>JAXIVH010000104.1:311431-353931 GCA_036785325.1 Urophycis tenuis | reverse complement strand
TTTGGGATGACATATATCTGGCTTTTTCAATTCGTCATTTAGCAAAGCGCTTTCATCCAAAGGGACTGACAAGTGTGTCTGAAAACAATCATAGTCAGAACTTTGGTACAGTTGGAGCTAATAACAGAAAACAAATGAGAAAAATGATTATAAACTAAAAAAAAACAACTGGGGAACAGGTCTAAAGTCAGGAGATCACAACGCGATGATATTAGGGTTAGCCCATAGCTAGCTAACCCTAGATATACAGTTGTTTTTGTGGTCTGGACCATCCACAGGGTGTCTGGAAGAGACGGGAAAGGAGACATGTAGTCCAGCCTGTAGGCCCAGGGAGGGGAGAAGCTGGTCAACTGATCATTATGTCGGTCATTATATCTCCTTTGTTACCGCCCTAACCTTTGTTGTTGCCATGTTGATAAATGGCTGCAGTGGCTGGTTGTGTTAGCACTGATCCAGGATGTGATCTCATCGGACGTTTCTCCAGCTCGCTCTCCCTCGATTAGATGTCATGTTGTTTGTTTAAAGCACACTACAAATTATACAGAAATCAGGCAAATGGTTATTGGTATTACCATCATAATAGTGTAGATATAAACAAGTTTGTTTTCTTATTGCAATTATAGAACCAGTTTGATGATTTATTTTTCTACATGAATTGCACTCTTCATTTCTAGATTTTTAAGATTTGTTTTCATTATAAATAATTTTCTATCAAACTGTCAGAACTAAGTGTGGTTTCCAGAGTGGCAATTTACATTTAACTGTGCTATGTCTCGTTCAAAGTCAGCTAAAACCACATCAAACGGTTTCTGAATTGAAACTTGTGCTCCCCAATTGCTCCAAATGTTGAACGAGGGATCAGGGTTGTGGTTCTGTGGATGGGGGCGGTTTATATATCACACATGGGCAGACATAAAGGTATGGGGGTGTGTAGGAATGCTGTTTTTCCCGGGCCAGGGACGGCCTGCCTGGCTGGCAGTTACCAGCCTGATATAACGCACTCCATGAATCAGTCTGCCCTGGGTTCATCATTTCAACACATGTATTGTGGTAGGGTACTGGGTTTGATCGCACAGTGAGCTGTACTGTAGCTAGATGTCTAAGCTCCACCTGTTTGTTAATGTTGAATGGTTGACTGTTTATTAATGCCGTGCATGGGTCATCACCGGCAGTCACACAGGATATCAGCACCTGCTAATCGACTAAATATGCACTCTTATGTTTTTCTACAATTGAAGTTTCAGTTTCAGATTGCGGACTGATTCTGTGTCTCAGTGTTGGATGGCAGACATGCAGAACATCACCGAGGGCTCTGTGCTGGCTCAGCCTCTGGGCAGGTTGGTTCAGCTCACTGGCCAATGAACAAAAGCAAACTAAAATCTAAACTATCCTGCCAGCGACCAACGGCGTTAAGTGCGTCATCAGAAGCCCAAACACAGAACCATAGAACCTCTGGACCTCTTCTGATCACTGGGGCAGAGGGACAGAACCTGTGTGAGGAACATTGCCTTCCAGCCCCCGCCGCATGTTTCCTGTATTCTTTATGAGATAGTGTTTAGTGTGCAGGTAAGAGAGTTTCTGAACCCGAGCCAGTTGGCGTTTGATGTGATGGATTTATGTCCCAGGTGCTCCGAGGTCAGAAGGGAGTGTGCAGAACCCCGCAGCAGACGTGGAGCTCAACACACACACCAGATACCACGGAGCACACTGCAGTGCCTTCACCTGAAACACCAGCACGCATCGGCGCCCGGCGACCTGATGCCATCCGTCCTCTGCAGCCGTGTGCGCGTGTGAAAGTAGAATGTATGCGTGTGTGCATTCAGGCCTACGAGCACAGCGTGGCCCCGTACGGAGAGCACTGGCGGCAGAGCGGCGGCTGAAGAGCGCTTCACGTCTCAGATGGTGCCCAGATGTGGGCGCTGAGAGCCGCTGGCCGGGAGCCCCTGGCTGTATGGCCGCTCCGCAGCCCGACTCACAGCTCAGTCTGCCCGGCGGGGATGGACCGCCATCCAGGAACAGTGTCTTCCGCTTCCCGTGTGGAGGCAGGGGGCCTCAGGCCTCAGGCAGCCACCTGCTGCCCAACCAGAGCAGCAGCGCCTCCCACCCGGCTGCCCCTTCCTCATGTGTCCACCTGCTGGAACAGAGGACCGGCCTGGAGCAGGCGGGCCGTGAGGCGCTGCAGGACACGGGCCCAGCGGCATCAACAACACCTGCTGTCATCAAAGTCAAAGTAGCTTTATCGTCAATTCCTTCACATGTCAAGACATACAAAGGAATGGAGAGTGTGTTTCTCACCCTCCCACGGTGAAACAGATAAAGTACACAGGGCACAACAGGCAGGACAAGACATTCCTCATACTAAAACTAACGTAATCATGCCTACAGATGAGACAGAAAGATAAAATACAAGTACAATACAAGTAGTACAAATAAATATGTGCAATGTCAGAATCTACTGTTATATGAGGTATGAATAGCAGCATAAGTAGCATAAACAGTGCAAAAGAACAGTGCGGACAATAAGGAATTTGCTGGTGATGGGAATTTACTGGTAATACTGGTGATATTAATAGTGATAATCAACGCCGTAGGTTTGAATTGTGTGTATTTCGCTTTCTGTGTACAGTTTCTGTCAAATAAGTGGGTTCAACTCTACGGGGTTGAACATAGCTCTCTCTCTTGGCTCTCTCTCGACGTCTTCCATCTCTGTTGTTCCATATCTGTTCCATCTCTCCCTTTTTACCTCTCTGTCTCCAACTATTTGCATCTTTCTCCATCTCTTTCTATCTTTACCCATCTCTCTCTCTTGCTGTCTCTCTCTCCATCTCTCTCTCTCTTGCTGTTTCTCTCTTCCTCCCTCTCTCTCTCTCTCCATCTCTCTCTCTCTTGCTGTTTCTCTCTTCCTCCCTCTCTCTCTCTCTCTCCATCTCTCGCTCTCTTGCTGTCTCTCTCTCCCTCCCTCTCTCTCTCTCTTTCTCTCTCTCTCTCTCTCTCTCTCTCTCTCTCTCTCTCTCTCTCTCTCTCTCTCTCTGTCTCTCTCTCTCTCTCTCTCTACCTAACCTGGCATTCTTTCTCCGTCTGTCTCACACGCACAATCTTCTTTTCCATGTGTGAAGTTTGAGGATGAAATAACAGTGAACTGCCATTCACATACTGATGCACAACACATCCTTACCAAATTATTCTAGTAACAGAAGGTTAATGCTTCACAAAATTAGGTTAAAAAAAAAAGTGATTGGGCCTATAGCCCACTGATGAAAGCCCTTGTATTTGCAGTACTATTAATATTCTAAACAGTATCTGAGAAAAAGCTTCCTTAACTAAGGTATTAATTTATATATATATAATTTAATAACCGTAACCCCTATGCTCATCTGTTAAGGAATTCTGAAACAAAACTGGTTCTTTAACTGAATTCCAGTAGATATAAGAAAAGTAGACTCTCAAGGGTCAAAGGTCAAGTTGCCACTTAAGACACGTCTGCAGAAAGTGTCAGAGACATCTAAAGACAGAAGGCCTAAAGAACTGCTGTCTGGTAAGACAGGCATCCAGCCAGGTTGTTCATGGTGTGGTGCTAAGTGGACAAACATGTGGAGACACTGGGAGGAGAGGGACACAGCGTTCACATGGGCTCGCCAAAACCACGACACTGCATTCACGGATGAACAATGACCAGTGTAAACGTGTTGGGCAAAGAATTCAATCGAGCATAAAATATCAACAATATATAGGATACCCAAACCTAATGGATTGCTTTCATGAAATTATACTTCTAATAAAGATATTGCTAATAATGCTAATAATTCTTCTAATAACTTACAAATGTGTTGAAATTGAAAGAGACGAGAAATCACCTCAATTTGTGTGTTGTTTTCTATCATAACCTAGGCCAGTATTCCTGTCTTTCACACACATGCATGTACACACACACACACACACACACACACACACACACACACACACAGTGTGTGAGGCTGTGTTGAGCTGGGTGCGGCTGAGCCTCCATGTCTCCAGAGACTCCCCACACAGAAGGCTGACGTCTTAATGCCGGGGCTTTGTTCTGCACTCCGCAGAAGTCTTTGCTTCAATCCTGCTCTTCAATCTCCACCCAGACGGCGGGCTGAGGCGGTGGTGCAGCGCAGAGCGTGAGGGACACCTTCTCTCTCAGGAGGCGAGGAAGGAAAAGGCCTTCCGCTCACCGTGTAACGGAGCGCCACTCTGTCATGCTGTACCCTTCTTTTCACATTTCTAGTCATCATGGAAGGATGTTCATTGTAATAACGTAGGAATGACCTTTAGATGAGTACATATTGAAAGATACGGGTGCATAAAAGAATACATAAATTGTCTCACATAAGTCTCACATAAATTGAGACGTCTATGAAGGCAGATTTATACCACGTCGGCAAATGTTCAACACATGCTCTATGTAAGTACCGCAGGAAACTGTGAGGCAAAAATACCACATTCATGACACGTAGACAACTGTTGATGTTCCTTGTCCATCCTAGCATCCTAGCAAGGCATAGCTTCATGGCATCTATCCAAACCATAGGAATGTCCACCCTATCTCTCGCTCCATATCGCCTGGCTTTCTCAGTCTGTATGGAACAGCCCAATTTGACACAGCTCTCTTATTTGCGGGAGAGAGCCATACAGTCCTGTGTCCCAGCGGCGGGTTCAGGAACAGAACGATGGAGCTTCCTTCCAAGCCACAAGACCCCGAGCAGACGGCCGACCGGAGACGACTCCCCCGTCAACGGGGGCTGACAGCGGACAGCGGAAGCCTGAGATGGTCTTCAGAACGCTGAAGGCCCCGCCCCGGACGCACGTTCAACCACCACCACATCTCCAGCCTGCGTGCGTCTGAGCGTGATGAACGGTTGGGACCATCCTCCTGTCAGCCTCTTGGCGAGAACACCTGACCAAAATAACCTCTCCATAATCTCCCCCAAACAGATCCTGGGGGGAATGTCGGAGTCTGTATTGAAGGCAGGGAGACAGAGAGGGAAAAGGGGGGAAGGTTGTCTATATTTCTATACATTTTGAGCGACCGGAGAACCACAAAGGCACGTATTCGGTGGGAGGTTCACAGTCAGAGCGTGTCATGAGCCGGAGACCTCAGAATCCACTTCAAATTCCTGCTCATCTGTAGAATAAATAATTGTCCAAATACAGTTTGCACTCCAGAGTTGGAGCGCAGAACTTCATCCAAGCCTAATCCCATTCTAAATTGGAGAAGCCAGATAATGATCCAACATTATTGTTGATTCGGCTCCAGATTGCTGATGAGAACATCTGCAGTTGTCTTGGGCCGGAGCCTGAGACAGAGTGAAGTTGTGCATATAAACTGGAGGTACTTAATCTTCAGTGGTCTTGGGAGTCAACAGGGACTGAGAGCTGGGGTGGAGCGATCGCACGCATCTGCTGGTGCCAGGTGCTCTGTTAGTTTGACATGTAAATGTTACATTGAAATAAATTAAAGTATCCTGTGACACTATGTGTTGTAACACTGCTTCCAAAATAGTTTTGTACTATTAACTTAGTAACATAATAACTCACAACATTGTTTTAAAAGACAGGGGAGCAATCATTTTTAGACACTCTTGTGTTTGTAGCTTGAACTGACAGAGTGTCTTTCCATATCTTCATCAGGGAAACAGGAGACTTTTTTTTTTTTCCATTTTTCAACAGTCAATGTCTTTGTGATTGATTGAGTAACATTCAAACCATGAATTACACCAGGCTCTGGGTGAGACTGCATAGGTCTGCCTAGGTCACACACACACACACACACACACACACACACACCAACTCATGTATCATCGTCAAACAAACTGTACAGTAAACAGGCACCAACAGCACCATGTGTGTCCTTGATCTGGAGGAGCACAGTAAAGGCTGCCTACAGCAGGTGGATGATAACAGACATTGCTACTATACTACAACAATGTCTGTTATCATCCACCTACAGTAGGTGGATGATAACAGACATTGCTACTATACTACAACAATGTCTGTTATCATCCACCTACAGCAGGTGGATGATAACAGACATTGCTACTATACTACAACAATGTCTGTTATCATCCACCTACAGTAGGTGGATGATAACAGACATTGCTACTATACTACAACAATGTCTGTTATCATCCACCTACAGTAGGTGGATGATAACAGACATTGCTACTATACTACAACAATGTCTGTTATCATCCACCTACAGTAGGTGGATGATAACAGACATTGCTTCCATACTACAACAATGTCTGATAACAGACATTGTTACTATAGAGCGAGGCCGTTCTCCCTCCCTTATCTACATCTATCATGCTTTCGACAACCTGTTTTACTTGGAAATCTGTTGTTTCGCAGAAGTTAGAAAGCACTTGACTACCGTTTTGTGAGCGTTCCATCATGTCCCAGGAAAAGCGAATGTTCTTCATTAGTTAATTTGTCATGCGGTCTCCAGATGACCGCATTAGTCCTAATACAATACGTACACGTCCAAGTATTCACAGCCAATGCAAATGGCAAATTGATAGCAGATGTTGCCAGGGAGGAGCAACGTGTGATGTCACCTGTAAACAAACCACCCAAAGATGTAGCTTCACTTTGTTGGGGATGACATGAACCTGCTTGTTTGAACCAAGACACACACACACACACTTTCAGCCCCATGTTGTGTGCCATGGCACATTAGGTCATGGCTGAATTGTAGATTCCTAGTGAATTCAGTATATTGACTCAATTCTGTTAAAAAGTCAAACAAACCCCATTGGACTGGTACATACATATGGATTCATCCCCCATCATCTAAAGGGAAGCAATAACTTTTGTGGGTAGATTCAAAGAACAACCAAAGCGAAAAAATGCTTTGAGGTTTTATTGATTGTGGAGCTGCCCCCTCTGGTAGCCCCTTCAGTGTGAACGAGGGAAGAGCAGGTGGGTTACAGCAACGTCTGGTCAGTAGGTGACTGGTTTATCATAACAGCCACCAAGAGGCTCAGCATGGACAAGGATGTGTTTAAGGATGTGTTCTACCTACAGGGAGACCCATCCCATACAAACCAACGTACCCGTGGTGACGAGTGATGTGAAGGAAAAGCGGCATTCCCTCCTCTCTCTGGGCAGGGCAGAGGTGGTTCTTTTCTACTGTGGTGTTCCCTGGAGCCACTCCAGTGTTTATCCATTATTGCTCTCCGTGATGATGACAAATGAGCCCAACCAAGACAGAGTGGCTCCGGTAAGCTGGCTGTGTACCCCAACCAGAACAGAGTGGCTCTGGTAAGCTGGCTGTGTACCCCAACCAGAACAGAGTGGCTCTGGTAAGCTGGCTGTGTACCCCAACCAGAACAGAGTGGCTCTGGTAAGCTGGCTGTGTACCCCAACCAGAACAGAGTGGCTCTGGTAAGCTGGCTGTGTACCCCAACCAGAACAGAGTGGCTCTGGTAAGCTGGCTGTGTACCCCAACCAGAACAGAGTGGCTCTGGTAAGCTGGCTGTGTACCCCAACCAGAACAGAGTGGCTCTGGTAAGCTGGCTGTGTACCCCAACCAGAACAGAGTGGCTCTGGTAAGCTGGCTGTGTACCCCAACCAGAACAGAGTGGCTCTGGTAAGCTGGCTGTGTACCCCAACCAGAACAGAGTGGCTCCAGTAAGCTGGCTGTGTACCCCAACCAGAACAGAGTGGCTCCAGTAAGCTGGCTGTGTACCCCAACCAGAACAGAGTGGCTCTGGTAAGCTGGCTGTGTACCCCAACCAGAACATATCCAAGATGGCTGCTGACAGGTGGGTCTCTGTCTAACTCCTACATTCAGTGGATTTATTTTTTCTATATGTCTCTCATTAGTAATAGCGTATAACATTCATATTTAAAATGATCATGTATATGAGAATAAGATCAGACTTTGGTTTGATCTGTGCGTCAAGGCATTCAAAACAATGCTCACTTACCACAGGAAAATAATATATATATTTTCAAAAATGTTAATGCACCTCTACATGCCTTAACTTTTCCTCCTGTACTACTTTGTACTATGTTTGAAGACTCACTGTATTGATGACCACTATGGAGATGTTGTTCATGATCTCACCTTTCCTGATCTGTGTCACAAGATCGATCGCTGTCTGGTAATTGTCTTTAGTAATGAGATCATTATGTGCTAAAGTAGTAAATAACAAGGTGAACACAGTCATCGTAATATGACTTCTTTATAGCTTCCAAAAACATTTTCACAAAACATATCCATTTTACTGTAAAGCAAGAAAGCTTTTTTTTTTTTTTTTTTTTCCATATATCATTTTTACAGAATATAGCATATAAAGCAAATATTTGAAGATTTGTTACAAAAAAAATAATTATTGCCTGTCCCTTTTTAATGAAGAAAAAAAAACACAAACCATTTCATTAAACACTGTGAAGATATACATTTATTTTCTCCATCTACTCATGTGATTCATAGACAGGAAAACGTTGAATGACGAATGATTTGCTTAAAGATATTTGAATCAATGAAGAGAGCAGTGTGATAGTGTGATGGAGAAAACAACAACAACAAAAACAACAACATTGAAAGTAAAATTGGACCAAAAAACAACATTGTGTTTCTACAAAGTTCAGGTTATCAGTAGTCAGGTGTATGGAAATCTGTAGGACAGTCAAGTATGTTTGACAAAAACAATAAAAATAATATTACTTCCCTTTGTGAAAAATACTAGCTACAATGGATGTGAATACATTTAACAGAATGCAATTGCTAGCAAAACAAACCACAAACCACAAAATACAATAAAAAAAGTAAAGAAATAAAAAATATACAGGATAGATTTACAGGAGGGGCGGGCCTCAAAGAGAGAGGGTACTTCCTAAACTGACAGCCGGTAGACTCCAAGTCTTTGGGTCCATTTAGAAGAGCCTAACCGCCTGATGCTAATCTTTGGCAGCGGTTGCTAGGGACGTGCATTTGGCTAGCGGCTAACCTTTGGGCTAACTCTAAAGCTAGCAGAAGACCCATCCGCTGCTCTATTCCATCACATTGTTTTATAACAAGCACAACAATCTTTCCTTTCTGATAGAGGAAAACAGCTAGCATCACTGGCGTGACCTTTCCTTTCTTCTTTACTAAAAAGCCTTTGCTGAATTTTTACCTTTCTATTTATTTTTTACTCATGACTTACCTTATTGACCCAAAGTTATCAGATAATTAACTAATAATTATTAGTTAAAGATAATAAAGATAATTCATTACCCGCTCTCTGCATAACCTTAAAACCCCCCAAAAGAAAAACCTTTTGCTTCATAGAGCACAAAAAAAAGAGAACACAACTCCAACATTTTCTGCATTTTTTTACCGAGCAAGAAGGCTTCCGGACACTCTAGAAAATTTTCTACTGACATCCTGATGCAGCGAAGCTTATGTAAGACCAGGCTCCCTTCTGATTCATCCCCATGGGCTTTCTGCACTGATGCTGTGGCCTCTTAACAATCCCACACCGAGCAAGGCCCAGAGAACACATAGCATGTGAGAAAAAGTATTTCTAGAGTTTGTCCAAAATGGTGGGTTTGTTTATTTCTTGTCTCCCATCTTGCTCTAATGTCAGAAGTGTGTTTCCGATTTATATCATCAGAAAATATATAGACATACATTGAATTCTGTGCTCATAGGGATTAGGTAATGTTTCACCATTTTGAAAACAGTGTGCATGTAATATGTCTCAGTGTTGATCGTATTTGTAGGCCAACAGGGAATGTAAAAAACAGCAACAACCATCCAGGCCCATGTGAGGTGAAGAAAGAAGGCACTGAGAATAAGATATTTACACTTGTGTTGTGGCTCTGCACATGACCAGTTTTGACATTAAACCTCACAGTATTTAGAAAGAGGGAACAGAACGAAAAGTGAGAGTTATTAGCGAAGTACTTATCCATCAAGAGAAAAAAAAGAAAGTTTCTTGTCATTTATTTTCCCACTCTTTTACAAACACTGCCTGTACAGCCCCCTGCTCCATCAGGCCCCCAATAATGATGATAACAGACCACAACTATGGATCCCAAGAATAACCATACAGTATGTGATCCTGAATACTCATATTCTTTAACATATTCTTTATCAATGATTATAGGATTTGATATTACAATCCCTCATTTGATCAGCGATGAAACATTATGGCCATCTTAGTGTTGTAAATCGCAAGGGTTCTGAAACACTTAAAAGTCTGGGGAGGATTGCATCAACAGATTGTGCTTGATATATAAGGCTCATTTTTACATAAAGTATAAAGATAGTGTGTCTCTGTGTTACGTTTAGTGCTGTGAACTGGCATGGGTGGTTACTAGCGTTATTCAACGATGCAAGTCATTTAAACATAAGAGAAGTTCATAACGTTACACTGCAGCCAATCTGTTTGCCCTCACTAATATCTGAAGACCAGGAAGATACAATGTGAAGGTCCCTCAGTAAATTGCTCAGTAAGGTGAAGCCAGGGTAAAGCTGCCACTACCCACACCTCTAGAGCCCTACTGTGAAACCACAACAAGGGTTCGGACCCAAAGCTTCAGGGAGAATGGGATGGACAACATTAGGAAAATGAGTCCATAGTGTATGCTGATCTCTTCCGAGGTTTTCTGTGGCATAATATTCCTTTACCTCCCCAATATAATCACACTGCTTAAAGTTATGTAATATATATATTATACAATATTATGTTTTTTGTAAATTGACTGATAAATAACAATAATAATAATAATAATAATAATAATAATAATAATAATAATAACAGTAATAATAGCATGTAATATCATAATAGCATGTGAGACTATGTTGTCCATAGTCTCACAAAGCAGACTTTAGATTGATATCTAAGTCGCCAGGCGTGGGCCGTTCTGGGTGAATGGGGCATTTCACTTTCTTTCAATTCATATTTGTTTCGACCAATCATGTTGCTGGAGGCTGCGATATGTAAGCGTGTAATTTGCGAACACAAATTTGGCCAGTAGCAGTAATCTGTAGAGTCTGTAAAGGTTGCAAATCAACACTGTGTTGATTGGCTGTAGGAAAACACTAAAAACACTACAGAAACCCCCCTTCTGAAAGCTTCATCCACTGCCGCAAAGTACTTTTTTTCAATAGAATATCTCGAAACAGGAAATAAGGCGTAATTCCGCCCCTTGCTGCTTCTGGTTTCCGGCCCAGACTCTGTGCCATCTCCCCCCAGGACTTCTGCTTTAACATAGTAAGACTGCAGGATCTGATATTATGTTGTATTCACTGCAACTAAAAATAAGCCTTTTCTGAAAGAATAAATATTTGAAGGGACAGGATAAAAAACTTTATATGCTTGATGTTTAGTTTGAGTTTTTTTGTCTTGGATTCTGGTGAACTCAGTCAAACTCAAAGTCAACTCACTCAAGTCAAAAATATTTGTGGAGGAGAACCCTCCATTTTGATGTCACACTGCAAAACACTGTTGGGGCCAGAGTCTGACAGTGAAAACAGTTTGGGGAAAAAAATTAAGTATGGCAAATATCAAATATATCAAAATGGCTTGCAGGCTGTATCAGCCAATAGGAAGGCAGAGATGCTGGACATTCCAGAACCTTTGTGAATATACTGCCAACAAAACGGTTGATTGAAAGAAAACAAAGTTTAAGAGCTTGACTTTCTGAGAGCCTCAGGATCGGTACACAGGATTATAGAAGGTCAGAGAATGTGAGAGAGAGAGAGAGAGAGAGAGAGAGAGAGAGAGAGAGAGAGTCCTCCAGAAGCTTCAGAACTTGGTGCTGTTGCCGAAGCTGTCAGAGAGAATGATGTTCTTGTAGAAGTTGTCTGAGCGGGTGGAGCAGTAACCTTTGACCTTGTCTATCATCTGGCTGACAGGCAGGATGGAGGTGGAGGATGAAGAGGAGGGCGTCTCGGGCTCTGAGGATGAGGAGCAGGAGGAGGCACATTTGGGGCTGGTCTGGTTGTAGAAACCTTTACCTGGTGGTCCGCAAGAGGGGGTGAGGGAAGAGAGGGGCGGGAGACTTATAATAAAGTCAGTTCAAGGGCATCATGATACATCTTGCCAAACAGAAAACATGGCGTCTTTCAAATGACACACCGTAGAAGTCACTCATGCAGAAATGCAAACACACACAAAAGCCTCTCACTCTACGCTTGCAGACGTATGCAGGCGGCACTCGATGCCAGATCAGGTACAAGGCATCTTTGTGTGTCTTTGTGCATGATTTGGCATGGATGGGTTTGCCTTGTCTTGTTTCTTTCAATGGAAACAAAACAAACATAAAAACAAGGTGAGATCTTCTAAGGGTGTGTTTGGAGCTTGATGGCACGGTGGTGTCTGGATCTTCTAGAACGCAACTCAAAAAATCCAACTGCTTCTGTGTATAAAATACGGCAGAGCAACATGCAGCCTCGTCAAACATAAAACCACAAACCCCCTTCTTCTAGGAAGCCCACATTTCAAACAGAACACATTTTGTGGTGTTATCATTCAGATAAATATTCTTTACTTTAACGGAATGCATTGATAATATTTTCAGGACTTCGGCCCAAGAAAAATACAGTTTAATGCTAATGGACACCAGATATTCCATCGCTGGTGTGATTTCTAGTCTTCTGTACGAGGAGTTTGGAGCGCTTGGATCGGTTTCAGGAATACAGCGACTAGGGCATTCAAGATGTGCCTGATAGTGTTGGAATTATTTTTAGGCAAATATTATGGCTACTATGTTGCATTGTTTTTCCAAAATATTTAATTGCTTTGCAAACTGTTCTACGATTTGGTATGTCATTTTAAATACATGTAAAACAATCCACAGATTTGAGATTGCACACTTTTCACAGACCCGGTATTTGGCCCACATAGTACTACTACTCTTATACTACTGCCATGACTAGAATGCAATTTGCCTATTTTTTAGTGCAGTGATATCATCAGGGTAGAGGAAATTTAAACATGAATATTTAATCAAGAATAGGAAGATTGATAAGAGATCTTATCACACAGACTTCCACAGTAAGACCAGATTTATTAAATGAAAAATGCTGATATTTGTAGTTTGACGGTCCATATATTATTAAAAAAAATAGCAGAGATGTATGTTTTGTCTATTCTCATCATGTGGTAAAATATTGAACCCGATAAGTTGCTCGGATTTGCTTTAGCTTTAGCTTTGGTAAACCAGCCAAAAACAAGCCAACGTAGGTTAGTCAAATAAGGAATTGTTCTCAATCATTTTGATAGCCTATTGTTAGTGATCAGCCATGCCTGGTTATGGTATAAAATCAATAAGACCCCCATGTAGCAAAGCATCACAGACTAATTACCAACTGTCTCGACATGAATATTTATCATAAAGCCAGAACCTTTGCCATTTCAAAATCTAAGCATATATTTTGAAATCCTTGTTGTTGTTGTAAAAACAGGGGCATTTCGTCTGGTCACCCTTTTTCTCCAGAAACTAGCAGCACCTCGCCCCGGCCGACCCGAAACAGAGACCAGACCGGCCGGGCCAAGCCAACAGAAACAAAGAAAAGGTGTAAAAAGAATTCCCAGTTGGATTTCATGTTCCACTTGATCCAAAGATCATGTTTGCTCAGAGACAACAGTGACACGCTGAACATTGCGTGCTTGGCTGCTAAGTGTTGACTTCAGATATTTTCACCGCAGCGTGACGGCGGGAGAGGCTAGATGCTACACGCTAGGTGCAAGACACTAGGTGTTAGAGCTAGTGTTAGCTCTAACGCTCTTATTGCCCAATAATAATAATAATAATAATAATAATAATAATAATAATAATAATAACATTGATATTTGGTCGTTCCCTTTTAAGGGTTTCTGGCCTATAACCAATATTGGATTTGATTTAACAATGCCTTTTTTAATATTACATTGTTTAAAGCAGTGAAAATGAGCAATAATATATGTGTGTGTGTATTGATATAGTATATGATATGGCATATTATCAAATGTATTTCCAGGGGTCCAGTAGCTGCAAGGCAGACATTAAAGCAAAATTAGAGCAACAGTTATAAAAGACTAAATGAAAAGCAGTCATGTATTACATGGTAATGCAAACAGGCCTAATATTTCATATGCACCGACTGGGATTCAAACAGAGCCATTTCTCCTTCAACACTGAGTAACAAGAATCAAAATGATTTGTCACAGTGCCGTCACGCTGTGAGTCAGGGCAGACTTATTAACCTCTACACATGCTGCTGCCAGTCAATGCTATCATCTGTCCAACATAAACCCTCCAACCTCCGCCTTGCAAAACCATTACTTGGCAAAACTTAATTTAGCGTAAAAAAGAAAAGATTGAATAAGTAACATGAGGATTGATATGGCAACTATACAAATATATATAAATACAGGTTGTGGTTCCAAAATAAATAAATGAAAGGGGCCTATAGAGAGGCTGGAGGATTAATTTATTAGATGCAGATTTTACGTTCCAGATGCAGGAGATGGTACTCCTATACAACCGTATCCCCAGGCTGTTATGCAGTCCCTTCCCTGAGAGAAGCTGCGTGCTCAACACTCAAATTAAACAATTGCCGACAATTCCTTTTTTTTTTTTTTTTTTTTTTTTTTTTTAGATAATAGCAATGACCTAATGTTACTTCCTGAGATTTGACAGACACATTACATAACACAAGAAAACACACTTTTCCTGTCTTTAATTTCCCCTCTCCTCTGACATGACCTGCTTCCACCCAAGGAGGCTCTGCTTCAAACAGCATGCGTTCAGACTCCTCCCAGGTTGCCTGTGGGGTGTACTACGAACCTCCATTAGTGGGTTAGCGAGGTATGTTGCGCTCAAAGCCTGGGTTAGCTGTCATACAGCAGTCGCTCTCTTTTAGCATCGCTATATCACCATGGTAACTTATGCTGGCAACCAAACCTCAGCTAACTTTCCGATTAGATCGGCTACTTAAAGCTGAGCGCCGCCTCCTAGTGGTGTTTCGCTGAGTTTTTTTCTTATTTGCTACAGGTAATCAACATCAGATGAAAGGTTAGAGCCTATTGCAAATCATAGGCTACATTCACCTGACATTATTGAAATGTATGCTTTAAACTGACCACATTGAATTATTAATTAGTTTTTTTTTTTTAGAATAGAATAGAATAGAATAGAATAACATAGAATAGAATACTATTTTTTTGTGCTTATTTCTTACTTGTACCCATGTTCGGACGGTCGTGCTAGCACCCAATCTAGAAGGGGGTAAAAGGCATGATGATGGACAGGCAAGATATGAACACCGGTCGCTGGCGTGCAGTTCACATACTGATCCACCACACCACCGTCACTACCTTCCGGCACAGGCAATAGGTTTTTACATATAGGATGTATTTGAAATGAATTCCCTAAATTACACAATAAAGCAGGTTGGATGTTGCTTTTGCATTTTGCAATCATATGCACTCTATTGGGATTAATGGCGAACAATTCTGCATTTGACATAATTATTTTTAGACAATTAGGCTATGCAGAATCTTTTCACTTACACACAGAATCTGCTATTTTTTGCCAGCACGCCTCCCTAGCCTTATTATGGGCAACAGTATTGCCCCTTGCCGTTATTGTCTTTTTAAACTCCTCGTATGAGTTCATAACGACTACTTGCTCCTCCTGAGTGAAGTACACAGCCCGTGTTCGCTCCATCGGATCCATGACGTCATGGTGAATAACGTTGTGTTACGCCCCTTTTAAGGGAACGCGCATTGAAACTAAAGCGGAAAACCTGGCCTGACAAATCGACTCGTAAGTGAGCTTCGTGGTACCGTTTAACTTTGACTGTGAGTTTCGTATTTGTCGATCCAGGTTATCCAAAGAAAGCCTGGGTATGTTCATCGAGGTTCGTAGTACACCCCACTGGTGTTTAACGAGACACGCTGCTGAAAAGCTCACATAATAACTTAATTGTGCTGTTTGGGTGTCACGCGACAGACAAAGGTTTGTGCTTTGTGTGTTCCAGGTGATGACACCACAGATGGTGTTCACGTCCTGGTCATACGGGAGGGCCTTCACATCACATCACATGCCACCTTCCAAGCAACCATCTTGGTGATTTTGAACCTTTATAAAAATAATAATAATAATAATAATAATAATAATAATAATAATAACAACTGGTTGCTTGGTTGTTTTAGAAGTTTTAGTCAATGCGTGCTGAAGTGCAGCTTGTGCTTTCCATTCCCTGATTGAAAGCTTTGTTTGTTTGGTTAGCTGTGTCTTGAAACCTGCTGATTGTGTTGGGGAGCCGTGACAACTCATTTGAGATGTTCATTCTACCTGTGTGGGGAAGCGGAATGCAGAAGGAAACATAGTTGTTGTGTAGTCATGGTTTCCGAGCGTCCTCACACTAATAAGCAATGTGTAACTCAATCCATATACTGAGGGAATACTCTCTGCTCTCTGGCCTCCATGGCCCTCACCTGGGAAACAGGCCCCTGTTTAGCTCCTCCAGGAAATTACAACTCTGCAGACAAAAAATGTTGTCCACTTTCATTTGTATTCGCTGCAATTAAAGTGATTTAAAACAATTTCTAGCCCATCTGGACACCGTCGGCGAGGGCAGAAGCACTAAAGGAAGTGGGATAGGCTCATTTATTTTGTTATTTCATAAGAAAACAACATTTTGATGTTTGTCTGGCGGCTTAGTGGCCGTTTCCGGGGAAACAATGTGTTGGTCATCATAACACAATAACAAGACTGAGCGATGAAACCATGATGGGGACAACAGTCACATGGTGAACCTCTTCCCAGGTCCCACATGGACATTAAACACAGACCGCTTTAAAGGCGCCCATGAAAGCGCCGCTTGATGAGAAACAAATAATCCCAGTCTGACCGGCCATGGAAAGTCTCCTCTAATGGCGCTTTATTTTGATTGGTCTTTGGCAGTGTTGGGCAAGTTACTCTAAAAAAGTAATTAGTTAAAGTACTAGTTACTTCTCCCAGAAAGTAACTAAAGTAGTATTTGAGTTACAAACTCTAAAAGTAACTAGTTACTTTGGAAACTTACTTACTTACGTTACTTTCAAATAATTTTTTAAATACTGATGTGTCAAATAATTTGGACCCCATCTACATCCCTCTTTGAAAGAACTAAAAAAAAACATGTGTGTTCAATTATGTATGCTAAATCTGAGTATTATAATGAAATGAAGACTCAATACATTACAAACAGAAATCCACAGTGCACAAATCTAAACAATTTTAACATTGCTGTGGGAATGTGAGACTACACAATATATCTTTTGGAACTTGGAACGCATATGATTCATCTTACGATAGGACCCACGTGAGATTTACGAAACTTTCGTATCACACCAATCCCAGCGTACGAAGGAGCTTGATGTTGATAAATACGGCGGCTGAGATCAATCGTACTTAACGTAACACGCCCCTATAAAAGCGTGTGTCCCATGTTCAGCGGGCTACGCTCGTTTGATAAATGAGGGCCACTGTACGTATGGTTTTACGCAATGGAAGTGATTTCTTCCTCGAATAAATAGATCAGTAAACTGTGTAATAATAAGTGCTTTCAATATTACTGAAAAGTGCCTAATTTCGTGGATGTATGTATAGTTGCCAGATGCTTCATTAAATTGGAATTACTCGAGAACGACGTGGACAGGTACTTGACTCCAGGGCATAATGTGCATTTCACGATTACACTTGTCCCCTTATTTCTTGGAGGGAAAAGTAATGGCTATATTTCCATTTAAAGAAAGCTGTTTTTGGACTACTTGGGCTCACCATCTCTTTCTAGCTGATTCACATTAACGTCTTTAGTCGACCTCTCGTAGCCTACTGCTGCTCAACTTTGATGCGCGCACAGCGTAAGTAAGCAGACTAAGCACCCGCCTAACTTCCCCTCTGATTGGCTTACCATAGAATTTTACTCAACCCCAGCCAATCGTCATCACTTTTGCGGTTGTCTCCTGCTCCTGCCCTCACCAAGGACAAGGGAGGAACAAGATTCACTCGGCTCAGAGGTCCGATGCAAAACATCTGCCTTCAATGTAGTAACGCAACATATTTTTTGAAAGTAACAATAACGGCGTTATAATAATGAGATGAGTAATCAATTAGATTACTCGTTACTGAAAAAAGTAACGGCGTTACTAACGCCGGTACTTATAACGCCGTTATTCCCATCACTGGTCTTTGGCCTATCAACGTTAATGATCACTGTAAAAAAACATTTTCCAGGCATTAAGTTTGAAGTTTCAACTGTGTAACATTTCCTTTCTTCTCAGGTGAAAGTCGCAGTACACGCTTTCACTCTTGATTACAATCAGAACCAAGACGTGTGTCTGGACTTGGATCAAGTCTCACACTGCGCACACACATTTGTGCCTGCCAATCGTGTTAATCCCAATAAGCACACAGCTGTTACCGTTTCTATTATTAAATCAAATCGCATGTAAACAAGGCATTAGGGCTGTTATGTTGTATTCTGTGCTCTGTGTGAAGAAGATTAAAGAAAAGTCAGAGGTTAAGGACCAAATATTCAGCTTTGATGGAAGCGTGTGTGCGGTCTGGTGTGGGTGTGGTTGTCGTGCTTAGCAACCCAGAGTGGCCTGGATGGGTGGAGCCAGCTTGAGCTGTGAGGACGGGTAACTCCTCCCACTCAGAGAACCCAGGGTTGGCAGCACGGTGGTATGTGACATCACAGCAACCAGCCAATCACATCACTCGGATCATAACTTGCTTTCCCAAACAGTCTTTGCCACCCAAGTCGCCAAAGTCGGAAATCCAACTACTTTTCGACTACTTCAAAGTGAATTTTGCAGATAAGTTGAATCATCTTAGTTTCTGTTTGTATCTCATTCGTGGTTGGCTGAGAGACCACATGTGTTTGGGGAAACAGGGCCAGATCAAATGGCGTCGGAAGCAGGAAGTCAATCGGCCAATCAGCTTTACCTCTTGTGGACCTCCGCTCCTGCTATTGGATGGAAGAGCTCTCTACACACCAAACAAAGGTAGATACATAAAGACACGGTGAGATAGAAGGAAGGATGCTCAGTTAAATCATGAGAGCGAGGTGCACATCAACACTAGACACATCTGCACCCTGTACATGCAGCGTGTTTCAAAACATATATGAGTGTGTGAGTTGTGGTGTGTGCGTGCGTGTGTTGCTCTGTCTCTTGTTGAAGGGGTGCATGGTGGATGTGGTGTGTGTGTGTATATCCAAAGGGTACAGGGTCTGTGTGCGTGCATGTTTGTGTGTGTGTGTGTGTGTGTGTGTGTGTGTGTGTGTGTGTGTGTGTGTTACCTGTGTTGCTGTGTCTCTTGTTGAAGGGGTGCATGGTGGATGTGGTGTGTGTGTGTGTATCCAAAGGTTACAGGGTCTGTGTGCGTGCATGTTTGTGTGTGTGTGTGTGTGTGTGTGTGTGTGTGTGTGTGTGTGTGTGTGTGTGTGTGTGTGTGTGTGTGTGTGTGTGTGTGTTACCTGTGTTGCTGTGTCTCTTGTTGAAGGGGTGCATGGTGGATGTGGTGTGTGTGTGTGTATCCAAAGGGTACAGGGTCTGTGTGCGTGCATGTGTGTGTGTGTGTGTGTGTGTGTGTGTGTGTGTGTGTGTGTGTGTGTGTGTGTGTGTGTGTGTGTGTGTGTGTGTTACCTGTGTTGCTGTGTCTCTTGTTGAAGGGGTACAACGTAGCCTTAGCCTTGGAGGTCCAGGTGGCGGTGGTGGAGCTGAAGGAGCTGGACGACAGAGACTTCCCCAGGTTCTCTGAACTCACTTTCTTAGTGTTGTTAGTGGCCGTCTTACTCCAGTCTGGAGAAGCACACACACACAATTAAAATACTATTCCAATCCAATCCGATCCACTTCATTTATATAGCACAATTTAAACAAACACAAGCTTCCCAACGTGCTGTACAGCAAGATAAGAAACACACCACAGAAGCACAACAATAGGATAAAGTATTATAAAAGTAAAAAGAGATTCTAAAAGTAAAAAGAGATGAATTATTATATAATTCCTACAGTGACATTTGACGTGAACTTCATGCTGCCCAGTACAACCACATTGCCCTACTGGTGTCCCTGGGGGCCTAGTTCAGGTGTTCTTCATAAAGAACCTGATAAAGTACATTTGATTCCACTGTAATTATCCACGATGGTAAAAACCCTGAGGTAGACTGGGTATGAACTCATCACCTTCCTGTGGAGAGAACTTTCAGAGGCACAGCAGGAGGTACGTGTGTGTGAGTGTGTGTGTGTGTTCTTCCCACACTAAAGCAGGCTCAGAGAGGGTTTCCTGTTCTGCTCCTGTTCCAGCTATCCTTTCTTCTGCCCATCTGCTGCTCACTGACCCTCGCCCTTCCTGTATTCCACCTTTCCATCTGTCCTTCATTCCTATCTCCTTCCTACTTTCCTTCTCTCCTTAATTCTCTCATTCCCTTCCCTACATTCCTACCGCTAATCAATCTATCAATCTACCTACCTACCTACCTACCTACCTATCTATCTATCTATCTATCTATCTATCTATCTATCTATCTATCTATCTATCTATCTATCTATCTATCCATACCTCCTTCCTTCCTTCCTCCCACACCTGTCCTTCCATAGGAATCCATAGAAAATATTTGTTTATTAAATCTTGTGAAAATGATGAGTCATATTTGATGTAAGTTGTTTCTGGTCTTAGAAACAAAAAACGACACCAAGAATCTTTGCCTGGTGTGGGTCCGTGTGCAGACCCACACCAGGGATAAGCCTGTTCCTGCCCTGCAGCCTGGCTCAGTGTGCGTGGATTACCCATCATTCCTGTCTCTAATAACACATCTCCACGGCTGGGCAGCAGCCAGAGAGCCCAGTCAACAACAGCTGCACCGACCAGCCGAGGTCAACGCCAACACCAGCAGTTTGGTGCCCTTCTTCAACGGTGCAAATTCTTCTATATTTTGAAATATTTTTTGTATTTAAGAGATTCTTTGAGATATTCTTCTGAATGTCCTGCCAGTGAAGAACGACCGGTCATCTGGACCAAAGAGGCAGGGAGCGACATGGAGCCCAGGGCCACCGCAGGGGGTTGAACCTGGGCCGCTACAAGGCACAACATGGCATACATTGTTAGCGTGCTAGCGGGTTGATCCAGCTGTCCCCCGACAATTATTTCTTTTGGAAAGCATTAATCTTGAAACCTGGCAACCTTTTGTGAAACAGGTTGAGAGCAGGAGAGGAGGAGCAGGCGAGGAGGAGCAGCAGTGAGTAGCGGGGTGTGGGGGGTGGCAGCAGTTCAACTCATATGCTGGATAATCAGACCCCGACAAGCTGCTCGCCACAGTCTTTCATTAGTTGCAGAGCTACCAAGAATGCTTTGGTCTTATTCTTTAATAAATGCTTGGGTATATTTTATATCTTTATTTGTTTGTTGCTGTGTTTTAACATTCCGACGGGAAGATCTGAATGTGAAAGAATGGTTGAACTGAAATGAACAGACAGAGTGACGAATTACCTGAGTTGTCTGCCAGTCTGAATTTGCCACAGCAGAGGTATCGTCTCCATTGCTTCTGCACATTTTCTTTGAGTGCACAGTGGAATACAAATATGAACAGACCTGGGAGAGAAATATAGCAGAGATATGGTAGAAATGAGAATGATGAGAGTGGGAGACAAATTGAGAAATAATCAAATCAAAGAAGAAAGTAAACTACAATATCCACCAAGCATCGACCAAACTTGATAACAACGAAACTTACCAAAGAATAAGCAACTGACATGACTCATCATCTACCGAACCAACTACAACCCTATACCTACCTATCTAGCAAGTTAGCTAGCCAATAAATTACGTTCATTGGTTAAATGAATAGCTAACTAAGAGCTAACTGAGTGTTGCAGCCTGTCACAGTGAGCAGCAGCAGCTGCAGTTACCTTGCAGTGAGTTGAAGATGGCGAAGAGGTACATGAACGCCACGTTGACGGGTCCCCAGGCAAACAGCGCAAAGCCCCAGGTCATGCCCAGCAGGAATGTCAGACTAATGACGCTGCGCAGGTTCCGCAGCACCTGGGACAGAACCCCCCAGAGACCCGGGATGAACGGATGCGTTCTTGCCTCAAACTCAGGTGGGTGAGGAAAAACGTGTTGAAAAAATGTACTTAAACACATCTGTTTCAAGGCTAGACCCCCATGCTAACCCTTAGCTCAATGATAACCAAGGGCCCATCGCTAACCCCATGTTATCAACAGGTTTTCCAATTGGTTCCAATTGGCTAGCTTGCACACAGGAAAGACGTCTTCAATAGTTAGCTGTATTTAGCCAATTAGCAGACACCAAAGCTTTCTCAGCCGGTTGGTGTGAGGGAGACGCACTCAAAACATCCTGACAGACACTTTATACCCTACATCATCACCAGGGACAGACACTTTATACCCTACATCATCACCAGGGACAGACACTTTACACCCTACATCATCACCAGGGACAGACACTTTATGCCCTACATCACCACCAGGGACAGAAACTTTACACCCTACATCATCACCAGGGACAGACACTTTACAGCCTACATCACCACCAGGGACAGAAACTTTACACCCTACATCATCATTGTATTTTCCCAGCTTGGGATCAATAAAGTCTATCACCAGGGAGAGACACTTTATACCCTACATCACCACCAGGGACAGACACTTTATACCCTACATCATCACCAGGGACAGACACTTTACACCCTATGTCATCACCAGGGACAGACACTTTACACCCTATGTCATCACCAGGGACAGACACTTTACACCCTATGTCATCACCAGGGACAGACACTTTACACCCTATGTCATCTCCAGGGACAAACACTTTACACCCTATGTCATCACCAGGGACAGACACTTTACACCCTATGTCATCACCAGTGACAGACACTTTATACCCTACATCATCACCAGGGACAGCGTGAGCTGCGACGGCCTGCAACCCCAGGTGGTGCAATGCGTGTGTGCGGGGGCGTGGCCTACCTCCTCCCGCAGCGTGCGGTTGCTGCGCTTGCCGTTGCGGCCGCAGATCTGAAGCATGACCACCACGAACATGGCCACGTTCATCAGGAACACCAGGCAGAAGTAGCCAACGCACGTCGTGTAGAACACCACGGGGCTCTGGATCCAGCAGCTACACACACACACACACACACACACACACACA
This sequence comes from Urophycis tenuis, assembly GCA_036785325.1. NCBI lineage: Eukaryota > Metazoa > Chordata > Actinopteri > Gadiformes > Phycidae > Urophycis > Urophycis tenuis. Next base: position 330,752 of record JAXIVH010000104.1, on the reverse strand, counting down.
TACACACACACACATACACACACACACACACACACACACACACACACACACACACACACACACAGCCACACAAACACACACACACACACACACAGCCACACAAACACACACACACACACACACACACAGCCACACACACACACACACACACACACACAGCCACACAAACACACATACACACACACACACACACACACACACACACACACACACACACAGCCACACACACACACACAGCCACACAAACACACACACACACACACACACACACACACACACACACACACACACACACACACACACACACAGCCACACACAGCCACACAAACACACACACACACACACACACACACACACACACACACACACACACACACGCATTACGCCCGCATGGATACCAAATGTACACGCATACACACCAAACACATGTACATCCATAAGGTGGTGCATACACACATATCCAAAAGAAGACAGATGTGCACATTAATGTTAACACAGTTCTAAGCACCTTTACATATCAAACATAATACAGGGCCAATATATGGCCCATACAGTGTTGTGTGGATCACGTACAACTCAGAGGATCCCTGCGTCTCCTCTCCGGGACTTCCTCTGCCATACTCCTGCCTGCCGTAGGATTTCCTGTCCACCGCCACGACCACACCCACCAGCACTGCAGGGAGACCTGGGGCCACACACACACACATGCACACACACACACACACACACACACACCGTCATGACAGGACCCCCACAGAGCCCAGTAAATCACCCCATCTGAAGCCCTGGCCTCCCCATCCAACCTCAGCCCCGCTCACCACCCACTCCTCATTGGTTGATCAGCCATCAGAATCCCCTCCTCACCACAGACCCCTCCATCACCAGTGACCAGGACGTGGCGTGGCACGTCGACTAACAGTCATCACTATTACTTTTTTACCACTTAGTCCTTCACAGACGGTCCCATTCCAAAGGACATTCATCCAAAAGTGATTCCTATTGACTAACGATCACTACGACTACAGCCATATTAATACAGCAGTGGTGTGCTCCTCTTGCATGTCGTGTGCATACTAAACCAGCGGTTTATGCTAATCTAACTTAAATACTGATGTCTTTCTCATATGTCTTCAATATAGTCATGTGTTATTGAGATCTTTGTTGTATTCTAAATGAGCCTTTTCATCCTCAACGAAGGCCACCGGTTGCACCAAGATGAATTCCTTGTGCATTTGTACGAATGCATCCTGTGATTCTGAGTGCTCACCCCATCCGACCAGGCAGAACTTGAGGATGTATCTGCGTATGTAGGTGTTGAACACCTTCACCAGAGCGATGTACATGTGGATGGACTCCAGGCCCATCCAGGTGAAGGTGGTCAGCAGGAAGTAGTGCAGGAACACGGCCACCGAGACGCACAGCCAATCGGTGTCCATGCTGGCGAGCCAGCCGTCCAATAGGAAGACCATGTTGAGGAACAACAGGGAAGTGCTGAGGTTCATCAGGATCTTGGAGGGGTAGTCACGGCGAAGCTTCCTGGAGGGGCGAGGATGAGTGGATGTGGAGAGAGAGTTAGTAAGTATGATAGTAAGATTCTTGTAAACAAAGAGAGAGGTACGGGCTGGCAAGCAGTTTATATTTGGAGAATATATTGGTTATAGGATTTGATTTTATTGAATTTTATTGATGAAATCGCCATCAACAAGCATTGACTACAGATACATGTCTGTCCAGGTAATTTAAGCTATGAGCTAGTTCAAATGATACACATTGCAACTTTAAGTCATATATATACAGTATATATTTAAGTCCCTTGTATTTCTAGATTTCATGCCATGCTGAGCAGCTGGAGGCCTACAGCCGTCCCTCTATGTACGTGTATCTGTTCCAGGTTAGCCTCCTCATCAGTAAAGCTGTATCTGTTCCAGGTTAGCCTCCTCATCAGTAAAGCTGTATCTGTTCCAGGTTAACCTCCTCATCAGTAAAGCTGTATCTGTTCCAGGTTAGCCTCCTCATCAGTAAAGCTGTATCTGTTCCAGGTTAGCCTCCTCATCAGTAAAGCTGTATCTGTTCCAGGTTAACCTCCTCATCAGTAAAGCTGTATCTGTTCCAGGTTAGCCTCCTCATCAGTAAAGCTGTATCTGTTCCAGGTTAGCCTCCTCATCAGTGAAGCTGTATCTGTTCCAGGTTAGCCTCCTCATCAGTAAAGCTGTATCTGTTCCAGGTTAGCCTCCTCATCAGTAAAGCTGTATCTGTTCCAGGTTAGCCTCCTCATCAGTAAAGCTGTATCTGTGGTGAATGTGTCTGAGGCGCCGTGCGGCGGTCCGACGGCCCGGGGGTCTCACTCGAAGGCGATGTACGTGAGCAGCGTGGCCGCTGAGAAGATGGCCGACACGCCGCAGCCGATGTAGGTGATGAAGGTCAGGATCTTGGTGTTGCGCTGGTCGATCTGGGGCGCGACGCCGGAGATGTCCTGTCCAAGAGAGGGACCAGCAGGGAGGAGAGAACAGAGGACCAGGAAGGAAGGCAAGAAGTGATGCTGATTGAATCATTGACTCATTGATTGATAACTGAAGGATGGATTGCTGGTCAATTGTTGGCTTTAGTGTCTCTCTTGGCTTGTTATCGTCAACAGTAGAAATTAAAACATGTTCATTCATTTTCAATTAAATGGCATCTGCATATGGGAAAGTCCAGCCCCATGGCTATGGAAATCGGAGTAAAAATGTTTTTTTATTGTTAAGCTGTTAACCCTATTGTTATGGTTAAGCATGCAGGCACCAATACGTGTACACATACACACATAACCTAAATAATCCTTAATCCTGGATTTAATAATCATAATCCTCACGGCAATCTTACCATGAGGATTCCGAAGTGTGTGAGATGGTCACACAGGCAGACTGTCTTGTTGTGATTGGACGCTGGTGAAACCCTGCAGCCATCTCTGTTCCAGCCTCCAGCACCACCTGGTGGCCACACATGGCATTTATCACATTATACATATAATATAATATATATATATATATGTATACTTACACACACACACACACACACACACACACACACACACACACACACACAAACACATACCTTTCATGGCGAAGTCCCAGAACATACACACTGGGTTGGGGGAGGGCTGAATAGAGAGAGATATTAGTCACTTTAGGACTATGGAGACTCTGAAGACTCTGGTGTGTATCTACCTGGTAGAACAGGTGTGATGTGTATCTACCTGGTAGAACAGGTGTGATGTGTATCTACCTGGTAGAACAGGTGTGATGTGTATCTACCTGGTAGAACAGGTGTGTGGTGTATCTACCTGGTAGAACAGTTGGGTGATGTGTATCTACCTGGTAGAACAGGTGTGATGTGTATCTACCTGGTAGAACAGGTGGGTGATGTGTATCTACCTGGTAGAACAGGTGGGTGATGTGTATCTACCTGGTAGAACAGGTGTGATGTGTATCTACCTGGTAGAACAGGTGGGTGATGTGTATCTACCTGGTAGAACAGGTGGGTGATGTGTATCTACCTGGTAGAACAGGTGGGTGATGTGTATCTACCTGGTAGAACAGGTGGGTGATGTGTATCTCTACGGGGTCCAGCAGGTTGCTGATGGACTGGTTTCCAACGCTGCTGGCCACCACGTAGCTGTTGAGAGACAGACCGTCCTGCTCCCCCTGGAACACAACCACAACCAGGCTGGGTCAACGAGCTCAGATACACTATGACCACAACCAGACTGGGTCAAAAAGCTCAGATACACTATGACCACAACCAGGCTGGGTCAACGAGCTCAGATACACTATGACCACAACCAGGCTGGGTCAACAAGCTCAGATACACTATGACCACAACCAGGCTGGGTCAACAAGCTCAGATACACTATGACCACAACCAGGCTGGGCCAACAAGCTCAGATACACTATGACCACAACCAAGCTGGGTCAACGAGCTCAGATACACTATGACCACAACCAGGATGCGTAAACGAGCTTGGATATACATCATCCACAACAAGCCTGCTTAGATATATGGTCCAGTCCACATCCCATAATATAGAATGAGAGACAGTGAGACATGTGAGACGGACAGACAGGCAGGCAGAGAGACAGAGGGACCGAGAGGTACAGGTTTATGCGAATTGTGTCCAGTGAGTCAACCTACCTGGAAGAAGTTGGTCTTGCTGAAGAACATGAAGTTGATCCTGTCGACTGTGTCTCGCTCCACCTCCGACAGGCTGTGATTGGTCAGCAGGGAGGCGGGAAGGCTCACCTGGGCGAGCGGATGACCGCTGTCCGTCTCAAAGTTGATCTGCATGAGGAGAGATGAGGGGAGGAGAGATGTGTTGAGGAGAGGAATGAGATCGGTTATCTAAATAAAATGCCATATAAGTCTGGTGTGATTGGTTGGGTTTGAATAAAAAACTATACAAGTCTGTTGTGTTTGGTTGGGTCTGAATAAAAAACAATAAGATTCTGGTGTGATTGGTTAGGTCTAAATCCACAGTTCTATGAGTCTGGTGTGATTGGTTAGGTCTAAATCCACAGTTCTATGAGTCTGGTGTGATTGGTTAGGTCTAAATCCACAGTTCTATGAGTCTGGTGTGATTGGTTAGGTCTAAATCTACATCTCCATGAGTCTGGTGTGACTGGTCAGGTCTGAACAGGGACGGGCCAGGTTCTGGTGTGACTGGTTAGGTCTGAATAGGGACGGACCAGGCTCTGGTGTGACTGGTCAGGTCTGAACAGAGACGGGCCAGGCTCTGGTGTGACTGGTTAGGTCTGAACAGGGATAGGCCAGGTTCTGGTGTGACTGGTCAGGTCTGAACAGAGACGGGCCAGGCTCTGGTGTGACTGGTTAGGTCTGAACAGGGATAGGCCAGGTTCTGGTGTGACTGGTCAGGTCTGAACAGAGACGGGCCAGGTTCTGGTGTGACTGGTCAGGTCTGAACAGGGACGGGCCAGGCTCTGTGTGCTGACCTGCGGGTCGGTGGTGTTGGGGGGCACCGCGGCGCTGAAGGAGGTCCCGTTGAAGCTGCTGGCGTTCAGGGCAGAGACGGCCACCGCCAGGTGTCTGGAGGAGATCCGGACGGACGGGCCCTCGAACTCTATCTTCTGGACCAGGTTATCCACCGTCCTCAGAGCCCTGAGGGGCCGCAGGGTGTGAGAGGGGGGAGGGGGAGACGGACAGACGGACGGACAGACATGATGTGACATGGCTCACATTCATAACTGATGGAAAACCATGGAAGACAATCTGAGAAAAATCTGTTTTTACAAAAATGTGCGCCAAATTAGATTGAAATTGAGATTGATAACAGATCTCTCACAATCCAATGCAACACAATACAAATGTCACATTTCCCACAATATACACTTTTTATTTATCAGGGAAAATGTGAAAATATATTAGCATAAAAAAAGAAAAAAAAAGTGTTTTTCAATTTCGCAAAAAGCACCATTTGAGGGTGATGATGTGACTGACCTCTCGGAGGCAGCAGCCAGCATGCTCTCTGAGCTGGTCATGATGTTGGACATGATGGTGACTACAGTGGAGGCCAGGGTGAAGTTGACCTTCACCAGGTTCACCAGCTCATTCACCTTCATCACCACTTTGGCCACCTGGGGGGAGAGGAGGAGAGGAGAGGAGAAGGGAGGAGAGGAGAGAAGAGTAGAGGAGACAGGGGGAGAGGAGAGGAGAGGAGAGGAGAGGAGAGGAGACAGGGGGAGAGGAGAGGAGAGGAGAGGAGAGGGGAGAAGACAGGGGGAGATGAGAGGAGAGGAGAGGGGAGGAGACAAGGGGAGAGGAGAGGAGAGGAGAGGAGAGGGGAGGAGACAGGGGGAGAGGAGAAAAAGGGAGGAAGGGGTCCAGAAGAGAGGAAAAGAGTAGAGTAGAGAGAAAAGGTGTAAGGTAGGAGATAAGGACAAAGGCACGGAGAAAAAGATACGTCATTAATAAAATATTTTAAAAATAAGTTAGAAACAGGAGTTGAAGGTCCAATAGGGAAGCTGTGTGATGTGTCTCATTTAGAACCTTCCCACCTCCTCATTGGACAGCGCGTTGTTGGTGATGTCAGCAAGCTGCACCGCCACCTCCGCTGCGTTCTCTGTGAACACACACACACACACATGCACACACACATCACACATCACACACACGCACGCACGCACACACACACACACACATCACACACGCACGCACACACACACACACACATGCACACACACACACATCGCACACACACACACACACAAACACACACACACACACACGCACACACACACACATCACAAACGCACGCACACACACACAAACACACATACACACACACGCACACACACACACATGCACACACACACACACACACACACACACACACACACACACACACAAAGGTGCACACAGAGCCGTTGTCAAGGTCATCATTTTCATAAAGAAAAAAAAGCAATTTGAGATTTCCTGAATAGACTTGTGAACAGAGTGTGACTGCTGACTCCAACACCAGGGCTTTGTGAGCCGTGTTGCTGCATGTGTGTGTGGACAGGAGTGACGTCTCAAGCCCACCTGCAGACAGCTCTATGGCATCAATGTCGGTACAGTTGCTGAGGTCCGGGGCCGACCAATAGGACGTCAGGTTCTGGGAGTTGATCAGACTGGGGGGGGGGGGGGGGGGGGAGAGACGGATGACACAGAGGGAGAGGTAGGAGAGAGAGAGAGAGAGAGAGAGAGAGAGAGAGAGGAGGGGAATTTAGCAAATTTGACCACATGTATTTTATGTTTCATTCATTCATTCAGAACCAAACCCAGCCTGAAGTCTGGGGTTCTTTTTGTTCATTAACCGAAACATATTGAAACAGGGACAGCCCGTTCTGTAACAAAGGCTATAACAGTAGCATGTTTTCTCCATTCTAATGTGGATTATGAATTCTTAAACCCCATGCAAAGTTCCAGTCATGTGTGACGGCCATATATCAAAGACGAGATCATGTGACCCAGGTCCCAGGCGCCTGGTCTGGCTTGCACCCATGCCAATCAGAGACTGTTACCAGGTCCTGGAGGTCTTGAGCTCCTTGTTGGGGAAGCAGGGCAGGTGCTGGGTGGTGGTGGGCCGGGTCTGGGGCCAAAGGTAGTGGAGAGGACTCTCCTCTGGACAGTGCTCTGTGGGGAGACGATGAGCAGGTCAGTGCTGCTGTTCAGGAGAAATGAGTCGTGTTTAACCAGCTCCATGTAGCACAACGATGATGTTCACACTTTTGTTTTGAAAGATTCCCCCTAACTCCTGACCTGCTCCTTAAAGACACGGATCTGTATTCATGTAATTCACTTTGCTAAATGACAAAATAGTAATGGGTATGCTCTTATATTACATGTGCTGTGTTAATATTCGGCCCCATTAAAATGCACAAAAGGCAGAGGGTTGGGCTGCCTGCGGGCGCCATGCTGAGGACCCACCGATGGCCTGGACCTGGACGCTGTCTGGCTGGAGCTGCAGCCCCCGGCCCAGGGAGCCCGCGCTGCTGGACAGCCTGGAGGAGAGCAGGGCCTCCCCCAGGCTCTGGTTGGTGCTGTAGGGGTACACCAGGAGGGCCTGCAGGGTGTGGCTGACGGGTGAGCACAGGGTGGGAGGACGGGGGCCAGGTGGGAGGGGGGGAGGAGAGAGGAGGGAGGAGGGGAGGAGAGAGAAGAAGAGGAGGAGGGGAGAGGAGGGGAAGGGAGGGAGAACAGAGAGAGAGGAGAGTGAAAACACACCATATGTTATAAAGAGAGGTGATTACATGTACTTTTATTTATAGTTTGGTTTAACATAATCATAACATAAGCATATAAGCATAACATAACATAAGCATAATCAAATAAAAACATCCCATATTTACCTGGTAGTCCTCTGCTGTGACCCTGACAGTACACTGGTGCACAGGAGACAGGAGAACAATAAATATATATACACATATACATATACAGTATATATATACAGTATATATATACAGTATATATAGTGCGCGTGTGTGTGTGTGTATGTGTACGTGTGCGTGTGTGTGTGTGTATGTGTACGTGTGCGTGTGTACGTGTGCCAGTGGGGTGACTGGGAACAAGAACATCTGGAAACAGGTGCGACAGGTGTTCTTACCTCAAGTAGTCTATGTACACACCATTGCTCCAGCTCTCAAACGTTTGGTTCAGCTGGGAGAAAAAAGAATTAAAGCCCACTTTTGAACAATGCACTGAATAGGTAGAGCAGATTTTAACTAATAATATCCAACCCTCTCCCGAGGAACACACATCTGCTAGATGAATATCTCCCTGCCAAAAAATGTTGGCTAATGTTTATTCTCTGACTTATATGTCTGTTTGACTTGTTTCTGTGACTACTTGTCTTTCTGGTAGACTTGCCTATACTTATGTGGACTGTATCAAAAAAGCACTTCAAATGTTCATCCTTAGTCCCAGTCAATCATTCTTTCTCTATAATTGTCCCTATCGTGACTTTCCGACCATAATAGCCTAGTTAAACACACAGGTTGACAGCTTAGGAAATGGCAAGAGAAGGTAGATGTAAAGCCAGGACCGGAGCACGGATCTGAACATGTCTCACCCACTGCAAGACGGAGCGCTGCAGATCCGCCTGATCCAGTTCAGAGTCCTGGTCCTCCACCACAAAGGACACTCTGTAGAAGAGACCCTCTGACCGCCGGGACGAGGGCACAGAGAGGGAGAGAGGGGGACACACAGAAAGAGAAGAGATAGTGAGAGGATGGGTGCAAGATGGATCAAGAGACATATAGAGATAGAGAGAAAGATTGAGATTTAGATAGGAAAGACAGAAAGAAAGAGAGAGAGATGGATCAAGAGAGAAAGATGTACAAAAGATCGAGACCAAGAGAAACAAAATGATAGACAGTGGGAGGGAAAGAGACAGAAACAGCGAGAGGATAGGTGAAAGATGAACAAAGAAAAACACAGATAGAGAAAAGGATGGAGAGAGAGAGATGGAGAGAGTGATGGTATAGAGAGAGAGAGAGAGGGAGAGGAGGGGTGTGAAGAGTTCAGTTGACTTCAGACTTAATGGAACACGTATCCTGTGGCCCCTCAGCATAGGGTTAGTGTCTCATTGCAGTAGATCAACAAAAATGGCTCCCAGATTAATGGAGTTGGGTAGAAATCCAATCAGATACAGCAGAATGACTTAGTTGGGTCATAAAACCTCAGAATAGTTCTTAACATTACACTGTAGGGGTGACCGATAGTGTCAATGAAATAAAGAGATCATTCAACGTAATTATTATAATTTTGTAATTTTGTAATGGGTATGTCATCCATCAATTTATGGCACGGGTAATGCTTCTAGAAGAGGCCTGATTCCTTATTCAAATTCACTCAATTTCTTTACTGACGTTCTGATTGGAGTTTGACCCCATGAACCTTCATGGTTCTGCTGAAAGTCGATGTATTTCAAATAGCTTACTACCAAAATATATCAGGGTTTTTAAATTCATGTGCAAATGTAGTGAATTGTAAACTGGTATTTTCTGCTCTAAAATATCTTTGAACCAAATCTCTCCAGTCTTTTCTGCCATTTCGTTCATCGTGCTATGCGACATGTGACATGGCCACTAGATGTCGCTCTAGCCTTTCATTGTCGTTAGTAAAGCACCAGTCAGGTAACTGCTGACCACCAGGTCCAAAGTGGGAAAAAGAGCACGTAGTCGATGAGAAAGATCTTCAAAGTTCAGATATGGAGTCCAAAGAGGAAACCTAGGAAGGATGGTTGGAAGGAATGAATGTACAAGCACCTAGAATGTTAAGGACCAAAGCTATTCTACTGCAAAGCCATGGGACCACTACGCACCATGTTAATGTTCTACATCCTGCCCTTGAATCAAAGACATTGGACGACCACACACCATGTTATTCTCCTAAATCGACGCTTCTGATCAAGTGCAACCAATCACAATTGAAGCCAGACGTCCGCTTCATGATTGAAAATCAAAGATACTGCCCAATCAGTTGCTATGGCTACAGATGAATCACTAGTACTTTGGCTACAGCACTGCAAAAAAACGCAAGTAATTGACAAACCCAAGATTCCTCACTGAATTAAAATGTTTTCTAAAATCCGCAGATCGATCCGTTCACCAGAACGTCACAAAGGATTTAGTTTTCGTCTACTCTAGTTCTTCAGTTCTCGGATCTTTGTGCTCAACGCTCATCCTAATGAGTGCTGCATCATCGATTGCCTTCCATTTCTTTGCAGTGCCCTAAAGCCTGGGTTTCTACATCTACGGTGGTGGTGACTGCATGACATACTGTTCCCCGATGACAGTCCACACAGACAGTTTAAATGAAAGCGCTGTTTACATTGGCATGGCATCGCGGGCCCAGCGTCCGCACTCAAGGTCGGGGGCCGCGGCTCGGGTCGCGCCGTGGCCTTTTTAAGACCGCTACCGGCACCAGGACCCCCGGGGCCGGCCGCTGAGGACGGGGCCAAGGGGGAGGAGGAGGACCACCAGGACACAGGGGGGGGGGCTACGAGAGAGGCCGCGGGGTCCTTTGTCATCATCAAACGCTGGTGGGCATCGGCCCGAGGGTCCCCATCGCCACTGCCGTCGAGGGTCTCGGCGGCTCCGTGGCTGGCGATGGAGGGGTGGCGCCCGGGCGCCGCAGGGCGGTGGTCTCCACCGGGACCGGGGCTCCCGTTGAGCTTTGGCAGCGTTACTGTTGACGCTCCGCTCGGCTTTGAGGGTTTTGAGAGAGTGCCGGCTGTTCTCCGCACGGAGGTTGCTGGCGTGGTGGTCCTCCTGGTGAGGCCGGCCCCTGGCCGGGCGGAGTCCACCGGTGTCGTTGCCACGGTGGTCCGGCTCTTCCGCAACGGTGGTTTGGACGGAGTGGTTTGGAGGTCAACGGAGGGCTTGTCAGCTGCCAGTGTTTCTCCAGAGACGTTGCCGCTCCATGGGGTCGGGTTAGGGGTTTTTCCCCAGGAGGCCGAGCCGCTTATGGCGGGTCCGGCGGTTGTGTTCACAGAGGACAGAGTTTCTTGGCCGGCTGAATCAGAAGCACTGTGAAGCAACTCCGAGGCGTTGCTGGGCCTTCTCTGCCCGGCGGGGTCAGTGTCGAGATGACTGGGCTCGGCCACAACAGTTGCTTGCAACTCTAGGGTTGCCGACGTGTGCCAACTCGGATCCATGGGGGCTTTGATGTTCAAACTGTCACTCTGCTCGTGGAGCCCAGCCCCGTGCTGGTGAGTGCCAGCTGCTGCTTCTGATCCCCAAGTGGAGCCCAGGTCATCTGAAGCAACCTCCATGACGGGAATGTAGAACGCATTTGTATTCCTACCAGCTTCGCTCGGGTCAACTGAGGACTCAATGTCTACAAGTATTTTGGAACTAACAATAAATCCAGATGTGTGTCCTCTTTTTGGGATTCCCCCAGAGCCCACTGATCCCTCCCCCGATCTAAAAACCTCAGCGGAAATAAAGGGATGTGATGGGCTTGCCAGGGCTGGATCAGTGGACCACTGGACAGAGTCCGGTTGGCTGACAGACATTTCAAATCTAGGAGGCAGTGGGCTGGGAGTGAAAGACTGTTGGTGTGCTGCTGCTGATGTGCCATCTTGTGCAGTGGAAGCCTGAAGGAGTTCTGAATGGTTGCCGTGAAGGGGTGGGGTCGTAGGGCCATGGAATGGAACCAGCAAGTGGGTGGGCTTAGAAGTACCAGCTGCCACCCCCTCCCTGCCGGAAGAATCTGCTGGCAGTGAGAAAGGCCCAACGGGAGGTGGGAGGAAGGGTGGAGAGAGAGAGCCAGAGGAGGCAGAAGAGTGACGAAGGGAAGGAGAGATGGCATAATGGATAGGGGAGACCGGGGTGGGAGAAATGTAAAGAGATACGGGGGAGGCGGAGAAAGAGGGGAGGGAAGCGAGGGAAGAGAGGGGAGAGGAAGTGGGAGGAAATGAAGACAGGAGGGACACGAGGCTCCTCTGGTGCCCAGGGCTGAGGTCGGGCAAAGGGGTCGATTCGGGCGTGAGTGTGTGCTGCAAACCTGGCCTGTCTCCTAATTCCATGTAGGCTAATCCCAGTCCTGGACCAGTGGCCAAGTCCAACTCCCGCTCCCCACACGCCCCTCCATCATCTCCCATGCCTGAGAGGCCACAGGAGCTGCCTACATGACTCATGTGTTGTGTAACAACGTGTGTGTGCGCCTGGCGGTTTGTGGTTTGGGGGATGTGCGTGCGTGTCAAATCTGAATTGGAAGTAGCACCCTGCCCCGAGGCATGCTGGGTGGCGCTGGGTGCGGCAGCGGCGTTGCCAAGCTGTGGTGCCAGGCTGTTGTGTCGCACTGGAGTCTGAGTTGGCACGGCGACAGATGGGGAATAGAAAATAGAAGTGGAAAATTCCTTGGCAGAGAGATGGGATGCTTGTGCGCTTACGGCGGGCATTCTGGAAGTCGTGGTGTGTGCCGCCGGGTTCCTGGGGTGTGCTTGAGCGCTCATGGGCTGCGTGTTTGCCACTTCTCTCAGGACTCCCGAGGGGGTAAGCAGAAACGTGGCGGGCACATCCCGGGCTCCGGGTATCCCTCTCGGAGACAGAGGGAACCCGGGGAGGGTTTCTCGCGGTAAAGCCGAGGAAGAAGCTTGAAGAGAAGCCGTGGATTCACTCATCCGCACATGCTTCTCGACTCGAAAGACTTCTGTCACCCGGGGGACACCCGCGGACCCCCGGTCGGAGAGACTGCGCAGCGGGCCGACAGAGGGTGGGCTAATGTTTGAACGGAAAGACCCGCCGGATGATGACAGTAAAAGATGGGACAGAGATACAGACAGAAGCGGGGTCAGTCGATTGGTACGGGTCTCAGATGCAAGCCCTGTCTGATGCTCTGTACCTGAACCACTGGGGTCAGGAGAATTAAGGACAGTTCCAACCCCTGTCTGATCATTCTGCATCAAAAAGTGACTGACCGACGGCCCTGGCGCATGATGAGAAGGCCACAGTACCAGCTGTGGATCCGGGTCGACAGCGTGGGACAGGGGGTGCCAGCCTGAGGGAGTAGGCTGTATTCTGTTACCCTGTGAATCTGAACCATGAAGCTCTGAGTCGGATATTACCGAAGGTCCTGATGTGGCAGTTGGACCATCAGAGTAGGGGACGGGCAATGAATGGCTCAACTGGGACTCTACCGGGTGTGTCTGGGTCCTGTCAAGTCCACTTGCAAGGGCAACAGCCAGATGGTCTGAGAGTCCTTGGTCAGAGGGAGGTAGGTCTACATGAGGGACAAGTGTATATAAAGAAGTGGAGCCCAGGGCATTTCCTGGTTCAAAGGTCACTTGACGAGAGAAGGAGACAGCGTCGGAAGAGAGGAGAGGGAGGGGGGTGTCTGCTATAAGAGGGGGAAGAAGGAGGAGAGAAGATGAGGTAGATGGAGAGCCATAGTTGCGGGAATGTGGCAGTAGGAGGGTTGACCAGGAGTGGAGTGTGTTTCCCGGGTAGGTGAGTGATACAAAGGGAGAAGGTTGAACAGCAATGGAGCGCGGGATAGAGGAATGAGAAGGAGTTGACAGTGTTTTAAGAGGAGGGGCAGTGTGTGCCCGTGACTGAAGGGAGGGAGTAGGGCTAGATGACGAGAAGAGAGGTGAGGGCAGCTGAGAAGACGATGCTGGGGGTGGTTTCAAAACAGACTGTGTGGATGAAGTATGGCCATGAAAGACAACATTTTTGCCATTCAATGTAATGTTGTTTTCTACACTGTGCTGCCCTTTGAGAGCAGCCAAAACAGGGGAAAATGTTAGCATGGTACGTGATGTACTAGTGTTATGTGTCAATGACACTGCCTCAAATATCTCCTGTGAATGGCTGAAGGAAAGCCCATCACTATTATGTATGGCAGTCTCATCCCTTACTTCTGATGTATGAGACAACAGTTGATTTCTACCTCCAGAATCTACACTTTGGGGTGGGGCAGGGTGAGAAGGATTATGAGGTTCCAATTGGTCAAGTGAGTGGTTGTATTCTGCTTTCAAGCCAATCGTCAGCGAGCTCTGAAGTTCCACAGTAGGAATGGGAGCGGTTTCATCTGAGGTGTAGTCGTCAAAATCAAACAGGCCAAAATGGCCTCCATCATCCTCAGTGTGGATGGACAAATCATACACAAACAGCTCTGTCCCAGACGCGTACTCATCTCCCACTGGTTCCAGTCCCTCGGTCCAATTTCCAACGTCATCCGTAAGGTTTTCCTTGCTCCGCATCAGTAGCGACCAATGCGGAGCAAGAGGTTTGTTCTTCCTGTTGCTCAGCGATGACAAAAACAATGACGATAATGATGATGATGCTAAGGATGACGAAGATGGTAGCACAATTGCTATTTCTGCTACTGGAAGGACTTCCTCTGACTGCCGCTCCTCCTTCTCCTCCTCCTCCTCCTCTGATTGATGATCTGGCCTACCCGTGAATGACCCCTCGTGTAATGTTGTGACCTTTGACTGTGTATCGGCATCACCCGAGACTGCGGTTGTACTGCTGGGCAGCTGTGAGAGGAGTGAGGAGTGAATTAAGGAAACAGGCACTCCAGATGTGGTTTCACTGTGTCCTGTGGTCCTGTACGGTTGCTTGGTTGTGGGTTTTGTAATAGGTTTCTCCGCAGGCTTGGTGACCAGAACCAGGGGCTTGGAGGAGGGATGGAGGACGGCCGGGTCGGGTCTCTTCCGGCCTGGCACCACCAGAGGGGTTGAGATGTAACCCAGGGAGGTTTTAGAAGTCCGAAAGCCAGGGCGTCGGTAGGCGAAAGGTCCAATGAGACGTGCCGGTGGGCGGGCAGGAGCCCCGGGTTCAGAGGCCGGAGGGAGGGCCGGGAATCCAACAGCAGAGGCTGAGAGTCTGGTTTGTCGGGTCCGGCCTCGGTTCACTGAGGCTGGAACCAGAACAGGGCCTGCATGAGCCTCTATGGTACGTGTATCTGGTCCTGAGATTAGGGATCTGCGACGACGTGGTCCCTTGGATCTGGACTGAACCAAGGGCCCGGTTCTGGTCGGAGGCGCTAGGGGACCCTGGGGGAAGACCGGACCTTCTCGTGTTCTGGAGGCCCTGCGTCCCGCAGAGGGTTTCAGCCGAGACCAAATGGACAAGGCTCCATCCTTCACTGTCGCCATGGTAACCGTGAGGACATCAGGCCAGGATGAACCATTTCACAGTGAAGACAACAGATGACAAATTAAGGGGGGAAAACAAGAAGGGTTACAACACAATGCAATTAACCACTTTCCCAACAAAACACACGAAAAACACAACACAAAACACACACCTGTGAATGCAGTGCATTAACACCAGCATCGTACCTCTGTGCTTCTTGTAGAGCGTTACAGAACATATTAAAATGCAGGCAGCTGCCAAACCACACTCCCTTCACCCCAATCAGGAGAGGACCAAGACCACAGCTAGTGTCAGACAGCGTGATTATTTGTTTGTCTGAAGTGAAAGTGAAAGAAGACCACAATCAATTAAACGGAAAGGGAATAGAAAACCGAGGAGAGGAGTGGACGAGAGAGCAGGAGAGGGCATGGACAAAAGGAGAGGAAAGAGGAGTGGAGAGAGGAGAGGGGAAGAGGAGAGGGGAGAGAGGAGGAGGAGAGGGAAGGAGGAGAGGGAGAGAGGAGAGAGGAAGAGGAAAGGGGAGAGAGGACGTGGAGAGAGGAAGTATGCTGGAAATGAAAAGGAGAGACTGAAATAGCAAAAGGAGGAAAAACATTTTCAGAAAAGCTGAGTAAAAATCATTGGAGCTCGGAATTAGAATTTCTATTGAGTACTCTAAATAGAAGCACAGCAGAAGCAGTGTTTCTGTGGGATGTGCTGTGCAAGTAAAATACGAGAGCAAGGAATTAACTTCAATCACATACACCGCTTGATTTTTCCGTTGTCAGGTGAAATTAAACCTCCAGCATGCAACAATTATTTGGAACATTTTGAAAGCTCTGGTGACACTTTACAAGAGCAACAGCAGCATTACCAGTCATATTGACGAATAGCTTTTGTTACAATGACACTTATTCTCCTTCAGTAACCCAGACAGGCCCAATTTACGTAGCATGGCAAAATTTGTGGCATACTTCAAACCGTAACTCCACCTTCTGATGTACTGTATGTACATCCCTTTATCGTGGACCACCAATTGCACACCAGAACGTAAATATTCTAACAAAATAGGGTCCTCACAAGCCGTGAAATGAGGTCCCATTGAGCTGGTTGATGTGAGTGGGTCTGGTAGTCAGTGTTAGCTGGGTGTCACACTCTTACCATGCAGGGGACCAGGGTTAGTAGCTGCTGGGTTATTTGTAGCGGATGCAACAGTGGACGGTTCACTGGACGGAGTCGGGGCTACATAGGGGTAAACAACAAACACGAGAACAAAAAAAAAACAGCGCATTGAACAGTGGGGACTAAAGCAGGAAGTGATGTCACTGGGACAGGAACATGGAAGGTCAGTTTTTGGAAGATAAGTGCATTGGTTTTAACCTTTAATGGGAATCACGTATACCCAATACAAAGGTAGATTATGTTTTGGACAGAAATAATGATGAAAAAAAAAGACCAAAATACTTTTTTTTTTTCGATGTGGTCTTTCTATCACTAGCGATCAGAAAGTGGAAAGATAAGACAAAACAATACTTCACTGATCCCATTCCCATCCCCAGGTTATTGGCTGACTACAGATTGTTTGCGACAAAAAATGACAGACATGACAGTCAACATGACAGTTGACTGGCCAACGGTTAGCTACCTTACCAGTGGTTGGGCGCATGATGGTAGCATTAGCATCGGCAGGGGAGGCGTAAGCGACGGGGAAAGCAGGGATGGCGCTGCTAGCACTGGTGGAAACTGCCTCAACGGTTTAGCAGAGTAATTCAGCAGGTCAGGGATACAAATAACACAACACTTTAGTGCTAGCAATGGGGTTGATGGCGCAAGCAGTTCAGCAAGCAGTGTATTGTTCATCATCAAAAACAAGACAGAACAAAGAAACACTTATGGGAAAGGGTAAGGGGAAGCCAGGTGACAGCTTACCAGGGGATGGGTAGCTGGATTGGGTGGAGGTGGTGGTGGTGGATATGGTGGTGGTGGAGGATGGGGTTAGAGGCATGCTTGTGGTGGGTATGTTGGACAGAGATGGAGGAATGGGGGACAGGGCTAGGAGGGAAGGATAAATGAAAAGACTAGGCAGGCATGGAGCACACCACAATCCATAACCTTTGACCTAGCAGGGGGGGGGGAGGGGTCACATGTCCTTTCTGTGTTAATCAAGTTTCTGCTCAATTACCTCTGTGCCTCCTTAAGAAAGCTTCTCATCTCCTCCATCCAATTAGAATTTAAGACCATCTGCATACTTATCATGCCCTGAGAGAGCCCAAAGAAAAAATCCCATCATCTAAATTTCTGAAGAAACCATTCTTTACATGACCCGGCACGACTGAGTAAGAATTAATTTAGCATCCCACACTTCCGGTGAGAAAAACCCACTGAGGCATATTAAAGCTGGGCCTTATCAGTAAGCAACAGATGGGACCCCAACACTGGGACAGAACAGAAAGAACCAATGTAGTAGAAGGGCATCACATTGTTCTTGTTTATGCCTTTATGCTGTCATTGTCATTTAAAATCTGAGTGTTCCCAAAACGCTTCCCTGTGGAATCCCCCAACTGATTCTCCTTTTTGTGCACTTCATTTTCTTGGTAATGAAACCATGGACTCCATGTGAAACTTTAACCACAGCTGGAAGAGCATCTGAAATTACTTCCTTTGTGTGTGTGTGTGTGGGGGGGGGGGGGGGGGGGCTCTCTGCGGTTTGAGATATAAAAGAAAAAAGCTAGGGGACAAATAGGGTCCAGAGCATCAACACACACCAATCACTGTGTTCATTCTCTCAGTTCATTCAACAGTGGGTGGCAGAGGAGATGAGAGTGTAGATAAGTGGGGGAGGGATTCTTACCGTGGGGCGATGACATTAGTAGCATGGATGATGTTAGTGGAGTCAGTGGATGATGGGGTGGTGGGAGAAGCAGAGGCTGGCGGTATTGACAAGGATTGCGACAAAAGGGAGAGAGAGAGAGAGAGAGAGAGAGAGAGAGAGAGAGGAGAGAGAGAAAGAGAGAGCACGAGAGACATCATAAGATAAATGATATGAGCTGAAAGACAAAGTACCAGTGCCTTTCCCCCATTATAGGTAACCAACTGCTTGTAGAGTGTGTCACTGTCAAGCTCTTTACCAAGAGCAACAGGTAGCCAACCAAAGCTGGAAATACTAATTCTATAAGTAGCAGCTGCTTAATTTATTTCCCAAATATTCTTGTGGGGGGGGGGGGGGGGGGGGGGGGGGGGGGTCCTTCTGTATGTTAGCCTGTATGCATGGTTTTTCTCATGAACTAACTCCCATAAAATATGACCTTCGAAAATGTCCCTGTTGGGCTTCCATAGAGGATTTAAGTGTGAGACTGGCATTTATAAAGGACGTCATCAAACGACCCCCTAGCAGCTTAAGCTACTGTTTATTGTGAACAGGCACCATGGTGATGCCATTGGTTCTCTCCAGACCACATGACCTTCAAGACCAAAGACCATTGGCTCCGAAGGCTAGCATACACACATCCTCATACGATGATGTTGGGAGAGATTTCAATTTTCCCCAACACAATAGTGAATAATGTCAGGCAGGTGACCTTGGTGTGAGAGGGGGAGACATTGCGGCGATGTCATACTGAGCCTCATGTTGTGTAGTACATTGCATCGTATGCTGTTGTATTGTACAGAATTGTGTTTTTTTTGGAGTGCCCGCATAACTGCTCTCAAAACAAAGTATGTTTGAATTGCATGGGTTTTGAATCACTGAAATACAAACATCCCAAAACAAAAGTGTTTGTCCTTTGTTACTTTCACCTCGCTCAGCCGGAGCTTGTGGTTGTGTGTACCGATGTGTTCGCAAATAAACAACAACATATGTGAAACCTCGGTACTCAAACTTATTTGTTCCAAAAGGCTGTATGAGTTTTGAATTATTTGAAAACTGAAACATTTTTCCCATAAGAATTAATAGAATAAAATGGTTGAACATCTTTATCACTTCTTGGGCATTCTATAAAGCAAAGCAATAGCAGACATATGCATCCCCTGTTCATGCTTGGAGATGATTCCCTTCTTCAACTTCATCGATGTCATGTGACCTGTTGTGCACTGTGTTCTGCGGTTCCTGCTGCCCTTCTGGAGGCCTGATGGAGGGCCTAGTTACACACTACATGTATGCAGTGTGTAACTAACAGAACAAAGACGAGTGTCCTCAGACTCCG
>JAXIVH010000104.1:267492-311231 GCA_036785325.1 Urophycis tenuis | reverse complement strand
AGTCTCTGGGAGACATCCACATCCATGCAGTGTATTCTTTTTCTGTTTGTAGCCTGACTTTTGAAGAATAGACCTGACGTTTTGGGAATAGCCGTGCCTAAAGAATATATGTGCTGTTACATTAAACATAGGATTCAAAAGAATGTAATAAATCCCTGGTGATGGAAACGTGCTGGAATACGCAAATTAAAAAAAAATAGGAATACTATTTCTGATATCATGAATGCAAAGGTGGAGACCCCTGCTGGAGCTCAGTCCTGTCCAGGCCAGGGGACACGGCCCGTTCTCTGAGAGGGCCCGGACACTGTGGCGGGTCGCTGACCCAGAGGCCAGGCACCACACGACCTTCTGGAGCAGCAGTGTTTCACATTGCATTGATTTATTTGTGGCCGCACGCCACAACGTGGACTCTGACCGCCACATATTGACGTGTTATTGAGCATCCCGTGAAGCGGCCGATGGCGCCTCACTGTACAGCTGCAGGCGGTGCACTCAGCTCCTCCACAGCATCCTGGGGGGGGGGGGGGGGGGGAACGGGTTGTGGTCGGCTTCTCCTGGCCGGCTGAATTCCTTAATAGGATCAATGCCCAGCATAGGGCGGACCATAAGCCCGTCCACTCATCTCGTTTGGCCCGGATGAAATAACTGAGGCTGGCCTACCTGTCTGCCTGGTGCACTCTTTGTACATGCCCAGAGTGATGAATCTTGCCCCTGACAAATACCCCACATTACAAAAACTAAGCAGTACAATTTTTCTTAAATCAAGCTAAACTAGCAAATCTACCAACTACACTGAAACTGAAAACTAAAAGTAAAAAAAAAAACTAAAATAAAAACAAAAACAAATCAAAATGCTAAACCATGATAACCCTGCTAGAGACCAGTCGCCTTGGACCAGGTGCCCCGTTGACTTCCTGTCAGGCAGGAAGCAGCACGCTGGCAGGGCAGGCTCGTCTGGGTGGCCGGCGCCATAGCAGTGGAGCCCTGAGTCTGCTCTCTCCTCTGCTGCTCTCCTCCCTCACCCAGAGCCTCTCACCGCTCTACTGTCAAACGGCTGACAACAGACAGGACCCTCAGTGGGGCTGAGCCCACAGAGAGAATGCAGACCACCTGGCATTGTTGTGCCACC
Organism: Urophycis tenuis; assembly: GCA_036785325.1. Taxonomy (NCBI): domain Eukaryota; kingdom Metazoa; phylum Chordata; class Actinopteri; order Gadiformes; family Phycidae; genus Urophycis; species Urophycis tenuis. Next base: position 310,102 of record JAXIVH010000104.1, on the reverse strand, counting down.
GTAACAACTCAGAGGTGAACACCCTGAGAGCTGCAGAGAGAGAGGATGCTCTTCTCCACATGATGCTCTAGTTCTGCTCGGCCACCACTGAGTCCATTACCGCTCCAGGGAAAGATCATTGCTGACCCTTCCCACCCTGGTCAGCACCCCGTCCAGAGACCCAGAGCTAAAGGTTCTGGTCCATCAACACCAGTACCTTGCGCCACCTGAACAGTTTATTTCCCATGGCAGTGAGACTCACAAGCAAGGCCCCCTGACTCACACTTGCTCAGGGATTTCATCTCCCTCCACAGTCCAGCCTGTCCGACTCATACACACTCACATGAACATGTGCAATACACATGTATGTACACACACACACACACACACACACACACACACACACACACACACACACACACACATAATTCTACATTATTTATATTTATTCTAATTATAGTGTATTTGCTTCATTTCCATTTTATAGTCCATAGCTCTCTCATTGCCTCTTAGCCGTTCACAGCCTACATCATTTATAATTCTTTATAACTTACTGTATTATGTGTAAATATTTTTCATCTTCTTGATTTTTTCTGCTTCACTATTTTTTTTAACATAAAATTTTAACTTCATGTTGATTTATTGCTATTATGTACCATCCTCACCAATCTATCTCCTTGCATGTGCAAATATGCTTGGCAAGATAAGATAATTGTGATCCTGACTGTACAGTGACTCAGCATGGTAGTGGTGAGTCATCTAAATGAAGACATCGTTGAGCATCAGGAAGCACTCTAGCCTGCCACCCCCAGCATGACACTAATCAAACTACAACGTCTATGTTCTGCCATCTCATTCATCTCCTCTCTTTCAATGCCTGTCTCTTCCCTTGTCTCTCTATCTCCCTCTCTGTCCATCTACCTTCAATCTCTCTCACACTGTCTCTCTCTCAAACATACACACACTATTTATCAGTCCCTCTCTCCTCTTTCTCCATATCACTCTCTTCCTCTCTATCACTCTCCCTTCCTCTCTGTATCTCTCTCTCCCTCTCTGTATCATTCTCTTCCTCTCTGTATAATAATGATAATAATAATGTATTTTATTTGTATAGTGCTTTTCAGAGACCCAAAGTCGCTTACACAATGAAACAAAGAACGAAGAAAGACGAAAGTACCGCATATATACATACATACAGAGGTACATACATACATACATACATATATCCATACATACATACATACATACATACATACATACATACATACATACATACATACATACATACATACAGTGTTTCCCACAGGATTTTTGTAGACTATGGTGGGGGGCTCGCGATCCTCTAGGGGGGTCCGGGGGCATGCCCCCCCGGGAGAAAAAATTCAGTAGATTTAATTTAAATGCATCAATCTGGTGAATTTTGAAAACCAATTTATGACATATCAAATACTGACAAATTACTTACAAACTGCTGGTACTGATATGAATGTTGATGACACAATGTGTCATACTAAATGGGGTTGAGGAGTTTTCAGAAAGCATTTGTACAAAAATGACTAAAACACAGTGCTGAGCCTTTATACTACTAGTGAACTGTCAAGCGCGCAGCTGGGGGGGGGGGGGGGGGGATCGCGAGGACGCTTGCATGGCGACGGGGGGAAACAGAACGTTGGGGAGCCATTCCAGCCGCGAGGATATTAAACGTTGCAGCCCACCTGTGTTGGCACTGAGCTGCTAGTGAAGTCTATTTAACTGGGTGAAATGAGTCCGGGCCAGAGATAGTGAGCGGAGCGGAGCGCGACGGAGCTAGGAGCGGATGGAATGTTGCTGCAGCGTGGAGCGGTTTTTTATTTAGACGCCGGAGCGGCCGCTGTGTTCCGCTCCAGTGTCGCTCCGCTACCGCTCACACCACGAGTTTGAGGCATGCCTAAATCCAAACGTGTCTTGTTGCTCTTGTCTATCTTTTAAAATAAATGTTATATGACTGAAATATATTGCCATTGCTCTTAGATCTTTAGTATGTACGTTTTCTGTTTACAGTAAGGTGGCAATTCGTAGATTATTTCTACGAATTGCGAGCATGGAGCGATTTCAGCGTGGAGCGATTTCAGTGGAGCGGCATGATTTTTAAGTGGAGTGGGGAGCGAAAATGAGCGGAGCGGCCGGGACGCGATTTAGAGCGAGGAGCGGCCGAGAGAACAGCCGTCTGAGAGAGGAACGGAGTATTCGCACCACTCAGCTCTGCTCACTAGCTCTGGTCCAGGCGGATATTGAAACTATGGCGGCCGAAATTAGACTATGGCGGTGCGCCATAGTCTCGTCAATGTGTGGGAAACACTGCATACATACATACATACATACATACATACATACATACATTCATACACAAGACAAAACATAAGGACAGGACAGGAGCAGTAGCAGTCCAATGGGCCGAGGTGCAGGGGAGAGTGGTGGGTGGGATGAGGTTGTGGCGGGGCATGAGGAGGGGAGAGGGCAAGGGAGGGGATTTTTAGGGTTATGGATAGGGGAGGTCGTAGGCTTGTGAGAAGAGGTATGTTTTTAAATGGGATTTGAATGTGGGAAGAGAGGGGGTGTCACGAACAGATTGGGGGAGTGAGTTCCAGAGTGCGGGTTGCTGCTGAGGAGAAGGCTCTGAGGAGAAGGTTTTGAGTCTTGATGGTTTAGCGATCAGAGTGAGTGTGGAGGAGGATCGGAGGGCTCGGGAGGGTCGATTGGGGGTGAGGAGATCTGACAGGTAGGACGGGGCTAGGTGATGGAGAGCTTTAAAAGTCAGGAGGAGTATTTTGAAGGTGATGCATTGTTTGATGGGGAGCCAGTGGAGAGTGGAGAGGACAGGAGTGATGTGATCACGGGACCGGGTGTGGGTAAGGAGGCGAGCAGCAGGGTTTTGGACCATTTGGAGTCTATGGAGGGAGTGAGAGGTGATGCCAGTGAGGAGGGAGTTGCAGTAGTCCAGACATGAGGAAATGAAGGCATGAATGAGGGATTTGGCAGCAGAGGGGGAGAGGCAGTGTCTGATCTTGGCGATGGGGCAGAGGTGAAAGGATGAGGTCTTGATGATAGAGCTGACATGGGGATCGAAGGAGAGAGTGGGGTCCAGGGTGACGCCAAGGTTGTGTGCCAGGGGGAGGGGGTGATGGTCGAGGTGCTGATGGTGAGAGAGATGGGACCAGTTTTATTGAGGGTGGATTTGAGAATTACTCTTTTGATCCCGTGAGGGAAATTTTTTAACTCTTTTGTACTCTTTTGGTGCCTATGAGAAGTAGTTCTGTATTGTCACTGTTTAGTTGGAGGAAATAGTGGGTCAACCATGATTTTATAGTGGAGATCCAGGTTTCAATGTGGCTGAGGGGAGGGTTTTGGGTGGATTTGGTGCTGATGTATATCTGGGTGTCGTCGGCATAGCAGTGGAAGTCCATGTTGTGTTTGCGGATGATGTGACCAAGGAGGAAAAGGTAGCAGATGAAGAGCAGGGGGCCAAGGACTGAACCCTGGGGGACCCCCTGTGTAACAGGAGAGAGGGTGGATGAGTGGCCAGAGAGAGAGACAACTGTTGCCTGTTTGTGAGGTAGGAAGTGAGCCAATCGAGTGCGGTGCCCTCAACACCCAGCTGGCGCAGCCTTGCCAGGAGGATGGTGCGGTTGACCGTGTCGAAGGCTGCGCTGAGGTCGAGTAGTAGCAGGAGTGGGCCGAAACCAGACTGGAGGGGTTCATAGAGGTTGTTTGACTGGAGGTGAGTATGGAGTTGGGCGGCGACAATGCGCCCGAGTGTTTTGGAGAAAAATGACAGGTTGGGGATGGGGTGGTAGTTGGAGAGGTTGGCTGGATCCAGGGTGGGCTTTTTGAAGATGGGGGTGATGGAGGCAAGTTTGAAGACAGAGGGAACAAGACCAAGGGATAGAGACTGATTGAAGAGGGTGGTGAGGTGGGGGATGAGGACAGGGAGGCAGGCCTTGGTTAGAGTAGTTGGGAGGGGGTCGAGAGAGCAGGCGGTTGACTTGGATGCAGTGATGATATCCAGAATGTGAGAGGAGTCAACAGGGGAGAAGGCAGTGAGAGAAGGTGTGGGGGGGGGGGGGGGGATAGGGAGGGTGAGAGAGATTGGGGGGGGGGTTAGAGGATGCAGTGCTGATGGCGGCAGTCAGGGAGCAGTTGATTTGGGAGATTTTATTGTTGAGGGCAAGAAGAAAAGAGTTACAGAGATCCGGGGAGGAGGGTGGGTTGATGTCAGGTGGCTGGAGAAGTTTGTTGACGGTGGAGAACAGGGTGCGGGGGTTCCGGTTGGTGCTGTTGATGAGGGTGGAGAAGTGGGCAGATTTAGCAGCTTGAAGTGCATCGTGATAGGAGGAGATGTGGTGTTTGTATGCTTCAGCGTGAACAGTGAGGCGGGTGTGTTTGTAGAGTTGTTCAAGTTAGCGGCCAGACCGTTTCATGGTGCGGAGTTCCGGGGTGTACCAGGGGGTGAAGTTGGTGAATGAGACAGAGGAAGTTTTCCAAGGGGCTAGGGAGTCCAGGGAGTCTGAGAGGAAGGAGTAAATCATGACAGCGTAGTCGTCAGGGGAAGAGGGGCGGAGTCAGGGGGGAGGGCAGAGGATATGAGCTGGGAGAGTGAGAGTGGGTCAACTGATTTGATGCTGCGATAGTTGATGGAGCGTTTGTTTGGATTATGGGGTGAGGGAACCGGGGCAGAGAAGGTGATGCAGAGATGGTCAGAGAGTGGGAAGGGGAGAGGATGGGGGTTGGATAAGGGTAGGGAGGAGGAGCAGACTAAGTCAAGGATATGGCCTTTGGTGTGGGTAGGGAAGTCAATGTGTTGTGTCAGGTGGAAACAGTAAAGAAGGGAGAGGAAGTCAGATGTCAGCGGGGCAGTGGGCTGGCCAATGTGGATGTTGAAGTCACCAGTGACTAGTAGGTGGGAAGAGAGAGAGGATGCAATAGTGAGGAGTTCAGACAGATCAGAGAGAAAAGAAGAATGTGGCTTTGGGGGACGGTAAATTAGAACAGATGTGATAGAGTTGGGGAGGGAGAAGGCCAGGTATTTAAAAGATGAGATTGATGGGAGGTTGAGGTTGAGTTCAGTGACGGACAGGTATTTTTTATGGAGGACGGCAATACCTCCCCCACGACCAGAGAGGCGGGGTTTGGCGATGTAACTGTAGTTGGAGGGAGTGGCTTGATTAAGGGCATAGTAGTCCAGGGGCTGTTGCCATGTTTCGCATAGGAGAAGTAGATCAATGTTATTGTCCAGTAACAGTTCAGATATAACAGGTGATTTATTGGAGAGGGAGCGACAGTTCAGTAGTGCAAGGGAGATGGATGGGGGGCAGGGGAGGGGGAACCGAGGTTGTTGAGGTTGGCAGTACGGCATGAGGGGATGACAGGGGGGCAGGTAGTAGTTCAGAGCGAGGGGATAGCTGAGCCGTGGGGGAGGTGTTGATGGTGAGTGAGGCCAGGACCTTGGTGGATGTAACGTGGACGACGAAGGATCTCGGCTTGGCTTGCTGCAGTGGCAGCAGCAGTGTGGAGGCGGGGGTTGTTGTTGTTAAGATGGTGGAGGTCAGCGGCAGAACTGATAGTCCAAGGTGGAGCTGAGTTGTGGTAGATGAGAGAAGGCCAGGTAGGGTATTGATGGTGACTAGTAGCTGGTTAGCCACTAGCTGGCAGGCATTGAGTTTTGTTGGAGCTGCCGTGGACCAGGGGTTGAAGTTGGTGGAGTGGGTGATGTTGGTTTCCCCGGACCAAACACGCGCGGCGGGCAAGTCCCACTGTGCAATGATGTCAGCACTCAGCTAGCCTACAGCAATGACCTGGGAGGGAGTGGGGGGTCCGCCCCTACATACATTGGCCGAATAGCCAGGCAGCTGGGACACTGATTATTAGTGAAGCCCTCAGCAAGGCGAAAGATGATGAGCTGGGAGGTAGTGAGGGCTCCCTCGCGAACGACTCGCGAACGCCGGTCAAACAGCTAGGCTAATGTTTTTAGCAGGGCACGCTAGGCAGCCAACAGGCTGGGACAGAGCGGGGCTAAGGCAGAGCATGCAGCGAGTCGGTCATGGGTTGGCACAATCACCACCACAAACACACAAACGTACTCACCCAAGTCCACGGCAAGCGATCCACACACTCAGAGTCGGGAGATTGAAGGATCCAGAAGTGGAGACTTTAACCGGCGGTTAGCTAGTTGGCTAACGCAGCTGATAGTCCAGGTGGGGGGTGAATGAAAATGGGAACAGCAGAGGTGCGGGATAGATTAAAGTGGAGAGCAGAGACAAACTGGTATATGGGGAGGGAATAAAACAAAAAATAGGCACACTAGACAAACAAACGGAACAAAACGAGACGAAACGAGAACAGAAGCGGCAGTCAACAATCTAGACACCAGCGTCTCTGTGATGCGACCTGACACACAATCACACACGATGACGTCACCACACCATATCACTATATCTTCCTCTCTGTATCACTCTCTTCCTCTCTTTATCACTCTCTTCCTCTCTGTATCACTCTCTTGCTCTCTGTATCACTCTCTATCCCTCTCTGTATCACTATATCTTCCTTTCTGTATCACTCTCTTCCCCTCTCTCTTCATCTCTGTATCTCTCTCTCTCTCTCTCTGCATCTCTCCCTCTCTTTACTTCAATCCTATTTCATCATGTCACAAATAATTAGTATACATCTGTATACTATTTGAACTGTTGAGGACGCCTGCAACTCAGTTAACTTATTATGATCTCTCTTTGTAACGCATGTTTAATATGTATTCATTTCTTGGTTTATTCTCCTTTCTTTCCTTTTCATTTGAACACGTCTTGTATCTGAAAGTCCAAAAGAAACCCAAGTATTAAAACACATGCTCTCTCTGTCTCTCGCCCTCCACCCCTTTCTCTCACCCCTCGCTTGTCTCTCTCCCCCCTCTTCCTTCCCTCTACCCTCCCCCTCGCTCCATCCCTCCCTCCTTCCCACCTCGCTTCATATCTCCCTCTATCTCCCCCATCCATCCACCCCTCTCTCCCTCTGTCTTTCCCCTCCTTCTTCTTGTATCCCCCCGGTCCCCTTCCCGTCCTCAGATGGAGACCAGGAAGCGCCTGGCCAAGATCGTGCTGGTGTTCGTGGGCCTGTTTGCGCTGTGCTGGTTCCCCAACCATGTGCTGTACATGTACCGCTCCTTCCACTACCAGCAGATGGACCTGTCCCTGACTCACCTGGTCATCACCCTGCTGGCCCGTGTGCTCAGCTTCTCCTCCTCCTGCGTCAACCCGTTCGCCCTCTACCTGCTGAGCGACAGCTTCCGGAGACACTTCAACAGGTGGAGCCCCCTCTTACGCATCTCTCTCTCTCTCTCTCTCTCTCTCTCCCTCTCTCTCTCTCTCTCTCTCTCTCTCTCTCTCTATCTCTCTCTCAGTGGGCCTCTCTCCCACCACCTTTCTGATGTTCGTGTTTACCTGTCGTTCCTTTTCTCGCTCACTGGGATTGTTTCCATACAGAATTTCCACGAAGAGCTCTAGTTCAACTTCTGAGGACAGTTCAACAGGCGTACCTCTCTGTATATCTCTTCCTCTTGCTCATCCTTGGTATATCCTTACTCTTTCTCTTGCTTTACCTCTGTCTTTCTATCTCTCTTCCCTCTCTTGTTCCCCATCTCTTCTCTTTCTTTCTGTTTCCATATACTGTATCTCTTCCCTCTCTCCATCTGTCATGAAGGACAGTCTCCAGCCGGTAGGAAGCTGTCCATACTGTGGAACCATAAGAAAAACCATCATTGACGTTGCATGGGAGCCATCCGTGGTACTGAGTTGTTTCTGCTCCTAGCACTCAAGAATATATTAAGGGGAGCTGGCGGTGATGCCTCCTGGCTGGTAACTAGATGCCTTCGCCCTGCTGTCATGTTAGCCAGTCAGAGGCTTGTCCTTCCTTTTGGGGTATGGATTATAATGTACTATAGCCCACCTTGGCGCAGGATTTAAAGTGTATGTCTCTGAAGATTATTCAAAAATCTATTCAAAACTATCAATGCTTTTCAGTTTAGAGGCAAAATTCAAATTCAAAAATCTATTTAAAGCAAGAAACAAATTTCAGGTTAGAGGCAAAACTATTTAAACATCTATTCAAAACAATAAATCATTTTCAGTTTGAGGCAATTCTGTCTTCCCAAAAATGTTTGTGTTAAACAGCAACCGTCACACCCTGGCTGTGTACTGAAATTACGATGAGTGTACAAATCTGGTGCGCTAAAGCACACAAGCCCATAATTCACAGTAGAAGCAGTGAACAGCAATGTACACTTATTTACAAGCATCTGGTAACAGCCTGTTTTATATACAATATACATTAGGCCCATACATCTCCAGCACGTAATTCGTGTTGAGATTCCTCCTATTCCCCGCCTTCCCGGTCCCCTAAATAATGTCCTGTATCGTAGTCTCTAAACCCGTCCAACTCAAAACATCTGGATGACCATCTGCCAGGTTTAGTGTCTAAAACTATGTGGAAACGATTGCAGTTTGCAGTCTGCAATTGAAAGAACCTATCAGAAGTATTTAGAGCGGTGATGTGCAGAAGACCCCTGTGCTGTCATTCCAACACGTCGAAGGTGCCAGAAGTTCAATCTTCATCCATCTCTTCGCCTGGGCCAGCATTTGACCAAACTGAACCAAATGATGTAACGTCTGGTCTTCAATATTTTAGCAGCTCGCCTCCATTACAACAACACATTTGCATTTCAAAACCCCCAGACGTTCAGGAGTTCGGTAGAGCTCCGATCGCCTGGTATCATGGGACTACCCATATAGCGGTCACTGTATAGAGAATGAGTGAACACGCTTCCAGATGCAGCCTTTGTGTCTCTCTGGTTGAATGTAAATTTACAGCCTTGCTGGGGATGAGAGCCGGCTGGGGATGAGAGAGAAAGAGACAAGTCTGGAGGTTCAAGTGGCCTCTTAAGACTTCTAACACTTTCTTAGAAAGACCTGCCACTCTTTCTAACTGTCAGCCATCGCCATCTGAGCACCAGCGTCTGTGCTGCCAGACCTGAGGTAAAGTGCGGCAGGGTCAAAGGTCATGGTTGGAGTGCCAAGCGGTAGAGTGCTGTGAGGTGTGTTATGCATCTCTAAACCGTTGGTTTGAAAACATCTATTACGTTGAACCGTTGACACTATAGTATAGACGGTAAAACATTATGGATGCAGCATCATTGGTTGGCCAAATCCATTTAAATGTGGTCCTTAATAACTTCTGAATTGAATATAATTGTCAGATATTTCTTCCCCGACTTTGAATGATGGATGGGTTACGGCTGAGCAAAAGCTCACACAGACCAGTGTACTTTTGGTCTTCCACAGCCAGGTGAGAGTTATTGTTTTCACTGAACAAAGACCAGAAGAGCAAATTATTACCCAGGGTCTGTCAGGTAAATGGTAGCTGCCGCAAGTTTCTGTGAAAAGCAGAGAAAAAGTGGATGGACGACGACAGAATAATTTCTTATTTCTTTTACAAACGTGGTCTAAACGTGGTTTATTTGGGTTTATCTGGACACTCTTACTGTATTACTTTATTACTTTTTACTGTTATCTCGCATACTTATTATTATCTCTCTGTCACTTTTTCGGTTGTAATCTACTTACACAAACAGTAACAGATGAAGACACCAACAATATGATATGATGTGTACTAGAGTGGAAAAGTGTGCTATGACGTGTAAAGTTAAATTAAACCGTAACTCCAGGGTGTGTGGCTGTCCCAATCAAAACATTATACATACCCATATACATACACTCACAAATATACATACACATAGCTAAACATATACATACATACCCCTACATTGGTCTGATTCTGACCATAGCCTACATTCTAGTCTGACCCGTTCCAGGCTGTTCCCCATTCGCTTTTGCGCCCAACCCTTTGTACGGTAATCAGGAAACTGTCCGTTGTCTCTCTCTGGTCCTCCAGTCAGCTGCAATGCGGCCGGGCACCCCACCCCCAGCGCCAGGCCAGCTACCTGCAGAGCACCTCCCACATCCGCCTCACCTCCATCAAGAAGACCACGCCCACCACCGTGGTCGCGGCGGCGGTGCACGTCACCAACGGCGGCGGCCAGAGATCGGAGGTGGCGCTCTGAAGCATGCCAGCAAGTCCGCTGGCAAACACGGCGACGAGTGCGCTAACTGGGCAGGGACGCGTGGACTGAGGGGGCTCTGCTGTACCGCGTCGCAGTGAAGCCAATTCACTGTTGTCCAAGTTGACATCTCGCATCGTACACTGACAAATATAAGGACAAAAACCCTAACCAACAAACAGAGAACAAATACTTCTGTCCAGCCAGCCAAGTCATCCAAAAACAACCCTTCTCATGTACACAACATGTATATTGGAAGGGAGGGAGAGAGAGAGAGAGAGAGAGAGAGAGAGAGAGAGAGAGAGAGAGAGAGAGAGAGAGAGGGTTGTCGATCTAATAAATAAGGAGTTAAGTGCTGAACTGCTGCTCACCAGCATGGCTAACTCAATAGTATGGCTGGCTGACCCACTTTGAATGTTTACGCTAAGCTAACAGAATGCTTATGTTTCTAAAAAAAATTATGGTCTAACGAAAGAAAAAATATATGCATATGGTGTTTTGTACATATTTTTCTGTGATTCAGTATTTGATTATGGTCAGGGTGGACATGTCACAAAGTCGTAGCAAGGTCTTAAGGTTACTTATTGTTAGTCGCTTTGGTCTGCTAAATACCCTAAATGTAAATGTCAAAGGTCAAGGCTTTTGCGAAACAACTTTGGGGACGTTTGATAAAGTGTCTGTCCAATTATGAAGTGGTTTTCTTACGTGTTTTCGTTTCCTCTACAGCGCCTATCGTTCATAAGTTGTTAAAACTGGGAATTATTATGATCCCCATCTTCAAGGTTGGGAATTATTCTATTTCTACTTTTGCTAATAGTCAACAACATGTTCAGCAGAAGCTTGTTTCTAACTCTGAGTGGAAATGTCAACCGCTAACAAGTGCAAGCATGCTTAGCTAACATGTCTGAGTCATTGAAAGTGTGCAACATTTTGCCTCTGGGGAGATCAAGGAGGATAAGCCCTGCCAAGAAACCCTTCGATTGGACAATAAGCCAAGAGCATCCTTACTTATCTTACTTATCCTTACCCTAACATGCACCCAGTACGTATTCATCCTTACTTATCTTACTTATCCTTACACTAACATGCACCCAGTACGTATTCATCCTTACTTATCTTACTTATCCTTACACTAACATGCACCCAGTACGTATTCATCCTTACTTATCTTACTTATCCTTACCCTAACATGCACCCAGTACGTATTCATCCTTACTTATCTTACTTATCCTTACACTAACATGCACCCAGTACGTATTCATCACTTTGTCTAACCGGCATTATGTTGTGAGAAATTATTTATGTGATGTAAAAATGACAATATTTGAGGATTTCAGTGCACTTTCCACCTGGTAATATCAGGACCGATGTTCTGAAATGCAGATACCATACCATGTCCTTCATACACATGTGGTTTGTGCACACACACACAGGCATGTCAATAATGAACAGCACTCGGCGAAGGCAAACACAAATTCACCCAACTGACATTTTGAACGCTTGACGCAGAGATCAATGTGGCAGGTTTTTTTCATAGCATTGCCTTGACGCGAGAGAACGCGTTTATTTGATGGCAAACGGCTCGGCAACCTGCTTTTAAACACCTGTCAACACAAAAATAACAAGCGGTAAGCTGGGAATTTGAAGTCAGGTTCTTGATGCGGCATCTACTTATGTAATCTACGCGGGCATCTCGTTTGCGGTCCGCAGGTTTTAAGTTTGAGCTTTTGGTCGTCCCCGACATGGTTCTGAAACGTTAGAGTGTTGCGTGAACATGTCCCGACCACCACTTTCATGTGGCCGTGACTTCCTGTTGTCTATCAGATGTTCTTCAGTGATTTTAGTGCAAAGTGTCAAAGAAAAGAAAGTCCCACTACTCTGGGTCACACTCCAGAATGTTGTTTTTCTGAGAGAGTTGAAATAAAACAGCAACAAAACGACCGTCACCTTGTCTGTTTGGCGGTATCTTGTGTGTTAATGTGTGTTATGTGTGTGGGGGGGTTATGTGTGTAGGGGGTGTGGATTTTAACTTCCAATAGCCAAGTCATAAAATTAATCATTCATCTTTTTTTTTTTTAAATGTTTTGATCATGGATGTTAATCACTCTGGTTGTAATTCTTTGAAATAGGCATGTGGTGATATGTATATCATTCACTCAATTTGGGGGATTTACCATTTCCTCAATGTTTCATCTTACTTTCATCACCATCACCATGGTTCCCTAACTGTTACAAACATATCTCTGGTTGGCCATGTGTTACACGTTGAACAAACTAGTCCAAGGACACATTGCGATGGAAGCCTTCAGAGTTTAACCACAATAATAAGTAACAACTGGTTTCAGTAACAAATTATGTCAATGAAGGAGACACCACAATCAGTAACCCTGTCTCCTTTCAGGTCTACGCACCTGAAGAGGCAGTGTGTTTGTATTTATGTGTGTGTGTGTGTGTGTGTGTGTGTGTGTGTGTGTGTGTGTGCACATGCGTGGATGCATGTGAGTCTGTCACCATCCAGTAAGGAAAATAGATTTGATGGTTCATTCATACATAAAAACTGGCCCACACAAAGACCACCCAAATTAATGCTGCATGAATAAACATGTGAACATCTACTCTAATGGTATATTAATATGCACTCTTCTTCATATGGATATAAACTATGATGGTATATTAACATACCCTCTTGATCATATTAATACCTTCTCTAATAGCGGATTAACATGCACTCTTCATCATGTGAATATATTTTCTTTAACATATGCATTAATCAGTGCTGTCCTCAATAGCCACTTACTTCATTGATGTTGTCCTAGCTAACACGGCTCTCTGTGAAGCCCTCGCAATTCTTCTGTTCGGGGGACTGGAACCAACAACCAAACGTTGGAAGCCTTAAACACGTTCCTGATCTTTTTGACCCCATTTTTAATTATTGCTACCCCAATATTGCTACCCCAACTGCTAGCCTCTCTAACCTGTATCAGCAACATGTCCCAGTCAGTGTGTGAGCACTGTGCCATGACGTCATTAGTCGTGCACACTAATTGATTTCAAGCATCACCATTTGTTTCATCCAAAATGTCTCCGCTTGTCGTCTTTCAAGGAGAGGAGAAACCTTCCCTAACAGCTGATGTTGTCAGTGAGCGTGATTTTGTATTGTAGGACATTAACATTTACTCTGCTGATGAATATCTTTCTCTCATCCAGTCCCATCCAATCACTGTCAAATGCGATAACTACAAGGTGCTGATTCTCAGCTATGCTCGCTGTGACATCTGCTCTCTCTAGTGCTTTATCATCCATCCATCTCCTGCTTCTTCTCTCACTCTCTCCATCCCGCTCTCTCACTCTATCTCTCCATCCCCACTCCTTTTCTCTCTCTCTCTCTCTCTCTCTCTCTCTCTCTCTCTAATTCATTTTCAGTGGTAACTCATCCTCATCCTCCTCATCCTCTTCCCGTCCCTCTTCAGTTCCTTGGTGTCTGTTTTTCCTCCTGTTCTCCCCACCCTGCCCTTCTCCTTCTGTGTTGGTCGCTCTTCTCTTCTCTTTGCTTCATCTTCAGAGAAATAATTTGCAGATCCATTCTCCTCTGACGTTGATACTACGTTAGTACAAATTATTATGAATAAGTGTTCAGAGGTCTTCCGGTGATGTCCAGAGGTGTTCTGGTGATGTCCAGAGCTGTTCCACGCAATAGCTAGTGTTGTGGGGACTGGTGGAGAAATGGCTTTCGTTTAATTAGCAAAATCAGCTGCTCTACATTATAGAGTTGTCAGGGGTAGCGGTGGAGGTGGACCCAGATGCAAAGAGTAGAGGCAGCCATGAGTAGCTTGACTTATTTATTTTAACTTACAAAGACAGCAAACCAGGAACAGATGATGATGACTAACATACATGACAACATACGATGAGATACGACAACCAGACTCGGACAAGGACTCAACACAGACAGGACTTAAATACACAGAGACTAATTACCAACCAAAGACAGGTGAGGGAACAAGGCACAGGTGAACACAACGGGGCAATCAACAAGGAGGGAAAACAGGACACAGGGGAAACACAGAGCAAACCAATGACAACATGAAGTCACAGACACGGATCGTGACAGGAGAGAGCAATTGCAATGTGTAGATAAGGTGAACTGACAAACACATATAGCATGTTACCACACAGCAGTTAGGCATATGTTGTATATATGTTTTATTATTAAAGACATTGTAAAAAGATATATTAGGGCTAGCGTGTTAAATTGGCTTGGCTTTGATTTGGGTGAACTCATAGAATATCCTTATTGTGTGATGACTATGATTGGTCATTGGAACGCTATGCCCCACCCACCATGACATATTATACATAGGGTCCGGAGCCAAAACCCTTCGGAGGTGGGTCCCGGCATGAAGATGTTATCCCTGATCAACATGGACCTACAGTATCCACTTAAAAGCCCACTATGCAACTCTCAATTGGCCATTCTGGCTCGCAATTTTTCTCCACAAAGCTCCGCCTGCAGCTTCGGCCTAGGTATTTACAACACTGTCGTAACAACTCTTTGACGACGCTCCCACTTCTACGCTAGCCATGAGCATTTGTTTTCAAAAAGCCGGCAAATGCGTGGAGCCATGTCCAAGGTAGGTGTTCAATCTGTTCATGAAGAGTAGACAAGGGTATAGATTTTGAAATAGTGTATTCTTGTGTTGTGTTACAATAAACATAAACCCATTGTTTTTGTATAGTTGACGGGAAGATGTTTTATTCTACATTAGATTTGTTTTATCTTTTGTTGAACAGAACGATATGTGTAACAGTGTTGCCCAACATAATACATAATGATAGCATAAACAATTTGTGCAGCAATCGTACATTTATGTATCTGCTCAAGTACGTGTAGTGTAGAAATCCAAGTTGTATTTTTTTCAAAAAAGGTAGGCTTTTAAAGCTCACATTTACATCAGGTCATTGTATGATATTGCAGGAATCAACTTCAACTGCATCGTCCAACTTCACACCTCAGGCTTCACACCTCTGGCACTAGACCTAGAAATCCCAGAACTTCACAGGGGGAGAACTCAACGAGGGGGGAAGGGCTCAAGGACACTGATAGCCAGACTACACTGGCTTCACAGGCATGGCAATGTAGAACATTGTAAATCTACATTGTAAATAAAAATCATTGTATATAGTTTTAAAATGTTTCCCTTTTGTTATGCCTGAACATTTTATCTGCCTGAACGTTGCCTTGTAAAGTAAATAAATTTACTTCTGGAGCCAAAAAATTGTGTGCAGACCCATCTTTTTTCTTATATCTAATACAATTGTCTAACACCTGTGGATTACCTTTGGATGTGTGCACCACCCCTCTTTCTAAGATCCCTTTTTTTCAAATGTTTGCACCACCAGATGTTCAGTTGTTCAATAATACACACTTTTTGGTAATAAAAAGATTTATATTGGATATTGAAATGCAAATGACAGTGCTTCATTGTTTGTTTTTTGCCTTAAGGCTAATGTGTAGCATCTTCTTAAGGGTTTCTCTGGATTAAGGTTTCCTCGTGACACTTGTATCTGCACAAGTTCAGATGCGGGTGGTGGCTGTACCAGGGCATCGGGCCTCATAATGGCCTTGTGAGGAAGGTCTGTTCCACTTCTCAGCCTCCTGGAGAGGATGGCTGTCTGGGTGTCGTAGATGTAGGAATACAGCTTTTTCTGCTTTCTGTACTTACACTTCAGGTCTTCAAGTCTTCCAACTGTTGTGCGAACGTTTGTACTTGGTGACAGAGGATGAGCCATTAACATTGATAATTTCCCCAATGCTTACAAACAAAAAACAAAAGTAATGTGTTCTCTTTAACTTACAGTACATCTTGTGTCCTTCACGATTATGTGCTGGCTGGCGTTGGTTATGCTTGTTGTAATCTATTGCAGCAAGCAGGGTCCGTGTTTTGTACACAAATGGTGTATACACATGCGCTTTGCCGCATACACCAGAATATGGTTCTGAAGACTTTCTAGGTCTGATGTGGTCCTGTGTGGTTGGGGGGGGAGGAGACAATGAGAATAACCCTGCTGTTAGAAGACTAAACAGAAATGCTTGAATACATACACTGCCCGGCCAAAAAAGTGGTGAAAGAGTCCAGACTTTAACCCTATCAAGAATCTTTGGGATGTGCTGGAGAGTGGTCTGACTCTCCCATCATCAATACAAGATTGCATTGATGATGGAAGAGTCACACTACTAACACATCCCTAATATTCTCAATGTGGTTAAGGTCTGGACTCTGTGGTCAATTCATATGTGCAAATTATGTCTCATGTTCAACCATGAGACATAACGACTCGTAACCTGCAAATCCAATTAAGCTAAAAAGATTTGCATAGTTCCTCTTTAAACCAGTTTTGAATGTTGGTGAGCACCCAGAAACTACCGGTGCTGAAGAAGGCAGAATCAGCATGCAGGTCAAAAAGTCCAATACAAAAGGATAAGTGAGGAAAGGAGAAGTGCACTCTTGCTATTCGCTTCCAGGGAATCCTTTTATTCATAAACTATCAATCAAAATGGTTCCATCCTTTGGAAAAAGGAACATGGCTAGTGCTATACTGTCAGGGAACACTTCAATCAAATGACATCACCACTCTGTAGGGAGCTCCTGTGTCCAACAAACCATGTCTTGTCTAGAAGGGTGAAGCTAATTTGAGTACAGAACAGCACAGAATAACTCAAAAGGAATATGGAGAGAGTAAACACATATGCGCTGAATGTATGAGTATGAATATGTATGAATGAATATATAAATATCTTGTGTTGGACATGTTTTATCCAAAGTGTCTTACAATACCATGAGTGAATGTAGCATAGATGGCCCTAGTGGGAATCAAATCTCCAACCCTGGCACAGTTGAAGCCTTGCTCTGTATGTTCAGTCAGACAGGAAATTAAACCCTTAACCCTGGCAGAATGGATTCCTGATTGACAGTTATGAGACCCTAATAAACATTACAAGCAATGTTAGAAATGGATTCAGAAAATATGAGGACTAATGTAAGCACTGTAAAGTTTGACATTTCGGAAAAAGTTAATGTTCAACAAGAGCTATATCATCTTGGTTAAGTTGTCAACATATCAGTCATAACTAGTGACGTATTAATTATATGTAGTTTGTGCTAAAGATGCTTAAAGGTAGACAATGACATGACAGATATATAAAATATACTGACTACATGACAGGGTTGGGGGTCTGGAACTATCAAAAATATCTATAACTTATTTTAGAGTTTCTTTATTTTTAACCTGTATTTGGATTCATTGTCTTTGTGTCAGCCAGCCCAGGTACCTCAGAGGGAAATTGGTTGGTGGCTAAATCTGGTACAATGCATCTGTTATCCTTGTGTGAGATTATTGTTTTTCTATCAAGTGATAAATAATGTAACAAACGAATAATCTAAATCAAGAAATCACACTGATCAAGCACACATAAAATCAAAAATGAGTAGCATTCAAATCAACACGTTTCTTAAAGGAAGCTGTAGTCAATGCTGACGGATAGTCATTTAAATCACCTTATCATGACATCCTAGAACTGACATTCTGCAAACAATAACTGCAGGCCAGCCCATACCGCTCTCCCTGTTTCCAACCTTACTGTGGACACTCCAAAGACCCCTCTCACTCAAGCCCTCCAGCCATGCTAGTTTGCGTAACAGAGTTACACAGCCAATCAGAGTGGACATAACTCTGTTCTTCAGGTTTTTTTTTTCCTTCTGAAAGGCTCCCGCCTACTAAATCATAGATGAAGTGTTTCATACTGTATGTGAGTGTTCTGCAATTGCGTTTGGCTTGTCAATATGTTGTTCATTCCTGCATTGATTTAGATTGACAAATTCATTTGTGTTTTAACGTATTTCGATCTCAGCAGCGAAAGCGATCTCTGTTCCAGGAGAGTGCTGCCCCTGTCAGCGGTACTTCCTGGTCCCTTTGACGCCTTCTGGAATATTCTAGATTGTCTTTCCTCTGCTTGACATCTCACCAGAGCTTTGTTATGTTGATTTGATTCCCAATTGTGCAGTGTTTTGTGCTTCCCATACTGTTCTGAAACCACAGTAAGCCCCAACGTTTACATTGATTTTAAATTCTGTCATAAAATGGATTTCAATGAAATACTTCAAAAAAGCAATACAGGATGGCAGATATTTTAGAGAACTCATTATTCTTAAATGTGTCTTTTTCTTTTCTCTATCCGTCTCTCAGCCCTCTCCCTTTCTCTCACTCTCTGTCTCCCCCCTCCATCGCTCAATTCTCCCCTCCCATATGCACAAATGCCTGTACTCTCTCCTTTGTCATCCATTCCCATATTCATACCAATTATTATTCTTATTCATGTCCAGGTGCTAATTTACATATTGATGACACCCAATCCCGACTCAGCCCGCATGAATCCTGGACACACAACACACACTGGGGCCTATGCCACTGGAACTGCCAACCTCTCCCGGGGAGGTGAAATGCCCATAGGGTTGACAATGGAATTCAATACAGCCGTGGTTAAAGCTGCAGTGCATTTATGTACTTTTATGCAGGGTGAATTCGGGGTGATTGAGACATGAGGTACAATATGGCGTTTTAGCTGTGCATCCTCAATTTTAGCATCTGAGGAATTAAATTTGGTTGGAGGTTTTTCTGCTGAGCTCTGCTGGGAAAGCACATGATCAGATGCACAGGTACACCTGAGGAGAGGAAAACACTGTAAGCTTTGGGTTTTATCATTTAGTATCATTCATAAACTTTTAATGCAAAAACGCCAACTTTTGTTGGAACAATAAGTATAATGTACGAGTATAAGAAAATCAATACAAACTTTATGTACTTAAACTTAACTTATGTATGCTTTGCTTGGGATGATTGGGACAGTTTGTAAAAGTGAAAAAAACCTGTTCTAGATGTAGTTATATCAGTATTTTGTCATTGTTGTAACTATTTATTAGATTAGATTCAGATTAGATTCAACTCTTAAGTTTAGATTCATTTATGCACTGTGCACAATAATATGACATAGACGCAAAAAAAATAATGGCAGAAATAATGGAACACATATCCCCTATTTTGTGTCTTACCACAGCAAAAAAGGTAAAATCCTGAAGTATCCGATGATGAGCTGTCTCTTTCAGGGCCAGAGGAGCGATACCCTGTGCACTACCTCCCAACAATGTGGCCACTGCTGTTTGTAAAATGGGTGGTTTGGTTCCAGCAATTTTTTGGCGCACCATGTGTAAAGTTTAACACTCTGCCAGACCAACCTAACTCTTAAGTTTAACCTAGTCCTCTTAAACCTCTCCTGACCTCTACTGACTAACCCTGATGACTCCAACGCAGAGCAGAAGGGCACCATGAAGGATACAGAACGAGCACAAAGGGGGAAGAGATGAAAGAAGATACCACCAGTGGCAAGATGGAGGGTCTGAGGGGTGCAAGGTCGGGGACACCCAGGCTCACCGCCCGCTACTGAACGGCTGATGAAACACGGGGTTCCACTGAGCTGAGCCTGCTGTCCTGACCCCCCCAACATCACCATTTCTATTTTGATTTTGACCGGGTTACACTAGTGTACTCCACATCCAAGAACACAATAGAAACTGATTTCCTTCCCAAGTGGTGTGGCACCATCTTCGGGTTCATGTTTGATATGCTAATGTCTTGGATGTTTTAGTTAAATGAGTGATTCTTCATCCAGCGAGGCTCAGTTTGTCAGTGTGCTTTGTGCACTGGTCAGTCAGGTAGAGAAAACCACATGACAAGCCCAAAGACAGTAGTTATTTAATTAATAATAACACTATTATATTACTGTTATTATCACTATTATACTAATAATAATTCAAACATTGAATGTAGTCCTATAACCAGGGCCGGCCCTTGCCATTTGGGGGCCCTGAACAGAATTTGATTCCAAACTTTTGGGGCCCCCCTCCCACTACTGCGGAGTCACCAGAATGTGAATTAAGTAGATGTGATTTCCTGTATGCTGGTTCATTTTAGGGATGTCCAGCTGGAGATGGGCCAGGGGTGGAGCCAGACTTTGTGTACATCCGGGGCTTAGCCCAGAGGGGGGTCTGGGGGTTCTCCCCCAGAAAAATGTTAATTTCTAAGATGCGATTTCCTGCATTCTAGTCCCTTTTAGGGTGACCTGCTGGACACTGGCAAATCCTAAATCCCTTCTCATTCATAGCCTACATTTTCAGTTGCAGGGCCTGCTCAAGACAATACTATTTAATGGAAACAATAACAATTCGGTTGTCATAACTTCAAAAGCTTAAAAAATATCCAGGGCTTTTGAAGTGAGATTCGGGGCTTCAGCCCCGAAAGCCACCCCCCCGCTCTGCCCCTGAGATGGACAATACCTTAATTTGTTCAGATTCATAGCCTATAACCTGACTTGCAGGGCCTCCACAGGCGAACAGATACAGCACTGGGCTTAGCTGCCCCCAAACAATAAGCCTACTTTAAAGGCCTGGCCTATATTTTGGATTCAAAGTTAAGTCCATAATTGATTACATACATTCAGGGTTCGACACAGACATTGTGTCATAAGCAGAATTTCATGATTTAGAGGGCTTTCAGATATATCACATCACATATCCTGGGATATTAACCTGAGGGGCCCCATTCAGACATCAACCCATAACCCATTTTGTATGAATAAGGAGCCCTATTAAGACATAACACATTCTATATTTGATCTGGGGCCCCATTAAGAGAGTAATCCACCCTTGTATTAATATAGTAGTTATTTACCCCAACCTAGTGTCTTTTTAACCTTAGAGGGTACTGAAATCACACATTTATTTTTAACTCTCATATTTGAAGTGAAACTCTTAAGTGTGGTTTACTTCTTAAAACAGTCAAAATTGAATACTAAAAATGAAGAATAATAACAACAAGGGTTCAACAATGGGGGGGGGGGAGGGGGCCCTGCGGCCGCTTACTTCGCTCATGCCTCGGGCCGGCCCTGCCTATAACCCATTGCAGTAAAAAAAATCCCAATTCAAAATAAAAGGATGAAAGGCAGAATGGAGCAACTCAACGCACCTCAATTCTTTCGACACTTTTTGATTCTCCATTCCTCAACATACTGGCCCTTTCTCCACCAATCAGCATGGAGGTCCTTCCATGTGTGCTGGCAGTGGAAGCAGGGCCTCTGGTGGGCTGCCTGCCACAGCAGGTTAAACATGACGGCGCTGTGAAGCGAGCGCCATGCGGCAGCACTGACTTTGGGTTCATCCAGATGCTGATGACTTTGAGTTTCAATATATTGCATCAGTGTGATTTCAATATTGCACCCAAATAACACACACACACACACACACACACACACACACACACACACACACAAGGTGTCAAGGTTGATTCATTTCACTCTAATGAAGTGAAGATCGAAATTGTCAAGTTGTGCCATCATCTTCACCTTCGTCTCACGTTGGGAGGGAACTGCCACACCGCAGACCAAACGCACATCTCGTCTACTGTAAACGCATCTCGTGATGCTGATTCATCAAATCTATTTGGCTCCACCCATTTTCCCATCGGGTAAAGAAAATATCTAATCTGACCTCAGTCAAATCCAACCCAAACCAATGAGCTCCACTTGAATGTAACATAATCTAATTGTATATAACTGGATGTGATTGAATCTGGGATTAGGGTGTAGGTGTAGTCAGCTGTCAGTCAGGACCATGGAGGGCAGGGGAGTCAATGGGTGGGAAAAAATTCCTAGTCAGGACTAAACTGTAAAGAGCTTAACATGTGTGGGTGTGTGTGCTTGCATGTGTGTGTCCATGTGTGTGTGTGCACGTACAATTTCCGTGAACAACCCTGTGTGTGTGCGTGTGTGGAGAGAAAAGCACTTTCTCTCTCTTCCATCAAAATTCCAAAAATGTTTACTTTAAACAGTACAGTGAATTGCATGTCATGGTCAAAAGGTATTGGACAGTGAATCTCTGGTGGGTGACAGGATACACCATGCCACCAATATAAGATATAGTGTACAATGTATACATTAAAACACTTCTATGTATGCATGTTGTACATACACTTTGGTTCATTAGTTGTATTGTGTTTATCTGACCACATGTTGGTCAGATATGCGACTGTAATGAGATTAAGGGCTATCCTACATAGCGTGTGATTGATCGTTTGTTCAAGTGAACTTTGTATAAAGCAGCCCTAGAGTATCAGCCATGCTAGCCCACAAGCAAATGGTGTTTAGGGTTGATTTGAAGTGAACCCCTTGGGAGGAGAGGAGTGTGCTCTCAACACCTCAGCGTCCACTTGTCTTGACAGTGAAGCCCAGGTCCAGCTCCCCACCGCCGCAAACAGAACAGAGGACTGTCAGCCTTCAGTGGTCATTCTCTGTATCTTTTTAGATATGGGAACGAAATGTGTTCTCTCCATTTGACCCATCCTATGGTACATAGCAGCAGTGGGCTGCTGTGTTCATTTGACCCATCCTATGGTACATAGCAGCAGTGGGCTGCTGTGTTCATTCGACCCATCCTATGGTACATAGGAGCAGTGGGCTGCTGTGTTCATTTGACCCATCCTATGGTACATAGGAGCAGTGGGGCTGCTGTGTTCATTTGACCCATCCTATGGTACATAGGAGCAGTGGGCTGCTGTGTTCATTTGACCCATCCTATGGTACATAGGAGCAGTGGGGCTGCTGTGTTCATTTGACCCATCCTATGGTACATTGGAGCAGTGGGGCTACTGTGTTCATTTGACCCATCCTATGGTACATAGGAGCAGTGGGCTGCTGTGTTCAGCGTCCGGGGAACAAGTTAGGGTTCAGTGTCTTTCTCAAGGACGCTGTGACATGCGGACCGAACCGCCGGCCCTACAGTTAGTGGACGACCCGCTCTGTCCACTGAGCGACCGCTGCGGTCAATGTGAAGGGAATCATCCTGGTGGAAGGGAATCTTTTCCCTCATCTGTTGACAAATTATTCACAAAGCGACTGATTTGATGGTTTTGCTGCTGCTGCTGTTACTGATGCTAATGCTGCTGCTGATGCTGCAGCTACTTGATGCCAATGCTGCTGCTGCTGCTGCTGCTGGAACTGGAGATTTTTTTTCACGGTCCATCAGTGAATGGAATGACTCATTGAAGAGCAGCTACTTAGCATGTGTTTGGATCGGCGCTTGGCTGAGAGACACATGGGAAGTCTTGAGTGGTGTTAAGACAAGGGTTTTTAAATGACCAGAAAGATAGAGAGGACAACCAGAAGCCGTGACCGTTACGCCTGAAGCCAGAATCAGACCGTCGTCCTTGGGTTTTCATCTCTGCTATTATGGATTTTTTATTAATATATCCTATCCATTATATTCCCACATGGATCCATAGGATTCCTGCAAGGAAAATAGTAGTTGAAAGTAGCCGACTATGGTTGTACTGGGCAGCTCCCAGTGTCCACCAGTACAGACTGTGGTTGTACTGGGCAGCTCCCAGTGTCCACCAGTACAGACTGTGGTTGTACTGGGCAGCTCCCAGTGTCCACCAGTACAGACTGTGGTTGTACTGGGCAGCTCCCAGTGTCCACCAGTACAGACTGTGGTTGTACTGGGCAGCTCCCAGTGTCCACCAGTACAGACTGTGGTTGTACTGGGCAGCTCCCAGTGTCCACCAGTACAGACTGTGGTTGTGTGGCAGCATAGATTATTCTATGCATGGCACAGGATCCTGGACACACCCCGATGGCCGGTTAGCCTATCCCGGAGCAGAGGACCGTATTTAGGACGGCCTCCTCTCTCGTTCCTGAGCTTCCGCATCACTTCCGGGTACAAGGTCGGTTGTTTATGCTCTGTGGTGCTCATGGGCTCTCCTTTGGCGGGGTAAGTGTTCTCCCTCTCTGCATTATGTTGTTTGTGGTCAGGCAGCTAATGATAGTGTGGTCCTAGGAAGTGCTGATGTTCGGATTTGTCGCGCTCCTCCTCCTGCCTATATAAGTGTGTGCGCCGCTACTTCTGCTGAAGGTATGTTTGTCTCTCCCGCAACCATCTAATTTTTCAGTTTAATTGAATAAGCGCTAATTATGTTTTGATCAGGTGGAATCGCTGCCGGACCGCTGCTGCTTTGTCTAAACCCTTCTGATAGCTCGCCTTCCGCTTTTGCCTGCTTGCTGTACCGTCTGCTTGGCTGCCGCTTGCCTGCTTGCTGTACCGTCTGCTTGGCTGCCGCTTGCCTGCTTGCTGCACCGTCTGCTTGGCTGCTGCTTGCCTGCTGCTTGCCTGCTTGCTGTACCTGCTGCTGCGTTGCTGCTGCTCTGCTGCGGCTGCGCCGCTGTGTTGCCTGTCGTTGTGACGGCGGCCTTCTCCAACCGGACACCTAAGCTGCTGGCTGTCAACAAGACCCTCACTGCAGCCTGGTTGTCCCCTCGGCTTTGCGGTCGCATAGCCACTTATGCTTGCTCAGTTACTTTTACATTTATGGTTTAGTTGTATTTTTGTACATTGCTGTCAAGTTTAATTTGTTAATTGTTTTCTGCCTTTTTGTTTGAGTTGCAACCCTCATTAATATTATTTCCCTGTTTCAGTGTCGGAGGCAGGTGGTGGTGGCGGTGACTGGTGGTGGTGTCCCCCCCCCCCTCGTTTGGTGTGCTGTGCCCTCCTGGTTAAGGTTACTCGTGTGTGTGTGTGTGTGTGGGTGACCCCTTTTTCTTATTTTATTAGTTATTTTGGGTGAACCACTCCCCGTCCACTAATACTTGTTCCCCCGGTAGGCCTCCGACCTGGACTAGTTTTTCCCCTCCCCGGTGTGAATGATATTGATTATGACTGTTCTTTTTTTATAATTTGTAATAAAAGATATACGTTTATACCTGGAACCACGTCTCAAGCCTGTGAATAGAACGAACCAGCGTGTCTACTCTCTGGGTGAAATTCCCAGGGTGGCGTTGTCGTGCAAGCTTTAGCGTTCTTCAAAGTATATCTGACATCGGGTAGAAAGTTACCCTTCCCCTCGCCACAAACTTGGCGTTGTCGGCAGGACCTTCTATTCTTTCTAAACGGCTGAGACGTGTGTTCCTTGGTTTAGTTGTTTTTTTTTTTTTGCTGTATTCTTATTGTGTGTTCCTTTTTTGTTTTTTTCCTTTCTTTTTTTGGGTATCCCGGTTAGTGAGACAGACAAAGCAGCAGTGGTTCCTGGGGACTCCCTTTTGAGCGTTTTGGTGAGGTAATTACTACAGTGAACCTCTTGTGGTGCTGTTTCACCACAGTGATTATTTCTTGTAGTGTTGTGACCTCGCAGTAATCATGGAGCAAGAAGTGCAGGAGCTTAGAGAGTTGATTGCACAGTTGACTGCTGATAATGAGCGGTTGCGGCAGGGACAGGCTAGCTCTAGTGCTCAACCATCTACTTCTGCAGCGCCCCTGGCTGCCCCTTCCACCTCTAGTCTTCCTGTAGCAGAGAGACTAATTTTTGTGCCTAGAGATAGGAAGTGTCCCATCTTTAGGGGAAGGACAGGTATAGGGCTGGGTGAGTGGATGGAGGAGGTGCAGGCATGTATGAGGGCTCGGCGGCTCTCGCTGTCGGATCAAGCATTTTTTCTGTTTGACCACCTAGAAGGAGAGGCCAGGGACGAGATTAAGTATCGCTCTGATGCAGAGAGGGGGGACCCTGCTAGTATACTTGCCATTCTAAGAGAGCTGTATGGGTGCACGGAGTCATATGTTGCCCTACAAGCGGCGTTCTTTGCTCAGAAGCAGCAGGAGAGCGAGACTCTTTTAGAGTTCTCTCTCTCACTGATCGGTCTAATGGAGAGGGTGAAGCAATGCGCGCCTGCCGCGATGCCAAATGCTGAGGCCCTCCTTCGAGACCAGTTTGTGGAGCACGTCCTGGATAGTTCTTTGCGTCGTGAGTTAAAGCAATTTGTGCGTCGTCAGCTTAACTCCACTTTGCTTGATGTTAGGGCAGAGGCTATCCGATGGGAGCGGGAAGGTCTACCCAGTGGTGGGCGTAATCGCAGTTAATCCCTCCCTTTAGTATATGGTGTCCAGTATGGTGTTCATGGTGGCCCTCAGGCCGAGGGTTCAGTGTCTGAGATGAGTCAGATGCGAGAGATGTTGTCACGTCAGCAGAAGCAGCTTGATCAGCTTGTGGCCAGCGTTGCCCAGCTACAGAACTTTCAACGGGACTATCGTCCACCTCGTACTGGTCCTGTAATTTGCAGGCGTTGTAACCAGCCTGGACATTTTGCACGAGAGTGTCGAGTACGTGTCAATACTTACCCCCAGGTGCCCCCACAACCCCCTTCAAATGCTAATCATCAGACCCGTTCCGCTTCTGTGTCGGAAAACTAGAGCCCACCGAACTGCAGAGCCACAGTTTGGGTGGGGCCGCCACTGGTTCACAGGCTACTTTAAGTAGCATGGATGCTTCTGAGCTGATTTCATCTTGTCCCCATTTAGCTGTGGACATGGGTGGGGTGAAGGTTCCCTGTTTGGTGGATACTGGGTCCATGGTGTCCACAATTTCTGAGAGCTTCTTCCATCAGCATTTGAGCCCTGGGGCCAGGAGCGCCTCCACTCTTGCCATTGGCTGGAGCTTAGAGCCGCCAATGGTCTGGAAATCCCTTTCCTCGGCTACTTTGAGCTTGATGTGCAACTTTGTGGTAAGCAGATGCCTCGTTGTGGCATCTTGGTTGTGAGGGACCTCCCTGGGGGGGTGCTTGTTTCGGTACCCGGTGTTTTAGGGATGAATGTCATCCGAAAATGCTACAGCGAGCTTTTTGTGCAGCATGGTGCAGCGTTATTTGCTCAGCCTTGTGTCTCCGGGGGCCCTACGCAAGTCCTTGTGGCACTGCAAAAGTGTCATCATGCTAGCCTTCAAACCCCTCGGGACCATCCTGGTTTGGCAAAGGTCAGGGGTAAGAAGACCTGGAGGATTCCTGGGGGCGTTACCAAGGTTGTTGCGGCCACTTGTTCTCAGCAGTATTCTAGTTCTACTGTGCTGTTTGAACCCTCGGACTCTGGCTTGCCTGAAGGGTTGCTTGTTTCCCCCGCCTTGGTGCGAGTAACCAGGGGCACGGTCTACATACCTATTCTGAACGTTGGCTCCACTGATGTGGTATTGCACCCCCACACTGCTGTTGGTATGCTTGACTTTGTAAATGTTGTCAGCCTTCCTTCTGGGGTCACTGAAGTGCCCTTAGTGGTGGCCACGGTGTCTTCTCAGACTGCTCCCCCTAGTGTTCAGCATCAGTTAGACGACCTGGATTTGTCATCTTTGTCTGGTGAGCATCAGTGTCAGGTGAGGTTCTTACTCGGGCAGTACACCCCGGTTTTCTCAGCCTACGAGGGAGACTTGGGATGCACCAACCTCATTTCCCATGACATCCCCTTGGTTGATGATATCCCAGTCAGGCAGCGCTACAGGCGTATCCCACCCTCTGAATATGAGGTAGTGAAGGAACACATCAACCAGTTGTTGTCATCACAGATCATTCAGGAGAGTAGCAGCCCCTACGCGTCTCCGATCGTGTTGGTGAGGAAAAGGGATGGTAGTATCCGCATGTGCGTCGACTACAGACAGCTAAATAGCAAGACCAGAAGAGATGCGTTCCCTCTACCACGAATAGAGAAGTCTCTAGATGCCCTGTCTGGGGCTTGCTGGTTCTCCACGCTAGACCTGGCCAGCGGCTACAACCAGGTGCCCGTCACTGAGGCGGATAGGCCCAAGACTGCCTTCTGTACACCCTTTGGCTTGTTCGAGTGGAACCGAATGCCTTTCGGGCTCTGTAACGCCCCCAGCACCTTCCAGCGGTTAATGCAGTGCATCTTTGGAGACCAACAGTGCCAGTCCTTATTGTTATATCTGGATGACATTGTTGTGTTCTCTTCCTCTGTGGAGCAACATCTGGAGCGACTGAAGGTGGTGCTGGGGCGACTTCAGCATGAGGGCCTGAAGGCCAAGCTAAGCAAATGCTCCTTCTTTCAGAAGGAGGTACGATACTTGGGCCATGTGATCTCTGGTGACGGTGTTTCCACAGACCCTGGCAAAATTGATTCAGTAGCTAAGTGGCCAGTTCCCACCACTGCCTCAGAGGTGCGTTCTTTTCTGGGTTTTGCTAGTTACTACCGTCGCTTTGTGGAGGGCTTTGCCAAGCTAGCGGCTCCGCTACATCGGGTGGCATCGGAGGGCGGTGGTGCTAAAACTAGACGGAAACCAGGTCATGGGGTTTGTTGGGATTGGACTGATGAGTGCCAACAAAGTTTTGACAACCTGAAAGCTAAGCTTACCACTGCACCAGTGTTGGCTTACGCTGACTTTTCCCTCCCGTTTATCTTGGAGGTTGACGCAAGTTATGGTGGCTTGGGGGCTGTCCTTTCCCAAATGCAGGCAGGAAAGGTGAGGCCGATAAGATATTTCTTTATTAATCCCCCGTAGGAGAAATTCGCAGAGACCAGCAGTGCAGGGGATAGATGAGCAGTAAAGAGCCTGGCTAAATTCTATACACAATAAAAAACAATAGATTAGATTAAATACGCGCTCTTAAGTCAGGTCGGTGACGAGAGGACCCGTATGCATACTAGTGTCCTAGATAGCAGTTTGTGGTGCAAAATGCAAGATAGATCAAATAGTGCAAGTAGATAAAATAGTGCAAGTATGCGGAAAGTGCAAGGTGCAAGATGTGCAAATTTATACAGGTATTCCAGGTACAATATATGAATGGTCCTGGAATAACAACGGCTGGGTCACAGTCCAAGGTGTGTGGTGTGGTGTATGTGAATGAAAGTTCAGTCCATTCCATTTGTCTGGTGGTGTTGGAGCTTCCTGAGCCTGATGGTTGGTGGGATGAAGGAGCACCCAAGCACTTTGAGGCACTTGGCTGAGTGAGCATGTGGCTGAACGTTTTTTTCCTGAGTTGCTTCAGTTGCTTCAGTTCAGCACAGTGAGGCTGAGAGGGTAGGTCCGGGTCGCCAGCAGCATTCCCCTCGTCTTCCTCACTGTCGCCGCCTCCACACCGTCCAGCTTCATCCCCACTGCAGGGCTCGCCTTCCTCCCCGGCTTGTACAGCTTCCTGGCACCACCGCTCCCAAAGCTTCCTCCCCAGCACACGGCAGTGAAGAGGTGACACTGGCCACCGCAGACTGGTAGACCATCCGTGGAAGCCTGGTGCACACAATGAAAGATGACAGATGGGCAGTGGTTATTAGTGAGATGAACAGACATAAGATGAGAATGGCTAGAAAACAGTCTGGGGTGTGTGGTGTGTTATACAAATCCATTATCTGGTGGTGCTGGCGCTTCCGAGACGTTGGGAGCGGGTGGTATGATAGCCTATGATAGCCTATGATAGCCTATGCTAGTCGGTGTCTCAGCCCCACCGAAAGAAACACAGCAAATTACAGCTCGATGAAACTTGAATTCTTGGCCCTTAAGTGGGCCATGCCAGAGAAGTTCAGAGAGTATTTGCTGGGGAATAAGTGTATTGTGTACACCGATAACAATCCCCTAAGCCATCTGTCTTCTGCCAAGCTGGCTGCCACCGAACAGAGGTGGGCTGCTCAGTTGGCCTCATTCGACTTTGAACTGAAGTACCGGTCAGGGCGGAGTAACAGGAATGCAGATGCTCTCTCCCGTCAGCATCCACCTGCCCCCTCTGACTTGGAAGCAATGCTTCCCGGTACCGCCCTACCTAAACCTCTGCAGCAAGCATTGGGTCAAAGGGCGACTGAGGTGATGCAGGCTTCCATTGTAGCCTTGCCGCAGCAGACCCCCTCTGAACTTCGCACCGCACAGCAGGCTGACCCCACCATACGGGAATTGCTGCAGTTCTGGGCCAACCGGCAACGTCCCAGCCGTGAGGAGCGTGTACAGCTGTCTCAATCCACGCTGACCCTGCTTAGGCAGTGGGACCGTCTGGTTGAAAGGGATGGGATCTTGTACCGCCAGGTGTTCCGCCCCGATGGTGCTGAAGCCATACTCCAGCTGTTGTTGCCCAGTGCCCTAATTGAAACAGTGTTGACACAGGTCCACCAAGAGCATGGCCACCAAGGGGTGGAGCGAACACTGGCCCTCCTGCGGTCCCGATGCTACTGGCCTGGTATGTCCGCCGAGGTAGCCCGGTGGTGTCAAACCTGTGAACAGTGTCAGGTTGCCAAAGATGTCCACCCAAAAGCTGCCAGCTTCATGGGGCATCTGTTGGCATCACGCCCCAATGAGATCCTTGCCATTGATTATACCACTCTTGAACCTGCCCAGAATGGTGCTGAGAACGTTTTGGTTCTAACCGATGTCTTTAGCAAGTATACTGTAGCTATCCCCACCCGGGATCAGCGTGCTGGCACCGTAGCTAAAGTTCTGGTCTCTGAGTGGTTTTATAAGTTTGGTGTCCCTGCTCGAGTGCATTCTGACCAGGGCCGGAATTTTGAAAGTCTCCTGATCCAGCAGTTGTGCAGTTTGTATGGTGTGGTGAAATCACGCACTACCCCGTACCATCCTGAGGGGAACGGTCAGTGCGAGCGATTTAACCGTACCCTCCACAATCTGCTGCGCACCTTACCTGTCTCCCGAAAAAGGGACTGGAATGCGTGTCTACCCCAGGTGGTCTACTGTTATAACACGACTCCTCACCAGGCTACAGGGGAATCTCCTTTTTTTCTTGATGTTTGGTCAGGAACCGCGCCTCCCTATTGACTTCCTGTTGGGTAGAGTCGAGAGTCCTGTTGGTGGGTCGGTTTGTGAGTGGGTTAAAGAACATCAATCCCGATTGCAGGTAGCCTTTGAAGGGGCACGAGAGCGTCTGCAACAGGCTGCAGATCGTAGGAGCCGAACCCATGATCAGCGTGTCACCGCTCTACCGCTGAGAAAAGGGCAGTTGGTCTTCTTGCGTGACTTCAGTGCCAGGGGCCCCCATAAGACCCGGGATCGCTGGAACTCCACACGGTATAGGGTGTTGAGAGCACCCAAGCCGGGTGGTTCAGTGTACACAATCGCGCCAGTCGATAACCCAACTCAGGTGCGGCAGGTCCACCGTTCGAAGTTGAAGGGCGTGATTGGTGTAGACTCCCCTGGCCCTGTCTCTTCTCCGAATTCTCCGCCTGCGGAACCACCCTCTGAGGAGGAGCGTCCGTTTGAGTGTGACTTGCTGGTCCTGGGGCAGCAACCCTTGACTTCAGCCATGCCTTCCCGTGGCTTCACTGCAGCCAGTGAACTTGCAGCTCGAGCGCCAGTGCTATGTTGTGCCCCAGATGGTCCCCAGGATGGACCGTTAGCAGTTCTACCTCCAGAAGCATCCACTTCTCTTGCTGCTTCACCCATCTCTGGCCCTGGCTCCAGTCAGGTGGCCTTGCGCCGTACCGCACGATCAACTGCAGGCCAACACTCTAATGTGCATCATCTCCCCCGGCCCACTGGAGAGGTACCAGTCGTAAGTGCTCCTGTGCCTGTATCTAACGCTGTTGTGGCTCTGTTTAGACCTTGGAGCTAGTTCATAGCCTGTTAGCCATCGACGGGACGTCGATGCAGAAAGGGGGGGTAGAATGTGGCAGCATAGATTATTCTATGCATGGCACAGGATCCTGGACACACCCCGATGGCCGGTTAGCCTATCCCGGAGCAGAGGACCGTATTTAGGACGGCCTCCTCTCTCGTTCCTGAGCTTCCGCATCACTTCCGGGTACAAGGTCGGTTGTTTATGCTCTGTGGTGCTCATGGGCTCTCCTTTGGCGGGGTAAGTGTTCTCCCTCTCTGCATTATGTTGTTTGTGGTCAGGCAGCTAATGATAGTGTGGTCCTAGGAAGTGCTGATGTTCGGATTTGTCGCGCTCCTCCTCCTGCCTATATAAGTGTGTGCGCCGCTACTTCTGCTGAAGGTATGTTTGTCTCTCCCGCAACCATCTAATTTCTCAGTTTAATTGAATAAGCGCTAATTATGTTTTGATCAGGTGGAATCGCTGCCGGACCGCTGCTGCTTTGTCTAAACCCTTCTGATAGCTCGCCTTCCGCTTTTGCCTGCTTGCTGTACCGTCTGCTTGGCTGCCGCTTGCCTGCTTGCTGTACCGTCTGCTTGGCTGCCGCTTGCCTGCTTGCTGCACCGTCTGCTTGGCTGCTGCTTGCCTGCTGCTTGCCTGCTTGCTGTACCTGCTGCTGCGTTGCTGCTGCTCTGCTGCGGCTGCGCCGCTGTGTTGCCTGTCGTTGTGACGGCGGCCTTCTCCAACCGGACACCTAAGCTGCTGGCTGTCAACAAGACCCTCACTGCAGCCTGGTTGTCCCCTCGGCTTTGCGGTCGCATAGCCACTTATGCTTGCTCAGTTACTTTTACATTTATGGTTTAGTTGTATTTTTGTACATTGCTGTCAAGTTTAATTTGTTAATTGTTTTCTGCCTTTTTGTTTGAGTTGCAACCCTCATTAATATTATTTCCCTGTTTCAGTGTCGGAGGCCGGTGGTGGTGGCGGTGACTGGTGGTGGTGTCCCCCCCCCCCCTCGTTTGGTGTGCTGTGCCCTCCTGGTTAAGGTTACTCGTGTGTGTGTGTGTGTGTGGGTGACCCCTTTTTCTTATTTTATTAGTTATTTTGGGTGAACCACTCCCCGTCCACTAATACTTGTTCCCCCGGTAGGCCTCCGACCTGGACTAGTTTTTCCCCTCCCCGGTGTGAATGATATTGATTATGACTGTTCTTTTTTATAATTTGTAATAAAAGATATACGTTTATACCTGGAACCACGTCTCAAGCCTGTGAATAGAACGAACCAGCGTGTCTACTCTCTGGGTGAAATTCCCAGGGTGGCGTTGTCGTGCAAGCTTTAGCGTTCTTCAAAGTATATCTGACATCGGGTAGAAAGTTACCCTTCCCCTCGCCACAGTTGTACTGGGCAGCTCCCAGTGTCCACCAGTAGAAGACTCACAGGACAGCCTCTTACACAAACTAAACTTTACACTGAACATTAGGAGCTGCTTGCAGAGCAGCGTTCTTTGCTCCAGACAGGTCAAGTGTTGGGAGGATACATACTGAAGCCTCATCGGTGCAGTTGGCCATGACCTCTGACAGTGAGCAGTGGATTTCCTTTGTTATTGAATAATTTCTAAAATTCACACCGAGCATACAAAGAAGCTAAAACAGTAGTTTTTTAACCATGCATCCATGGTTACATTCAGCACCATCAGCACCAGGTCTGCCATGAGCCAGCACTGTCTTTGTTGCCTTTTTCCTCATTATCACATCAGTGGAAGCATATGACCTTCTAAGGGTTCTAATTAAACCCTATTAAAGCCAGCCATCTCAATCACACTGCATGGCCAGTGACATTATCCAATCAGACCCTGCTTCCTTAGTCTCACTGTCCTATCAAGAATACCCTCCACTGCATCAGCAGATCTTTTAGCAGCATGCTGTGTGTGTATGTGTGTGTGTGTGTGTGTGTGTTTACATGTGTGTGTTTGTGAGTATGTGTTTACATGTGCAATTGTGTGCGTTCGTGCTACTGATTGTCGATGTGTGTTTGTGTGTGTGTGTATGTCTGTGTGTGTGTGTGTGCGTGTGCGTGTGCGCGTGCGTGTATGTGTGTGTGTGTGTGTGCGTGTGAGCTTGTGCGCGTGTGTGTGCGTGTGCGTGTGCGCGTGCGCGTGTGTGCGTGTGCGTGCGTGTGTGTGTGTGTTTATACCTGAGTGAGTGCCTCAGTGTGGAGAAACATTCACCCCCTGACAGCATCTCTCAGACCATACATCCTGTGAGGTGTGTCAACTAACACACCTGCTCAGGTTTAATGAACATGTGAATAAAGATCACCTGAGGCTCAGCAACAAAAACATCAATCCATGTTTTGATGGATTAGTTGTGGGTTTGTCATTATTGAAGCATCTGTACTGTTACATTGCAATGATGCAATGTAACAGTACAGATGTGGCTGAAAAGGCAATAGTCTTTAGTACTTTAGTTTAAGTTAACCGAACAAAGAAGTCCAAATTTGTCTCTTTCCGCACATGTAACATAGTTGTATTATGGTATGTATTAATCATGACTTATCTCGTGTTGTGACTACAGACTCAGAGCAGCCTATATGTTTGTATGGATAGCTCCTCTCGAAGCTCAATCACAATGGTGGTGAAGTATATTTGATTTTCAGTGTTGTTTGTTCAATGCTTTGCCTAAGCTGATTTCTCTTAGATATACTGTATCTTGTTTTAAAATAATCCCAAAACACTGTGCATCTTTGGTACAATATATCTGTTATGAAACAGGAAACAAGTTTTTTGGTTTCCTGCCCAGCCTCTGTGCATCCTTCCCCCGAGGTTCTGCCCTGACGCAGTGACAGGTCTGCTTGATTCGAGATGAGCATGTGACTCTCTTGTGTGAGGCACTGTTACAGCTGCAGAGGCACACCTGAATACAGTGAATGAGAGCCATGGGGTGCGGTGAGGTTTGAAAGTATCTCACAACGTACGTAACACTGAACTGTTGTGAAGGGCAGTGGTGGTCTACAACAAAAGTCCACAATGGAAGGGGAAAAGGGTACAGGAATTTAATTTCCCCTCCATGAAGGAAGATGACAAAGATGAAATTCAACACGCAACATGTACATCATGTCAACATGTGGTCCCTCTAGAACACCAACACCACCACCTCCACGCCCCCCGCGGAGCCTTGGGAAGGGACAAGCAGGGTCACGGCCAGCTCAGAATGAATGGGACTTGACTTGATGTATAGTTCCCGTTTGTATACCGGGCAGCCAGAATGGGGGACTGACATTCAAAGCGGTGTCTAAAGGCAGTGCAGAATGACTGGTACCTCCTCAGGCTACGTGGTCGGCGTGGAGACGCGAGACCCGAGGAGAATATCAGCCCTGGAGGAGAGGAGGGAGAGACGGGGGGACACTCAGGAGTGAGCCTGACAGGACTTCAGCAGAAGTGCAGAGAATTGAAGAGAGTGAAGTAAATGAAATAGAAATGAGGATGGATGGATGAGGAGGATGAGAAACACAATACAATGTGTTATTTACAATCATGTTCTTTTCTTTTCTTTTACGTGGCCGTGGTGTGTTGAAGGTGAAGTTTTTCTGCTCGGTCGGGGATCACAACATGTACAGAGCAGGAAAGGAGTTCTGCTCCTCTCACTTCTTGCAACACACGTCACACCTCTGACAGTACAGGGACATGGTGAACATCCAGAGAGAGAGAGAGAGAGAGAGAGAGAGAGAGAGAGAGAGAGAGAGAGAGAGAGAGAGAGAGAGAGAGGTTCAATAGTTCAGACTGCATCCCCTAGAGGCTGCTATGTGTCGGATCACAAGGCGCTCTGTTACCATACATTTTAGAAAGGTGTAGCTAGCGATGTTTCCTGGGGTCGACATAGGGAGCAGGTTTGGCCATTAATGAATCCAGGTGTCAGCCGTCTGATGTCCTCTCACCTGCTAGGGGGGAGCTGCTGGGAGCCAGGAGGATGAGGGTGTTCCTCCTGGACAGAGGAAGAGGGGGCAGGTCCTACACAGATACTTTCAAAACCAAAGATGGAGATTCTCAGTGAAGTAATTGATGTGACGTTGTGAAAGCATGCGCCACAATGTGATGTGTAAAGGGGTCATAGAAAGGTGATCATTTGCATGATTATCTGTAATTGGGTATTACGGTTTCTTGATGATTGGCTGCCTCATACCCCAGATCCCATGTGAGGGGTGGGGTCAGTCACATGAGATAGCCAATCATGAGCCCTGCGCTGTTCAGGTAGAGGATGTGGGGGGCGGGGCCACAGAGTACACAGTGTGCGCAGTGCCGACCGCAGAGCGCTGTGAGAGGGAACCGGCGTTCCTATGCCAACGTGTGGGACGAGGTCAAGAGATGGGAAACGCTCCCGTGTTTGACGAGCGGCTGGCAGGGAAGAGTCTTGTCAGAACATGTGAAGGCTGAGCACACGCCGGGTCTGGAGCGGGAGGTGGGCTGACGGGGGGCTGACAGGAACATCCGTGGAACACACAGGGGCCACAGCACGGTGTTCCATGCCAGATGTACGCCAATGAAGTGGTTTGTTGTTGGAGGGTCTGCAGCGCTGCACATTGCAGGATCCTTCAGTGTGCCATAAAGCATTTGGAAACATTTCCTCGGTGATGTGGGAAGCGTTCCATGTTCCAGGGCCAAGCGCACTCACAAGGTCCATGACCAGGGCATAGGGAGCAGGAATACAGTGGCACAGCGGCACGTTCAATCGGGACGATGAAGGGCTGTGATGTTGATTTGTCTTCATAATGCACGTGTTTCAAGATTGAAGTCTCACTTCACCGTCATTCTCTCTGTAGTGCTGACCTCCTGGAGTATGTTCAGCTCTCTGATCATTTGTGTTGTTGTTGTTTCTCCGGCCCGTTGTCTGAGGCGC
This sequence comes from Urophycis tenuis, assembly GCA_036785325.1. NCBI lineage: Eukaryota > Metazoa > Chordata > Actinopteri > Gadiformes > Phycidae > Urophycis > Urophycis tenuis. The sequence continues at coordinate 273,638 of JAXIVH010000104.1, read as the reverse complement.
GTGGTCGGCGACCTCTGACCCCCGACCTGCTTGTTGTGCATCAGGAGGGCGAGGAGAGAGAGAGCTTCATTGAGGAATCGTCTAGCATACCCAGCTCCCTCACCCGCCCCCACCCTCACCCCACCCTCAACCCCCACCAATCACTCATTTATCCAGCCTCAAATACATCGCACACCAACACATTCACACCCCCCCCCCCCACCACACACACACACACACACACACACACACACACACACACATACACACACACACACACACACACACACACACACACACACACACACAACACACCTCGCATTCACGACTAACAAGAGCAGCCCCCCACACACACGGTGAGGGGAACAATACACAGAGCCCATCATTACACCACGCCGTCTCTATCCCTCTCTCTCTCTCTCTCTCTCTCTCTCTCTCTGTCCATGCATTTCCAGCTTGTGATTTTACAATTCCTGCAACATGGTCAACAGTACAGCTAATTGCATGTCTTGATCAATAGGAACCAGACCGCGAAAAATCTAGTTCTAGTACAAGACTCTGACGAACAACAGCAATATTGTATGATGTTTGCACAATGTGTGTTAAATTGTGTATAATTATATATTGACGGTTAGTAAGGTGTATTTAGTTTATATGCCCACCATAGCTCTCACTCTAAAACTCCCTGTGTCAGTCCAGCGTCTCCCCCCCCCCCCCCCCCCCCTCTCTCTCGGTATATTGTAATGGATCATTAATAATTACAATATGCTCCTCCTTTGATCTTCATGACATCCCGTGTCCTCCTCTGACAACATGTGTTCTGTTGTTCTTCTGCTTCAGATGACTGGGAGCTCCATCCCAGCTGCTCCTGGCCTGCTGATCCCCTCCAACCACCTGATGTAGTGATATGGTGAACCCCCTGGAGCTCTCGCCACCTTCACGTCTCAAAGGTGGACGTGCACTAATCAGACCTGAAGTCCTGGAGGTGCTTTGATCCTGTCTGGGTTTGGTCTGGGGGGCCGCAGGGGGCTGGCTCATGAAGTAGCGCGACCCCAAAGAGTAGAGAACCCTCCGGGGACCTCTTCTGGATCCAAATGAAGAAACGGAGGGCCGGACGTGGTACCAAACGCCCCAGGTAGGAGGGGTAGGAGATCCATGCCACACACACCCCGGACCTGAGGTACCCAGACCTGAGGTACCCAGACCTGAGGTACCCCGGACCTGAGGTACCCAGACCTGAGGTACCCCGGACCTGAGGTACCCTGGACCTGAGGTACCCTGAACCTGAGGTACCCGGACCTGAGGTACCCGGACCTGAGGTACCCAGACCTGAGGTACCCCGGACCTGAGGTACCCTGAACCTGAGGTACCCGGACCTGAGGTACCCGGACCTGAGGTACCCGGGACCTGAGGTACCCTGGACCTGAGGTACCCCGGACCTGAGGTACCCTGGACCTGAGGTACCCGGACCTGAGGTACCCTGGACCTGAGGTACCCAGACCTGAGGTACCCGGACCTGAGGTACCCGGACCTGAGGTACCCCGGACCTGAGGTACCCGGACCTGAGGTACCCCGGACCTGAGGTACCCAGACCTGAGGTACCCTGGACCTGAGGTACCCCGGACCTGAGGTACCCTGGACCTGAGGTACTCTGGACCTGAGGTACCCCGGACCTGAGGTACCCGGACCTGAGGTCCCCTGGACCTGAGATACCCCGGACCTGAGGTACCCTGGACCTGAGGTACCCCGGACCTGAGGTACCCTGGACCTGAGGTACCCGGACCTGAGGTACCCGGACCTGAGGTACCCTGGACCTGAGGTACCCGGACCTGAGGTCCCCTGGACCTGAGGTACCCGGACCTGAGGTACCCGGACCTGAGGTACCCTGGACCTGAGGTACCCAGACCTGAGGTACCCAGACCTGAGGTAACCAGACGTGAGGTACCCTGGACCTGAGGTACCCGGACCTGAGGTACCCAGACCTGAGGTCCCCTGGACCTGAGGTACCCGGACCTGAGGTACCCGGACCTGAGGTACCCGGACCTGAGGTACCCTGGACCTGAGGTACCCTGGACCTGAGGTACCCGGACCTGAGGTACCCTGGACCTGAGGTACCCGGACCTGAGGTCCCCTGGACCTGAGGTACCCGGACCTGAGGTACCCTGGACCTGAGGTACCCAGACCTGAGGTACCCAGACCTGAGGTACCCAGACGTGAGGTACCCTGGACCTGAGGTACCCGGACCTGAGGTACCCTGGACCTGAGGTACCCGGACCTGAGGTACCCTGGACCTGAGGTCCCCAGACCTGAGGTACCCGGACCTGAGGTACCCTGGACCTGAGGTACCCGGACCTGAGGTACCCGGACCTGAGGTACCCGGACCTGATGTACCCGGACCTGAGGTACCCGGACCTGAGGTACCCAGACCTGAGGTACCCTGGACCTGAGGTACCCAGACCTGAGGTACCCTGGACCTGAGGTACCCCGGACCTGAGGTACCCTGGACCTGAGGTACCCGGACCTGAGGTACCTGGACCTGAGGTCCCCTGGACCTGAGGTACCCGGACCTGAGGTACCCTGGACCTGAGGTACCCGGACCTGAGGTCCCCTGGACCTGAGGTACCCGGACCTGAGGTACCCTGGACCTGAGATACCCCGGACCTGAGGTACCCTGGACCTGAGGTACCCGGACCTGAGGTACCCTGGACCTGAGGTACCCGGACCTGAGGTACCCGGACCTGAGGTACCCTGGACCTGAGGTACCCAGACCTGAGGTCCCCCGGCCTCATCGCCGGCCGCCGCCCCCCGGACCGGACCGACTCCACCGCCGTGAGGTCCGAGCTCAGAGAGAAAGACACACGGCCGCTCCCTGGGACAGCAGGTTGACAGAGATCTCACAGAGTTGTCCTCTGTGATCAGAGTGGCGCCCTCCTCTGGCACACTGGTAGGACGGGGTTATCAGTCATCTCCACACCGGATGGGATGTGAGCACTCACTATCAACAACGGGGGTGTTGATAAAAACATTGCGGCCGTCATTGTTAACTAAGAGGAATGTCTCGCTGTTAGAGAGCCTGTTCTTAAATACGACAGGGGAGAGGAATTAGTCAAATGCCAAGGCAAACAGTAAAATACTTTCTAGAATATTGTATATATACTAATACTATTTCGCAATAACAAACAAACAACAAATGAAAGCAATTGACAGAAATTAAATAAATGTGAAACTAACAAAGTATGAATAAATGTAAAAAGAAGTTGTGGGATGGATAATAATAATAGATCAATTCAGATGATCTAAAACGAAGATACTGGGAGTTGCTCAGTTTGCCACAATGCAGCATGGGGAATTGATTTCAAATGAGAATCAGGTTGTTTTCTTTACTATCTTCCGGATCTATATTCCAATAACAATTGTGTGTGATTACTTTACATCACTGATGATGTGTCTAGGTTGCACCAGAGGGTGTATATTAAACCACTTAATTCTGGCAGAGCCAGTGACCTCCGGGAAAGACCGGATGACTACCACGAATAGAGTGGTGACAGCTGGAGAGGCAGCAGACAGCTGGAGAGACAGCAACCGGGGCAGGGAGGGCTAGCACCCCAAACTGCAGCTCCCGTGAGGGAGCACCCACCCAAGCTACCCAAGCCACCCAAGCTACGGAAAACCCTGAAGAGTTATACCCCCGGGGGTGCCCGAGAGGGGGGGAGGATGAGCACCCCAACAGGACGGACGTACAGGTTTTGACCCAAGCTAACGGAATTATGACTATGAGTGCAGTTTGCTTATGTGGCAAAGTCTGCAAAAACCTGCGTGGTCTTAAGATCCACCAGACCAAGATGAGATGCTTGACTGGGAGGCAAGTGGTGCAACGCACAGGACCAGTGCCTGATGAGACGCAGGAGGAGCCCGGCCCGGAGTCACCCCACAAGCCCTACCCCAGGTCAGGCAGTCAGAACACCGTCGGGTCAAGTGGCCTTCGGCCAACATGGTGAAGGAGTGGTGCCAGTATGATGAGGATGTTGATCAGATTCTCGAAGCCACAGCCAGAGGAGATGCTGACCAGACGTTGCGCACAATGAGTGCAATGATTGTCAGCATTGCCACGGAAAGGTTTGGCACCAAGGAGCACCACCCTATCAGCAGTGCAGGGGAGCAGAACCGACGGCAGAAGAATATCAGTCAGCTGCGGCAAGAGCTTAGACTGCTAGGACGGCAGTACAAGCAGGCAAGAGAGGAAGGGAAGGATGGTCTAGCAGAGCTCTGTAACATCGTAAGGAGGAATCTCACAACACTCCGTCATGCCGGCAGGCACAGGAAGAGGGGGAAGGAGAGAGCCAAGAAGCGTGCCGCCTTCATTGCAGGCCCTGTCAACTTCACCAAGAAGATCCTTGGGCAGAAGCGAGGTGGACAATTGGCCTGCTCTCAAGAAGAGGTTGACAAGTACCTCAAGGCAACTTACAGGGACAGCGCAAGGGAGCAGGATCTTGGCCACTGCAGCTTTCTGATAACACCACCAGAACCCACTTCAGCATTTAACACCAAGGAGCCAACCCTGAGAGAAGTTGAGGACATAGTCAGAGCAGCTTTCTCCTGTAGTTGTCTTTGCACGTCCCCAGCTAAGTCAATCAGAGTTCGACAATGTTCTTTTGGCAAAATTAGTTTTTTTCTTAATTCCATCTGATAAATCATGAATCATTGTTCCCGGTCCCCTGGGAAGACCGTGTTGACATGGCGTACGAGTGGAAGAAAGCTAGATATGCAGAGTTAGCAGCGGATGCAGCAGCAGGGATGGAGGGCCAGGGTACAGCCGGTGGAAGTTGGCTGCTGAGGCTTTGTGGCAAAGTCTGCTTTTGCACTCCTAATGGAGTTGGGCACACGTGGACGGTGCATGAAACTGGCGACAAAGAGCATGTCGCAAGCAGCGGAGAGCGCAGGCGAGTGGCTTTGGCTAAGGAGGAAGCTTGGTAGTTGGGGTTCCCAGTAGGGACAACGGTAAGCTACGGTGATGGCAGGCGCTAAATTGTGAGGTTTAGAGGGAATTGTGCTGGTGGCAAAGAGGGGTGTGTTTCCAGGACGCTGGAATAGACAGTTAAGCCTTCTTGAGGTGTTGTGGGCCTAACTTAATGAAACACCGGTGAAGGAAGGTGCCCACTTGATAACCCCAGTGATGTGCCGCATACCGCTGTTGGCTAGACTAGGTAATGGGTGAATGGTGCCACCTGAGGAATCTGTAGATTTTTGAAGGTGTAGCCTGATGTCTGCTATGCACACACATACACACGCACGCACGCACACACACGCACGCGCACACACACACACACACACACACACACACACACACACACACCACTATGCTTGCCTTGTGGAACATCCTGAGGGTCATCACCTCCTGAGACTGGACACTATACAGTATGCTGATGGAACACAGCAGCATCAGACCTGGGATCTAACAAGCTGAGCCCTCTGTCTGGGCAGAGGACTCAAGTGTGTGTCTAGACTACGCTTCTTGCTATAGTTCTGCTTCTGGTTCTCTTTACTTTCAGTTCACTGCTGCTCTGGGCACGTGAGACTGAAGAGAAACAACATGCACACATAAGGGTTTCAATTTTCATCTTGGTGTTTGATGTATTGGATCTCTAGTGCTCTTCTGCTATACTATCTTCTGTAAAAGTGAAGTACAGATGATTATCTGTAGGGTGAGCATCATACATTATGATCTTCAAACAAAGTTGTCTAACATAAAGTCATCCAGCACCATCTGTACAGGCCATCAGGACGGGCTTCTGAACGCTTTCTCTCTGCCAATTGTATCAAAAATTGGTTTGGCAGTGTTTTCTGATTGATGGACTATGCTATTCTGTGTAAAGATTTGTAATCCTACTTTGTGAATGTCATGCATAGTGTTGTTCTTCCTAGAATCCAGTCATGTGTACTCGGTTGCTGTTCTCAACTTCCCACGCTGCTCTGTGGCCCAGGAGCCTGAAAGCAGGCTCCTGGCAGGCCTCGTCTTCTGCTCTCATCACCTGCATGTCTCCAATCACCTGTGTAGTGAAGCCCCCGGGGAAAGCTCTCATCACCCGTATGACTCAAAACACCAGGGATAGTGAAGCCCTCAACCCAAGCTCCATGAGACTGACTGGGAGGTGGACGTCTCCCCCCCC
>JAXIVH010000104.1:239662-267292 GCA_036785325.1 Urophycis tenuis | reverse complement strand
CCAGGGCTCACTCATAAATCGCTTTGGATAATAGTGTCTGCTAAATGATATACGTTCATGAAGTCATGCTATGTGATGTCATGTAATGTGATGTATGTCAAAGAGTGGCCAGTAGCTCTCAGCCGTCATCCCAGGTCCATGAAGCGAGACGAGGCCATGGGCTGAGGGGCTGACTGACAGCCGGTTCAACCATCACAGCTCAAGTTGATTTAATTGAGTTTAAAAATGAATATAATGCATAAGGAAACATTAATTAGGTTTGCATTGATTGGCTCGTAAATCCTGCTAAATAATACCCCCAGATGAGCGCTGAACTATTCATCTCTGGCCAACAGCTTATTTTTATGCTCGGTCATCTTATTACAGCTGTGATTAATGATTAAGTGGAAAAAGGCTGGAAAAAAAACTTATGAGAACGAAAAAGCTTGAAATGTACTAACATGGTGGAATCTGAACAACTGAAACAAACATTCTCCATTGCCGCTTTTAGCGTTCCGGGCCCGGCGTTCCTCTGAGCTCTGGATGAGGACTGAGCTCTGGATGAAGACTGAGCTCTGGATGAAGACTGAGCTCTGGATGAGGACTGAGCTCTGGATGAGGACTGAGCTCTGGATGAGGACTGAGCTCTGGATGAGGACTGAGCTCTGGATGAGGACTTTCCACAACGGCTTTGGTTCCATCTCTGGGGGGAGGTGTGAGACGCAGCCCTGGCAGAGATCGGGATCTTTATCCTCCCAGCGTGATGTGGGACTTCAGAGCCTGTCTGGACCATTCCACCTAAGGAGAGCCACCCGTCTTGACTTCTGTCTTTCCTGCCAACTTGCTTTTCCCTCATCTTTTCAATCTCTATTTCTTTCTGTTTGTTCATTCTTTACGCAATTCATTATGAGTTGTCCTTACATGCACCTGCTTCTCAATGCCTCTTGCTCCATCGTTCCTATTGTCTCGATTCACCTCCAAATGTCAATTTCTACCTTTCTTTGTGACTCAAATCCATTATTTCAGGGGCTCCTTCTCCTGCTATTGTCCACATTTCCTCTGCTCTCTCTCATCTCTGTTTCTTTCCCAGTCTGCTCTTTTTCTCTTGTCACTCTCTCTCTCTCTCTCTCTCTCTCTCTCGCTCTCATTCCATCCCCGTGGCTCTCCTTAAAGAGTCTTCCCCCCAGCAGATGCTTAGCCAGAACAGAGAGTACAGTGGTCTGTCCTGCCCCTCCTCCGTGTGTCCAGCTGTTCCGCCAGCGTTGAGGGAGATGACCGCATCCCATGTTCTGGACCCGCTGGATTCTTTTTTCCTCAGTAGCAGCAAACAGTGGCTGTGGCTCTGTGGCTCTTACCCGGCCAGTGGGCGGATACTTCCTTGTGCTTTATGATTGAACGTATCCAAATGAAACACTTGTAACTGTCAACAGCTTGCAGCGGTCTTCAGTGTGTCGGGTTCAAGGATGTCTGAAAGGCAGACTGTGGGGTGGGAACTTTCCAGCCGGGGATGGACTGAGCGCCCGTTCCTTAGTGTTTCTTTCGTTTAACTGAAACGGTTTGAGTTGAGTCAGGACCCCCCCATCAAGGTGGGTTTTTTGCTGCTTGCTTTCATTGGTTAAGTCAGAGACACAAAAGAATCCCCAGCAACAACGTTGAGTCGATCTCACTGTCATACACATAATGGTTGTTCCAGGGGCTGCACGGTCAGGAAGAGGACCCTTCCATACAGGCTCCCTGGGGCCCCTGGCTCCTTACAACGCACTGACCCTCCACCAGAGACTCAAACTGTTGTTAACACAGATGGAGAGAGAGAGAGGGGGGGGGGGGGAGACAGAGACAGAGAGAGAGAGAGAGAGAGAGAGAGAGAGAGAGAGAGAGAGAGAGAGAGAGAGCTAGTCAGAGAATGAAAGACGGTATGAGAGAGAGAGAGAGTGAAACAGAGCAAGAGAGAGAGAGAGAGAGAGAGAGAGAGAGAGAGAGAGAGAGAGAGAGAGAGAATGAAAGACAGTACGAGAGAGAGAGGCCAAACTTGTCCAGAAATTGATTTTCTAGGTTTTTCTCTCTCTCTACCCTTGATAACTTGGACGTTTTAGTGGGGAATAAAGAAACAGCACCATGTCTAGACACTCTCTGAAAGTCTGTTTTTAAAAACACTTTATGGAGATTGGGAATATTTATTATTGAATCAGAATGGAACAGGAAGTGTTGAATGCATTTACTTTTAAAGGATGCACTTTGTACGTTGTTTGGATTATATGTTCAAATCAACCTACTTCCCCTCAAGGGGCCACTCAAAGGCAAAATGCCATTACACAAGATGAGAGCAGGAGGCAATAGATGGGTCACACAGACCTTCATAGAGACGTGAAGGTGTGCAGCATTATTGTGTCAGGTGTATGTAACCCTGATCCATGTCGTTGTTACTCCCTCCAGCCAAGCCGCTGAGCTGCCGGCCCACAGAGCTGTGGTCGTAGTCCCCCCTGGTCCATCACCAGGCTATTCCTCATGTTCAGAATGGGCAAGATTATGTGATAAAACATTTTTAGACTAGTGGTAAAATATGATTTACAGCCATAGAAAAAACCCTCACATATGTCATTTTCATTTCACATGTCGATTTGCCAAGATGTTGCATAAATAATATTACAATTTAAAGTATACAACAATACATACAACAGCCAGAGGAAATACATCCCTGCAGAGGGATCTAGATTACATCATAACATGTATGAACTTAAACACCATGAGGGCAGCTAACTGATATCTGAATGAACTTCAACACCATGAGGGCAGCCTGATCTGAATGAACTTCAACACCATGAGGGCTGCCTGATCTGAATGAACTTCAACACCATGAGGGCTGCCTGATCTGAATAAACTTCAACACCATGAGGGCTGGCTGATCTGATTCTGAATGAAGAACCTCTTGACAAATCACTTCTTTATGCAAACGCTCACAACGCTCGATTCCTGGGTGGCAGGCACCTGCACCGCATTCCATCCAGCTCACGTTCCTCCAAGCGTGAGATCCCGCTTTGCAGTGAAGTGTTGCGCAGGAAGCCTTCAGAAGGCCACTGTGGAGGCTGCTTTGACATGTCTTGTGACAGGACTGTATGCAAAACGACATCATCATCGGCTTCCCCATACAATGAGGTGAACATAAAGGGTGTGGAACCTTTAAGCATGGAGACTAGATTTAGGACAAGGTGGTGATGGTGGCAGAGGAGAGGTTGTGGGGAAATGGTTAAGAGAGTCTATTTGTTATGGGACAGACATTTTAATTGCCCGTGGGAGTAAATTAGTTTTTCAGTTTGTTTGGAGTGGGCGGACATCTGAACTGTATAAACCCACCAGGACCTCTGTGAATGAAACCAGACTGGGGTATATGATATGATTATTATAAAAAATGTGAGACGATATGTTTGGAGAAAAGGATATCACATCCTCAGGCTTCACAGGATTCAATATTTGTCATTATTGACCGGTTGCCATTTGGTCATTTTTCATAAGAACATTGTGCAGAATCAATACAGAGAATTTTTGTGTGTATTTTATTGTGCTTGATCTGGAAGCACAATAATCTGACCTGAACTGTACCTGCAGCTACAAAAAACTGTTAATTTTTTTTTGTACTTTTCTCATTTGACTATGTAGTAATTCTGCAGACCCTTTCACCAGAAGCCAATAATGAATTAATTGACATGCTATTAAGGAGCAGGTATAAAGACTCTTGCTTAAGGATACATCCAGTTTTGGTGCAAACATTAGGGATAAAACACAGACCATTCAGAAAGAAAGGAGATTGAAGAACCAGACTGCTAGAAACCAAATCAAAAATAACAGTCCAGAAGATTTATCTCTCTCTCTCTCTGGTCAATAATCCAAAACAGAAAGCGCTTCAAGCCTATCTCAGCCTCACCATCTTACACGCTTACAAGGTGACATTGATCAGCCATCTCATCGGAGAGCAATTAAAAGGCATTATCTTCTAATCTTCTAATCTTCTATCTTTTGAGTGCAGATAATCACATGATTTAACCTTCTCGTAACTGTTTTCGACACATATTTCCTCAGAGCTGTATCAGAGGCATCATGCAGTTTTGACAAAGCATGTCACAATTATTTAACGTTTATATGATTATTAACAGCTCATTTTAGCTGCAGGACAGTCAATCCAAACAGTCTAAATGTAGACATTTTCCTATTCGTTTTTGAAGACACGTATCAGAGACAATTGAAGATAGGTATCAGGAATGAGCGTGTCAGGAGTCAGGACGGAGCGTGCACTGGTCGCTCTAGGAGTCCCCAGGGTGCTACTGCGGATGGGTATTGGGACCATTGGGACCCTCTCTGATACTGAGACAAGGAAGAAAGAAAGGTTTGAGCCAGTTTCACGTTTGAGTTAAACGTATTGCTAACAAACTGACTCCTGAATGAAATGACAACGTCTCGGCCCTAATGTTCCTTTTGACTTGAAATCCCGATACAAATGCAATACGGGTTTGTCTTTCCCAGGCTACTCACTAAACCCCCTGAATACCGTACTATTGTTTGTTTCTGTTTGCTCGTGTAGAATACTTTTAGCTAGACTCAGTGAAAGTGAGTGAAAATACATATTGTTTACAATGGGCCATGCACATCTGCCGTATGCCCTCAAACAAAAACAAAACATCTTTTCAACACAACTGCGAAATACTCTAGACTACAAACCACAAGAGAAGTAAAGGAGAGCAGCCTCCAGACCCAGACACAGATTTGCGGGGCCTTGCATTGCTCATGGGGGGCAAACATTTTTTAGGCCAGAAATGTTAAGTCATAGGTCTATTTAATCGGGGGTTTCTCCCCCGTGATATTAAAAAAAAGGAGCAGTGAATACGCAATTATAAGGTGAGAAGGAAAGAGCAGCGATCTTACCATGTCTGCCTCACGTGAACAAAGTGCAGGGCTGTAGCGCAAGCGCAGGCTAAATATATGTGGGCGCAGTTTAAATGCACCTCTAATAGGCTACTAAATAGAATTTAAAAACGTAATGAATCATTCACTTCCTAGTATAGGATAAACACTCTCTAGAGACTTTTTTTATAGAACTTAGAAGAAGAAGCAGAAGCCTTTATCTGTCATTGCACAGTAACGTAAAATTGGACAGGATACGTTATGGACTCACGTTGGGTATGAGTTGAGTTTCGTGTCCTGGGCTCATCCAACAGCAGATGAAGCCATATTAAAACATTTTGAAGAGCACACATTCAGAATAGACAAAAAACAAGCCAACAATATAGGCTAGCCTATTATTTAAACAAATCTCAAAAAAGTTATAAATTCCTTAATTTAGCCTATGACAAAAAAATATTTGCGCAGAGTTGCGCAGAACAGGCTCCTCAACAAGACGTTTTGTTTGCATTGAAATAACACACCCAGCAGAAACAACACACTCAACAACACTCATCCTTGCCCAATGCTGTGTATTTAGCATAGTAACATAGTAACATACATTTCATTGCAATTTCATTGTTAGATTTTTGTGTGTTTTTCACATTGGATAGGGCCTAGACTAGCGGGCCTGGATAAAATACCAGATAGCTCATCATTAGAAGAGCGGGAGGCGATGATGGGCCACTGAGTTGAATCTATGTAGGACGGTCTCTCTCCATTCATTCCTGAATATTTTTGTGAAGTCCTTTTCGAATGCCAGTTTAATCATATTCGATTTTCGCTGGTGAAGCATGGACTGTCTATGATCAGTGAAAATGTTTTTAAATGTGGAGAAAGAGTTTTCACAGAGTGCGGTCTTTGCACCAAAAGTCAGCACATTTTTCAGCGCAGTAATCACCATGGGCAATGCTTCATGGGGTTGATGGAGATGAGTCTGTCATCACACCTAAGGACTGGCGAGCCACTGTGTACTGCGTGTCCAGGACGGGCGGATTGCTAAGCGCCAGCAGGGGTTTGATAAGTGACACCGATAAGTAACCGTTTACTACCTTAACGATCACTACCTCCGACTGCACTGTTTACTGTCACTTTAATAACTACCGTTAATTACCGTCACTTTAATAACTACTGCAACTTTTCATGTTTTTCAATTTTGCACTCTGCACCTTATTCTGCATTTCTGCATTTCAACCCGCACCTTTATCGCTCATTTGCACTTCTGGTTAGAACGCCAACTGCATTTCGTTGTCCCTGTACTTGTACTCTGCACAATGACAATAAAGTTGAATCTAATCTAATCTAATTAAGGGCAAGCAAAAAAAACGCTATATGGAAACAAATCACTGTTGCAGTCAACAGTGTGCCCCATGTTCAGCGGGCTATAATTAATTGAATAATTAATTAAATGTAAAATTGATGTTAAATTGATCCAGCTTAAAACATTTCACATTTGACCTATAGGCTATTGTTTGCATTGCGTTAAAATTATTCTATTCCGAATAAGGTGAATAAAAAGTTGTCCGACTCTTGCGGATATATGTCTCGCCACTGGTCGCACTCGAAAAAGTTGCGAACACGAGCTCAGACCTGACGTGAGATTTTGTCGCAGCCTGCGCTCACGTTCAAATTGATAAATGCCAAGCTCAACGTGGAAATGAGCGTACGTCCATTTTCTGTCATACGCTCGTTTGATAAATGAGGGCCAGTGTGTTTATAAGTCAGTCAGTCATTTTCTAAACCGCTTATCCTCTAGAGGGTCGCAGGGGGGCTGGAGCCAATCCCAGCTACAACGGGCGAGAGGCGGGGTACACCCTGGACAGGTCGCCAGCCTATCACAGGGCTAACATATATAGACGAATAACCATTCACACTCACATACACCCCTATGGTAAATTTAGAGACACCAATTAACCTAATCCCCAACCTGCATGTTTTTGGTCTGTGGGAGGAAGCCGGAGTACCCGGAGAGAACCCACACAAGCACGAGGAGAACATGCAAACTCCACACAGAAAGGTCCCAGGTGGATTCGAACCCAGAACCCTCTTGCTGTGAGGCGACAGTGCTAACCACTGCACCACCGTAATTGTAACCTGCGATTTTTTTATAATTTTTTTTTTTTGGTTGGCGGGTGACTGACAGGTTCGTCAGTCCAGGGGCCCAACTGACTCTGGGGCAGGCCAGGCCCCCTAAGGCCCCCCCACGACGCCGGCTCTGGCAGCCTCGCCGAGAGGACCACCGTCAGGGTAACCTCCACCACCAAGGCCACCACCGCTTCAGGAAGAGTTTGACCTGTAGGCCCATATGGACAGCAGCTCCCTGCGGACCACCCTGGGACCACCCATCGGCGCCGGGCGTTGGTTCTCAATGACGGGTCTCTCTCTCTCTCTCTCTCTCTCTCTCTCTCTCTCTCTCTCTCTCTCTCTCTCTCTCTCTCTCTCTCTCTCTCTCTCTCTCTCTCTCTCTCTCTCTCTCTCTCTCTCTCTCTCTCTCTCTCTCTCTCTCTCTCTCTCTCTCTCTCTCTCTCTCTCTCTCTCTCTCTCTCTCTCTCTCTCTCTCTCTCTCTCTCTCTCTCTCTGGGTGTGACAGGTCGGGAGCCAGAAGAGAAACGTGAACTTAACACAGACACACACAGTGAACACACACAGACACACACAGTGAACAGACACACACAGTGAACACACAGACACACACAGTGAACACACACAGACACACACAGTGAACACAGACACACACAGTGAACACACACAGTGAACACACACAGACACACACAGTGAACACACACAGACACAGTGAACACACACAGACACACACAGTGAACACACACAGACACAGTGAACACACACAGACACACACAGTGTACACACACAGACACAGTGAACACACACAGACACACACAGTGAACACACACAGACACACACAGTGAACACACACAGTGAACACACACAGAAACACACAGTGAACACACAGACACACACAGACACAGTGAACACACAGACACACACACATGTGTTGTTTACTGGTGTATTTCATTGACGTTGTAAAGTGTCTTTGATTGCCTTGTTAAGTGATGTAAAAATACAATTGTTATTGCTGTAATTATTAATATAAAACGCAAATTAACTCAAATGACTCACACAGACACACACACACACATACAACCAAGCACACACATCTTGCACCATTTTGATCATGATTCCTCTGGCAGTCGTATGAATGATCGCTTCAGGGAAATCAATCCTAATGAATTTAGTCAGCCATATTGTGCTGTTTATTTCTTATTCTTTATAAGCTCTGTTCATTTTATGCTAAACAAAGACAAAAAGGGTAGATTTTGCTTGATTACACGGCTTGAATGAAAAACGATGGTTTCCTTATTCATGTATTCCCCCTTGGTCCCTTTATTCATCTCTATTAATCTTTGCATGATAACAAATGATATCTGTGTTCTGTGAAGTGACAGAATACCTCTGCAGAACTACAAATCTGCTACACACAAACGACCCAGCCAGGCGTGCTGTCACTTGAATTGCTTCCTTTATGCTGTTGAACTGTGATATGGATTTAGCGTTTAGTGGCTGAGGAGTCTTCAGAGAGTCCCCTTTCAGAGAGCAGCCATGAGGCCATCCTCTGCTCTGTGTGTGGAGCGTATGTGGAGAGACGTTTAGCTGCACTGCCTCTCTGCTCACACTGGGTGCCGGAATCTGAACCCACTTGATGTGCTTTCATTGTAAACGTTTTGGGGTTTCGTTCACTCAAAGTCGCTCTGCAGCAAAGTAACAGTACAAGTGATGTGGGGGTCTGATGTCCAGGCTGGGATCAGTGCGTCTCGTCTTGTATTGTTTATTCTCATGCTCAAGTCTTTTGTTTGTCAGCAGCTTCTCCAACTCGTAGAAAGCTGGAGTTGCTGCAAACAATAAAAAAAAATCATATTAGAAAACAGTACATTAAGACACACACTAAAACACATTACAGCAATGCTCTCTGGTGCATTTCTAAAAGTGACTAAATAACTGTGTGTAGTTTACTGTTTTGACATTCATCCTGTATAGTGGTGAAATACCTGCTTGGAGACATTTATTCTTGTCAATTGTCTTGTGTATTACATGCTCACACTTAAAGAGTATGAGGATCCTCATGTGTGTGGACATCTCGCATATGGTTCAGGACCATATGTGACCACTTTGCAATTCCCTCTGGCCCTGGGGTTGAACCAGCTGAAGTCCAGTATACAGTATGTGGTTGTTAATGCTTTTCATCCACTTCTTGAGTTTCTCAATCTTTATTCTTACTGAGTTCTGCCAGTTTCTTTAAAATTCCTACATGAAAGCAAAAAAGATTCCACTTCATATAGAGACTCATAAACTGAGTATACAATATATATATTATATTGTAGCATTTCATAATCAATTTCAAAGCATTTGTAATTGACTCATAGTGTCACAATTTGACTGTACAGCAGTACATTACTCCAACATCATTGTCAAGTTTGCTGATGTCACAGCAGTAGCTGGCCTCATTTCTAAGAACAATGAGCAGGCTTACTTGAATGAGGTCGACAGTCTTTCAAACTGGTGCCAAGACAACAACCTACTCCTAAATGTTTCCAAGACTACGGAGATGTTGATCGATTTCAGGCGTGTTCAGCAGAACGTTGACAGACCACTCCAGATCAGCGACTCTCAGACTCGCGAAGAACAAAGAAGTGTACAACACTCGCACACACATACCTTATGCTATCTACCTTTATATTAGCGACAGTAACTGAACTATTAGCTGTTAGCTGCAGAGCTAATGATACAGCCCCGTTCTTGGGGTAACAAGGTAACCCTATACAGGAAAGCAACAACATGATATAGCGTTAATTGACTTACTTGTCCGACGTTTGTAGTTGAACCAAGGAGAGTTGGTACCGATCCAGACTTAATTTTCAGACATGCTCTGTATTGGTGCACATACACAAAACTTTGGGATGTTGAGTCGGCGCGTTTCCAGAAAAAAATACAATGAATCCATTGGCTCTTCAGAGGTTCGGATGAAGGAATTACAAACAGACTTTTATGTTCATCTGTACATCCAACTACAGAGCAACTGCCATACTTTGCTCGCGTGCAAGCCATGATGTATCGGTATCGATGCTAAAAGCGAGGAAAAACAATATGGCGGTTATATGGCGGTTATAGCTCAGCTAATTTTCTTGTGGGCTGGCCAAAGAGCTTTGGGCGAGCAAGACAGAGCAGGGGGAAGTAACCTTTCCCCTTATGACGACATAAGGGGAAGACTCCAGATCGGCCCGTCTGAACTTTCACATTCCCAAAGGTGAAGAATGATCTCCAGTGCATGGTTTAGGTCTATTGCCATTTCTAGCCACTGGGGGACCATAGGCAGGCTAGGGGAACTTTTAGCATTGTTAAAAAAAACAACAACCTCATAAAGGGAAAATTTCATGCCATGGGACCTTTAACCCCCGTCTAAAATATGAACACTGTTAAACTTTTACATTCAAATAATTCTAACCAGTAACTCACTCGCTGATTCAAAGTAAACAAAGCAACAACCTGCTGGTTGAACAACTGGGTTCAGTTCCGCTTCCTGTCGGCGGTCTTGGCTGACGGTGTGTCGGCACACTGAGGGGATGTGCTGCTGGTGTGATGTGAGGCGTCCCTAATTCAACAGATCCACGCTTTAGTTTCCCTGCTGCCACCATTTAGTCTGGTCCTGTGTGCACCTTGCTGGCTGCTCTGGGGTGTTGTCATCAGACACACAGACACACACACACACACACACACATCAACACACACACACACACACACACACACACACACAGACATCAACACACACACACACACACACACACACACACACACAGACATCAACACATACACACACACACACACACACACACACACACACACACACACACACACACACACACACATCAACACAAACACAGACAGGTTGTCCGCGGGAGATATGTGCCGTTCAGCGCGGCGGCGTTGGAGGACACATCGAACAGACCCGGACAATCAGGGAGATTGGGAGCACCTGGGAGGGCCAGGTGGAAGAGGAGATTTAAGTACCTGAAGTACCTGTTTCAGCGTGTGTTTTAAGAGAGCATACACCGCCGACGATCGGGGTTGCCACAGTGGTGGAGAATGCAGGCAACGCGATCCGTTGAAGAACCTCAAACCAGACCATGATGGAGCCGGCAAACCAACCCGCAACGAGAGACGAGGAGATCGAGGTACTGCAGAGATGTATGGTCCGGATGGCCGAGCAGCTCGCTCGGGAACCAGCCTACGCCGCTCCCACGAAACGGCTAACGAAAATGGGTCCGGATGACGACGTCGAGGTGTACCTCGAGATCTTCGAGTGGACCGCAGATCGGGAGCGGTGGCCGGCAGACCAGTGGGGCCACATCCTAGCGCCTTTCCTGACCGGGGAAGCTCAACGAGCCTACCGGGACCTCACGCCCCTCCAGGCGGGGCATTATCCCACGCTCAAACAGGCCATCCTCGCGCATTATGGGCACAGCCTCCCAGCCCAGGCGCAGTGCTACCATGACTGGACTTACGACCCGCTCGGCTCGGTGAGAGGCCAGATCTTACACCTCGTCCGCCTAGCTGAGTGGTGGCTCGTAGACGGAGACGGACCCCCATTGCTGGACCGGCTCGTGATAGACCGCTGCATCCGATCCCTACCCCCCGGGGCCAAACGCTGGGCCTCGGGGAACCAACCCCGGACGGTGAATGACCTCGTCGAGCTCCTGGAGAACCACCAAGTCACCCAGTGGCTGTGCAGAGGGACCGCCCCGCCTCCCGGAGGGGACGAGGCGCGACCCGAGCGACGGGGACGGGTGGCGGAGACCCAGCATGTTCAGACCCCGCCCTTCCGTGCACCAGCCTTCCCGACTCAGAACCCCGGGGACCGCCGAGGCCCTGGCCCTCAGACCCCGAGAGAGGAGTGGAGGTGCTACACCTGCGGACAGAAGGGCCACCTGGCGCGCCATTGTCCCGGAGCAGGGGACGTGTCGATGCCCACTGCCAGTCTGTCCGACCGGAGGGGGGGAGCCTGCCTCCGTACCACTTGCTGGTCTCACCAGAGAACCGTATCCCCAAGCCTGCCGGTTTGGGTGGGGCGACATGACACCCATGCCCTCCTCGATTCAGGGAGCATGGTCACCTTGATCAGACCCGACCTGGCCGACGGGCCTCCCGGACAGAGAGTCGTCGTGGGCTGCATCCACGGGCCAAACAGAGACGTATGATACGACTCGGGTCACCGTACAAACCCCGAAGGGGACCTTCACGATCCGGGCCGGGGTGGTGCCGAACCTTCCTGTGCCCCTGTTAATCGGACAGGACTGCCCCATGTTTAAAAAACTGTTAGGGGCAGAGCTCCGGCCACCCCCACCCCGACATCCCCGGACCAGACGACGCTGGCTGCGGAGCCGGTCCGCCTATATGGCAGGACGCCCCACGCCGTCCCGGTCCGACTCCGACGATGAGGCCCCCGACAGACCCCCGAGCGAGGCGGTACACCAACCACACGCCTCGTCCACGGACTCCCTACCACCGGGGACCCCGGACACGATGACTGCCTCCGAGCAGACACCCCCACCCGATGAGAGAGAGAGCCCACCCCTCACTGAGTTCTCCGACTTCCCCCTTGCCGTCGAGGGAGGCGAGGACAGGGGCGGTCAGTTTGCCACCGCCCAACTGAAAGACGACGCACTCAGACATGCCTGGGGGCATGTGCAAGTCCACGAGGGGGGATCTCGGGACTCGGTGAGTAGTCGGCAGTACCCACACTTTAGTACCCGGGGGGGGTTATTATATAGGGTAGTACAGAGGGGGGGCGAGGAGGCGGAACAATTGGTAGTTCCAAGGACATATGTGAGCAAAGTACTATATATGGCCCACACCCACCTCCTTGGGGCTCATCTGGGGATGGACAAGACTAGGGACAGAATCCTGAACAGGTTTTACTGGCCAGGGGTGAAAAAGAATGTCGAGGATTACTGCCGGGCCTGCCCTGAATGCCAACGCATGGCGCCGAGGCCCTCAGTACGGAACCCCCTCATTCCCATGCCACTAATAGAAGTCCCGTTTGACAGACTCGGGTTAGACATTGTAGGCCCCCTCCCCCGAACTAGTCGAGGCCACAGATACATCTTAGTCATGGTAGACTACGCCACCCGTTACCCCGAGGCTGTTCCCCTCCGTGCCGCCACCGCCAAGGCAGTGGCAAGGGAACTAATGACTTTATTTAGCAGGGTGGGGATAGTCAGGGAAATACTGACAGATCAAGGCTCTTGTTTCATGTCCCGGGTGCTGAAGGACCTCCTCAGTCTGTTACAGATCCGCCACCTCCGGACTTCCGTCTACCACCCCCAGACCGACGGACTGGTGGAGAGGTTCAACAAGACACTAAAAACCATGCTGTAGAAGGTCATGGAAGTAGATGGGAAAAACTAGGACCAGCTACTTCCACACGTCCTGTTTGCCATCAGAGAAGTACCCCAGGCCTCCACGGGCTTCTCTCCATTCGAGCTACTCTACGGCCGACGACCGAGAGGACTGCTCGACATCGCCCGGGACGCCTGGGAGAGCAGACCGTCCCCCCACCGCACCGTCATCGAGCATGTAGAGCAGGTGCGGGGCCGGATGGCACAGATCTGGCCCGTGGTCCGGGAGCACCTCGGGAGAGCCCAACAAGCCCAAGCCCGGGTGTACAACCGAGGGGCCCAACTGCGCACCTTCAACCCGGGGGACCAGGTACTCGTTCTCATCCCGACCTCGGAATGCAAGTTTCTGGCCAAATGGCAGGGACCCTATGACATCATCGACCGGGTCGGCGACGTCAATTACCGGGTGCGGCAACAGGGAAGACGCAAGGCCATCCAGACCTACCACATCAACCTGCTGAAGCGGTGGCAACCGCTGACCACCCCAAGGGACCCGGCTCTCCTGACACTGGTCGCTCGACTACCCCTTCCCGAGGTACCGGTGGGGGAGGCGCTAAGCCCAAGCCAGTCCCAGGACATGAGAGAAATAGTACTCCAACACCTGGACGTCTTCTCTGAGCGACCCGGAAGGACAACTACGGCCAGCCACGACATCCGGACGGAACCGGGAGCCAGAGTCCGCCTCCGCCCCTACCGTATCCCGGAGGCACGACGCGCCGCCATCAGGGCAGAGGTCGCGAGCATGCTGCAGATGGGGGTCATAGAGGAATCCCAGAGCGCCTGGTCCAGCCCGGTGGTTCTGGTCCCCAAACCAGATGGATCATACCGGTTCTGTAACGACTTCCGGAAGTTGAACAAAGTATCAGCCTTCGACGCCTACCCCATGCCCCGGATAGACGAGCTGATCGAGCGACTGGGCCCGGCCCGGTTCATATCCACCCTTGACCTAACAAAGGGATACTGGCAGGTCCCCCTCACCCAGCGGGCCCGGGAGAAGACGGCATTCGCCACCCCAGACGGACTCTACCAATACACTGTCCTCCCGTTCGGGGTGCACGGGGCACCCGCAACCTTCCAGAGGATGATGGACCGGGTCCTACGGGCCCACAGGCAATATGCCGCCGCGTATGTAGACGACATAGTGATCCACAGCAGCACCTGGGCCCTGCACCTACACCACCTCCGAGCCGTCCTGGGGGCGCTCCGGACCGCCGGACTCACAGCCAACCCCCAGAAGTGCCACCTGGCCCTGGAAGAGGCCTCCTATCTGGGATATCGAGTAGGGAGGGGCAACGTAAAACCCCAAGAGGAAAAGGTGCAGACCATCCAGACCTGGCCCAGGCCGCAAACTAAAAAGCAGGTAAAGTCTTTCCTGGGGCTCGTCGGGTACTACCAACAGTTCATCCCACAGTTCGCAACACTGGCCAGCCCCCTCCACGAGCTGACGCGGAGGACTCTACCCGACCGAGTGGAGTGGACGGAAGAGGCAGAGGAGGCCTTCTCACGCCTACGGCAGGCCCTCTGCACTGAGCCACTGCTCATCACCCCGGACTTTGACCTACCCTTCGTGGTCCACACCGACGCATCCGAGGTGGGGCTGGGAGCTGTTCTGTCCCAGGTCCGGTCAGGAGAGGAGCACCCGGTGACCTTCCTCAGCCAGAAACTCCTTGCCAGCGAGAGGGCCTACTCAACCATAGAGAAGGAGGCGCTGGCGATCAAGTGGTCCCTGGAGAAACTCCGATACTACCTCCTCGGACGCAACTTTACCCTCGTCACGGACCACGCCCCCCTGAGATGGATGGCGACAGCCAAGGACACCAACGCCAGAGTGACACGCTGGTTCCTGGCTCTCCAAGACTACAGCTTCCAGGTGGTCCATCGGCCAGGACGGGCCCACGCCAATGCGGACGCCCTATCCCGGAGGGACACCTGCCTAGGGCTAACCCGAGGGACTCCCGGCTTGCTGCCGAGGGTGGGGGTGTGTGGCAACCCCGCGCTGCCGGGCGCGGACGATCCACGCCCGCACCCGGCGCGGCGCCGTCTCCACGGACAGGTTGTCCGCGGGAGATATGTGCCGTTCAGCGTGGCGGCGTTGGAGGACACATCGAACAGACCCGGACAATCAGGGAGATTGGGAGCACCTGGGAGGGCCAGGTGGAAGAGGAGATTTAAAGGCCAGGCACGGGGAAGAAGGGGGGGAAAAGTGGAGGGGAAGACGGACTCGGTAGGAAACGAGTACCGAAAAGAGCGCTCTAACGCCTAAACGTTTCGCCCACAGTGCGGAGCGAGCGGACGAGGGGAGTGAGATCCACGCCCCCTCCCGAACGGGCCCGGGTCCGAGACGCAACCCTTTTTTGTTTGCCCCACTGGGGAAGTACCTGATTTTGCTGTTTGATTTTCCTTTTTTGTGTGAGCTGCGAGCAATAAAACCGCTGCACTGCCACCCTGTTTCAGCGTGTGTTTTAAGAGAGCATACACCGCCGACGATCAGGGTTGCCACAACATGCAGATACACACAGCAACACATGGACACAAAGACACAAACCCTAACACACATATATACACACACACGGCAAGGTTTACGTGTCAGGAATCAGAGACTGTTTTATCCTAACCTGCGTTCTCTTTTAATTATTCTGCTTAGTTGGGCAGAGGAGACACAAAGAGAGGGAGGAGAGGGGGGTGGGGGTCTTGACAGTAAATAGATTATAATTACAGGTAACTCTGAAACATTAGGAGCCCACAGACCTTTCAGCAGAGAGTTCATAGGTTCAGTGACCACTTGTTCCACTGCTCAGTGAGTGTTTCCATTTGTTGCATGAGCATAAATACCCAGTGTTATGTATTATGAGCGGCATTGTATGAGTGTGTGAGCCTCTGTGTGTGTGTGCATGTTCCTGTGTGTGTGTGTGTGGATATGTGTGTCTGTGTGTGTGCATGTGTGTGTATGTGTTGGGGCCCGTATAAGTAAGTAAAGTAAAACTTTAGTTATAAAGCACTTTTTTGTGTGTTTTTTTTAAACAATGTGCTTTACATGCTTTAGAAAAAAATAACAGAGACACAAAGCTCATACAAAAGTACAAACAAACATGCATACAAACACAAACAGCAGGTCTGCCACCAGGGGGGTGTACTACGAAGCTCGATTAGTGGGTTAGCGAGGTATGTTGAGCTCAAAGCCTGGGTTAGCTGTCATACGAAAGTCGCTCTCTTTTAGCGGCGCTATATCACCATGGTAACTTATGCTCGCAACCAAACCTGGTCGGGAGGAGGTTTTCAGCTAACTTTCCGATTAGATCGGCTACTTAAAGCTCAGCGCCGCCTCCTATTCAGGGTGTTTCGCTGAGTTTTGTTCTTATTTGCTACAGGTATTCAACATCAGATGAAAGGTTAGAGCCTATCCTATTGCAAATCATAGGCTACATTCACCTGACATTATTGCAACTTACCACATTGAATATACAGTATATATATATTTTTAGAATAGAATAGAATAAAATACTCTTTTTTGTGCTTATTAAGGACGGTCGTGCTAACACCCAATCTAGATGGGGTAAAAGGCATGATGATGGACAGGCAAGATATGAACACCGGTCGCTGGTGTGCAGTTCACATAATCCACCACACCACCGTCACTACCTTCTGGCACATGCAATACTTTTTTACAGATAGGATGTATTTGAAATGAATTCCCTAAATAACAGAACAAATCAGGTTGCTTCTGCATTTTACAATCATATGCACAATTTTCCCAAAATGTAAGGATGGAACAGCGGTCTAGGGCGCTGCGCTTGGGTCGCAATCTCCCCTGGAGACGTGGGTTCGAATCCTACCTTTGACAAGTAATTTGCATGCACTGTTGCTCCGTATATATTTATAGTTATTTATTTTACTTATATTTTTTTACTACTGTTTTTCTCTTGCACCAATTGCACCAAGTCAAATTCATTGTAGGTGCAAACCTACTTAGCAATAAACGTGTTTCTGATTCTGATTCTGATTAATGGCGAACAATTCTGCATTCGGCATAGTTATTTTTAGACAATTAGGCTATGCAGAATGTTTTCACTTACGCACAGAATCTGCTATTTTTTGCCAGCACACCTCCCTAGCCTTATTATGGGCAATTGCCCCTTGCCGTTATTTTCTTTTTAAACTCCTCGTATGAGTTCATAACGACTAATTGCTCCTCCAGAGTGAAGTACATAGCCCGCTTCTCCCTTTTCGCTCCGTCGGATCCATTGCGTCATGGTGAATAACGTTGGGTTACGCCTCTTTTACGGGAACACGCATCAAAACTAATCAAAACTAAAGCGGAAAACCTGGCTCGACAAATCAAATCGTAAGTGAGCTTCGTGGTACCGTTTAACTCTGATTGCGACTTTCGTATTTGTCGATCCAGGTTATCCAAACTAAGCCTGGGTATATTAATCGAGGTTCGTAGTACACCCCCCAGGGGTCAATAATAATAATAATAATATAAATAATAATAATAATAAATAGTAAGTGGCGCCCTGCTATCCTGTGAGTGTGTGGGAAAGCTCACCATCACACACGCTCATCACTTTGCTGTGACCACGCCCCTTTGATGTGACTACGCCCCTTTGTTGTGACCACGCCCTGGCTGCACTGTTGCAATCCGCACTTGTTTGCAGAGCTTCAAAATCTCAGTTGTGTGAGACACGCGCACCACTGAGTTCCCACAACAATATTATTATATATTATATTATATAAAGATGATGTGTCCATCTGTCTTCATGCTGTCACGTGTCTCTGTCCTCTGCTTTAGTTTCTCGTTAGTGTCACAATGTAGGAATATAAGATCTTAGCTCTTAGATCTTTTGTTGTCTTGATCTGTGATGTAGTAAGGGATGTGGGGGTTTGTTTCCTGCAGACATTGCAGAGGAATGCAAGACATTATAATTTAACTGCATTTTCTTTCCATTGATCTCCTGACCTAAGGCACAGATGAAGGGGGAAGTATGGATGCATGACTGTTGGTTTACGATGTAATTCACTGACCTCCTCCCAACCCCCTAAGGGTCAGGGAATCACACCGATGTAAGTGAGGAGAAAATATGTGGAAATAATTGTATGACTTTATAATGTAATTGTCATAACATGTTTGGTATCATTTTCATTGTCACTATAAGTGTAGTAAAATGGTCTTGGTCTCATTAGGCAATTAGATAAGTATCATACAGAACTTAGAGTTTAAGATTCCCAATGCATAGTAAATTAGGTAACGCCCAGATCTCCACAGGGGATCAAGCATCCGTGGAGACCCTGGGAAACAACAGCAAAGTTTTAGATAATAAAGTAATTACCATATGGTCCCGTAAACAAAGCCATTGTATAACTTAGAAAACACTATATAAGGAATAGGGAGACACTGCTCTAGGAAGATATCTGTAGTCAGAACTTCCCACGCGTCATGCGTGTAGCCATATTCCTACAACCCAGGTAACTTCATTCTCTGATTACTGTCTTGTATTCTTTGTATGTTTTTCTATAGTCTTCTTATAGTGTTTTGAATACTCATTCCTGACTGCGTTTATTTTTTGATTGGTTAGTAACTTGTTTCTGTCCAATAAAGTACTATTCTAAGGTGAATATCCTAGTCCAACCGGCTTTGATTGCAGTTGAACCGTGAGATGTAACACTATTTGCTAATTATTTGGTGAGTTATATTTAGAGTTATATTCTGATGGCCACAGGTATAGCTCGGATGGTGAGGGTCCTTGTAAGCCAGGTGGACACCCAGGCTTGATAATCATGTCCACCCAGGTTTATTCAACCTCATACATAACTAGTAATTAATTGTCTAGTAATCCGCCTAGAACCGGATAGGGGATGAAGGGATAATATTCATCTATGAGGGCGCAAGTCAAGTGTGAAGGAAGGACATTCTTCTTTACAATAAGGTTAGAATCCAGGGGTTAGCCTGCCCCGGTATTGATAATGTTCAGTGATTAACGGCACAACTGTGGTTGTGTGGCAATATATGGAGTCAGATCAAGGTATGTTTAATTGTTTTATTGTAATTTCAGTCGCTGCCAGAATCCTCACGCCAAACCTTCCGTCAACTCCTTTTCCGTCTTTGGTTGGGAAATTGACGAATCCTACAACAACAATGGGCCATCCATGCCAAGGTCACTGTGACCCTTAATCCCTAGCTACTGCTTAATGAGCTGTCTCTACACTCACTGTCTAACCCCTACATGTTTATCAACCACCTGTTGAGGACACAGCAAATGTAGTAATAGGATGGACAATGAAGGATGGAGAGTTCAGGGCTTAACGCCCTGTCTCTGACTTCACAGTCTAACCCCCAACCTGCTCCTTGATGAACAAGGCACCTTGGTCCAATTAACTAATGTGGCGATACGAGGGTTACTTGGATTCTCCAAAGGATCTGAATTTGTTAACCTTAGAACGAAGACCGACAACGCCACCCTGGGAGTTTCACCCAGGGAATTTCTAAAGATAGATCACAAGACACACAGGTGCGTTACACTTAGGAAGGGCAGGAGACGTGGTTCACAAGTTGACAAACAATTATTTATTTTATGGACATATCGATTGCTATATCGCATTTCAAAAGACTAGATTGCTAGCCCCTCTATAACCACTGAGGCCAGACGGAGGTGTGGGGTAACCAGGGGGAAGGGAATCCAAAATAAATAAATACCCCACTCGTACGTGGCACACACACGGGGAAATGGTGAAGTGCAACGGCAAAGAACACCTGCAACCAGGACCACAGCACACAAAGGGGAGCCGACACCCGGGACACCACCACCACCACCGCTGGCTCTCAGCAACTAGAGGGGGGAAAGGGCACGATTAGTCGATTGCAAAAAAACACACTCGAAATACACAACAACACCAATAGCTAAAATGCATGCAACAGTTAAACCAAAAAAAAAAGAAATATTACTACACAACTTAAGACTGGAAATCCACAAAATTAAATGGCAAAAAGAATCAAATGGATTCAATCTATACAAAATTACGTCAAATAAACAAAGAAAACCAAAATGGAAACATAGAAAAAGAGTCTCTGGCCTGAGATACTAAATCAACAAATCAGTTTAATTATTTAATGACAATTAGGATTAATGGAGAAATTCAAAAGGAAAAGACAAAAAAAAGAAAACAAATAAGATGGCCTGACCCGCTAAACCCCACACACACACACACACGCACACAGCCAGCTACCAGGTATAGCGTTCAAGCTGTCCCAGTCCACACATCCACACTCACACCCAGCACACACGGCCGATCCGACCGGGCTATTGCCAGTACTGTAGGTTATTGAGAGGGAAAAACCGGTCCCCGGCAACCCAGGAGCCCAACAGTTACTTGCGGGAGACAGTCAACGAAACAGCGGTAGCAGCAGAGTGGCATGCGGCAGCACAGGGAAGCAGGAGTATCAAGCGCAGCCGGAAATAGTCCGTGCAAGCGGCCAAACCGCGGAGAGTCGCCGATGAAACAGCCACCACACACAAAGAGGCCGGCGAAGCAGCAGTGTTCCTGCACTTAGCTTAAGTGTCCGGAGAGTTTAGCTGGTCCCGATCAGCACCCGTACACTCGAGGGGAGCGAGGAGGGTCCGCTCGGAGCTATGGCAAGCGGAGCCTCTGCTAGTTTTCGGGTGATGCGTTCAGGTCCGCTAAAAAAACGGACAGAAGAGCTATTTAGCGCCTGGGCTAACAGACTATAGCTAGAGGAGTACCTACGATGAACATACCTGTGTTCTTTAATCATCGATGCTAAATAAAGCAGGACAGCAACCACCTCAACCCAAAGGGTTCACTGCGACGGGAGCGGAGAAGGAAGTGCACGACCAGGTAGTGGGCGGGCCTTCGAGCCAGGAAGTGAGAGTACGAGAGAGGGGCACAGCCTCCTTTTATCCCTTCGCCTCGTGCACCGATTGGCCAACGAGCCTGATAGGGTGCAAGGCAGCAGGCTCACCTGCCTTCTGAAATAGTGGCATGTCATACTACTACAATCCACCCCCCCGTTTTTCATCGTCGACCCGAGGATGTGCTCTAAAGATCTAAAGTCTAATGCCAAGGCCTAAAGAAAGCAGACACAGCATTTGTCTGTGAGGGTGAGGGCCTTGCCTGAACCAAGTCATTGGCAGGCCTGGGAAGGTGATGGGGATTTGAATGGAGGCCAGCTGTTGCTCGGGCCGTCCGTCGCATAGCAGTATCGTTGCTCCCCGAGGGAGCAGCTGCTAAAGGAGGGGAATGAGTAGAGGTTAGGGGTATCACCATGTTGGCAGGAAGTGCCAACATTGGTTGTGCTGTCTGTTGGACAGCAGTGGTGTCGCTTTCTGTAGATGCGACAGCCAAAGGTGCAGAATGAAGAGCGGGCAAAGGTAATGACACAGCAGTGGGTGGTGCCGAGACAGGTACCGGTCGGACTTCCCCAGTGGCCTGATCAGCTGGAAGGGGAGAGGTTTCCCTTACCAAGGCCAACCAATCATAGTCCGATGACTCACTGTGCATTACTGTCCGATCGGGCGGACTGGAAAGAGAAGCGGAAGTGTTACCTGGAGAAGCAATCCCGGCAACAGCTTTCAGCAGGGTACGATGCACTCGTTTGACCTTAGCAAGGTCATCAACTGGTGCAACTGTGTACACAGGACCTCCTCCCGGGGGAGCCTTAACCACCCGATGCACCACTGATTTCCACTTATCCTGAATCTTGTGCCGCCCTCTCCCACCAAAATTCCTTAACAGCACCAATTGGCCCTCGACCAGGGGCTCGGTCCGAACCGTCTGGTCGTGTGTTCTCTTCCTTTTCTGGGCTGCAATCCTCAGCCGGTCTTGCGCACCTTCGAAAGCCAGGTGCAACCGGGTCTGGTGCTCATGAACCCAGTCGTTCACCGTGCCACCAACAGGATCCTGCACTCTTCCCAGCAAGAAATCAACTGGGAGCCTTGCCTCCCGACCAAACATGAGAAAGAATGGGGACTCACCAGTGGATTGGTGGGGAGTGGTGTTAT
Organism: Urophycis tenuis; assembly: GCA_036785325.1. Lineage (NCBI taxonomy): Eukaryota > Metazoa > Chordata > Actinopteri > Gadiformes > Phycidae > Urophycis > Urophycis tenuis. The sequence continues at coordinate 244,902 of JAXIVH010000104.1, read as the reverse complement.
AAGCAAACAGTACCTGTGGTAGACAAGAGTGCCAGTCGCGCTTTCGAGATGCTGGCAGAGTGCGCAGCAAATCATGGAGGGTGCGGTTGAATCGTTCGCACTGACCATTACCGGCAGGATGGTATGGAGTGGTTCGGGATTTTTCAATCCCATAAAGTCCACATAGTTGCTGAATAAGTGTACTTTCAAAGTTTCGACCCTGGTCGGAATGGATCCGTGCTGGGACACCAAACTTTGAAAACCACTCAGTGACTAGCACCTGAGCCACAGTAGAGGCTCGTTGGTCACGAGTGGGAACAGCAAGGGTGTATTTGCTGAAAACGTCTGTCAACACAAGGACATTCTCAAGCCCATTATGGGTTGGTTCAAGCAGGGTGTAGTCCATAGCCAAAATTTCATTCGGCTCCGAAGCTAGCAAATGTCCCAGGAAACTACGTGCCGGGGGCCCAGAATCCTTGGCCATTTGGCACCGCTCACAGGTTTGACACCAGTGTCTCGCTTCGGAGGACATCCTCGGCCAATAACACCGCTGCCTAAGCAATTCCAAAGTCCTATCCACTCCTTGGTGACCATGGTTTTGGTGTACCTCCGTGAGGACTTTCTCTTTCAGAGCAGCAGGCAACAGTACTTGTAGAATTGCTTCCCCACCGTCGGAGCGCAAGACTTGTCTGTATGCCACTCCAGCCCGTTCAATCAGTCGATCCCACTGTTTCAGGAGCACCAGAGCTAGCTGGGATAACTGCTTGCGTTCCTCACGGTTAGGGTATTGCTTCTGCCGCCAAAATGCTAAAACCTCAGAGATCACTGGGTCAGCCTGCTGAAGTGCACCAAGATCAGCAGGTAGATGGTGAGGCAGAGCTATGACGGCAGCCTGACAGGCATCGGGACCTCGAGCTTGTAGGGCTTGTTGCAAGGGTGGTGGTAGGGATGTACCGGGGACTATCATCTCAAGATCTACCACGGCAGGTGGGTGAAGGCGGGACAGAGCATCCGCATTTGCGTTACTCTTGCCGGGGCGGTACCGAATCTCAAAATCAAAGGCTGCGAGTTGGGCTGCCCAACGTTGCTCCAGGGCACCGAGTTTAGCTGAGGACAAATGGCTGAGGGGATTGTTGTCGGTGAAGACAGTGCATTTGTGGCCCAGCAAATATTCACGGAATTTCTCCGTCATGGCCCATTTTAGCCCCAGAAACTCTAGCTTCATGGAGCTGTAGTTGACTGGGTTGCGCTCGGTTGGTCTCAAGCCTCGGCTCGCGAATGCTATGGGCCTAATTTTTCCTTCCTGCTCTTGGGAGAGTACAGCGCCCAAGCCCCCATGGCTGGCGTCCACCTCCAGAATAAAGGGAAGGGAGAAGTCGGCATAGGCCAGCACAGGAGCGGTAGTGAGCTTGGACTTTAAGGCCTCAAAGCCCTGCTGATGTTCTACCGTCCATTTTTCTGAAACCCGATGCTCAGAACGCTTGGACTTTGATCCCCCTAGCTCAGCCACAAGGCGATGTAGGGGAGCAGCCAATTTGGCGAAACCCTCCACGAAGCGGCGGTAATAGCTAGCGAATCCAAGAAAGGACCGTAGCTCCAAGATGGTAGTGGGGGGCTGCCAGTTGGCTACCACTGCCACCTTGCTTGGGTCAGTGGAAACGCCATTGGCAGAAATAATATGGCCCAAGTACCTCACCTCTTGCTGGAAGAATACACACTTCGACAGTTTGGCCTTCAGGCCCTCTTGTTGTAGTCGCTGCAGCACCACCTCCAGCCTCTCCAAGTGTTGTTGGAAAGTGGAAGAGAAAACCACAATGTCGTCCAGATACAACAGCAAGGACTGACATTGCTGGTCTCCAAAGATCCTTTGCATAAGCCGCTGGAAGGTGCTAGGTGCGTTGCATAGCCCAAAGGGCATGCGGTTCCACTCGAAAAGGCCGAAGGGAGTGCAAAAAGCTGTCTTGGGTCGATCGGTATCTGCCACTGGAACCTGATTGTACCCGCTGGCTAAATCCATGGTGGAGAACCAGCGGGCTCCTGTCAGCGCATCCAATGACTCTTCAATACGAGGAAGGGGGAATGCGTCCTTCCTGGTCTTGCTGTTCAGTAGCCGGTAGTCCACGCACAAGCGCAGACTCCCATCTTTTTTTTTAACCAGCACGATAGGTGATGCAAAAGGACTGCTGCTTTCCCTGATGACCTGGGCACTAAGCAGCTGGTTGATATGCTCTTTGACCACCTCATATTCCGATGATGGAATCCGCCTATACCGCTGCCGTATAGGAGTGTCATCCAGAAGAGGAATTTCATGAGCAATCAAGTTAGTGCAACCCAAATCACCGTCATGCGAAGAAAAGACAGAAGCGTATTTCAGAAGAAGAAGTTGTGCTTCCTTCTGCTCGTCACGTGGCAAGGCAGACAGATCAACCCTGTCGACCTGTTCCGACAGCGTAGGGGGCACCACCTGGGAGGCCATGGTAGCCACCTGGGATGGTACCTCCTTAATCCCAGAAGGCAAACTCACCACCCGGACCTCACTCAATGCACCTACCACTGTTCGTGAGTAGAGCAGCACATCAGAAGAACCCACATTCACAATGGGGATGTAAGCAGTACCCCTCTCAACTTGAACCAATGCTGGAGAGGCTAGTAGTCCAGCAGGAAGGCCCCGTCCCAAAGGTTCGAAAAGTACAGTGGTACCAGAGTACTGCGTGGAACATGTGGCTGCAACGATTTTCATGGTGCCGCCAGGGATGCGGTAAGCCTTCTTGCCGCACACCTTGACCTTACCACTGGCTTCCAAAGGAGGGTCCAAGGTGGCCTGATGGCATTTCTGCAGCGCCTGCACCACAGATTTTGGTGCTTCAGTGACTGGGGACAGATTAAACAGGGCGAGACCATGTTGCCCAAACAGCGTACTGTAACATCTTCGCAAGATGTTCATCCCCAAAATTCCAGGGGCGTGAGGAGATGCGTCCACCGGAGGGTCCCTGACCACCAGTACCCCACATCTGGGCAACGACCGGTCACAGAGCTCGACTTCAAGCTCTAAATAGCCGAGGTAGGGGATCGGCAAACCATTGGCTGCTCGAAGCTGCAGCCAATGGCAGGAGCGAAGCTTCTCTTGGCCCCAAGCCTCAAAGTGCTGATGGAAAAAGCTCTCCGTGACAGTGGACACCATTGACCCAGTGTCCACTAAGCAAGAAACGGCTACTCCCCCCATGACTACATCCACATGTGGACAAGCAGCAACTAACTCTGCATCGTCACCGCCCCCTAAAGTGACTGGTGAGCCAGCGGTTGCCCCCTCCGAACTTTGGCTCTGCAGTTCGGCGGGCACTAGTTTCCCGGATGCTGATCTGGCTCGCGTTGCGTGCCCAGCCGAGGGAGAGCAGAAGCTGAGGTTCGAGGACGGGGAGGGCCACGCACCCCTTCACACTCCCTCGCAAAATGGCCAGGTTGCTGACACCGCCTGCAGATAATAGGACCACGGTAAGGAGGATAATTACGCTGCTGACTAAGCTGCAGCTGAGCAATGGTTTCCGTGAGTCTGCTCAGCTGTTCCTGTTGGAGCTTCAACATCTCTCTCACTTCACACAGCTCAGAGGCCTGGGTTGGACTAGCCACCGGAGGGCTACTCCGCACCCCATACTGTAAGCCCATCACCGAAGGAACTGAGTGGCTTCGGCCCCGCACACCTCCTGGCAACCCCTCCCGCTCCCACCTGATAGCATCTGCCCTTACTTCAAGCAGGGAGGAGGCAGGCTGCCTGCGTACAAGTTGTTTTAATTCTCGGCGGAGGGAACCATCGATAACGTTTTCGACAAACTGATCACGCAACAGAAAATCGGCATTTGACATCTCACTCGGAGCACATTGTTTCACCGAGGCCATCAAACTCATCAGCGCAAGGGAGAACTCTTGGAGTGACTCCCCTTCTTGTTGTCGTCTCGAAAAAAACGCTTCCTGTAAGGCAACATAGGAATCCGAAGAACCATACAGCTCTCGCAGGACAGCAATAATTTTAGCTGGATCACTTCTTTCCGCGCTAGAACGATACCTTATCTCTTTGCGCGCCTCTCCCTCTAAATGGTCAGAGAGGAAGAAAGCCTGATCGGAGGTGGACAGGTGGCGAGCCCTCATGCATGCCTGAACTTCTTCAATCCAATCTTCTAGCCCTAAGCCTGATCTACCCCTAAACACTGGACACTTCCTATCTCGGGGTACCAAGATCAGCCTCTCTGTTACAGGTGCGCTAGTAGTGGACGGGGCAGGGAGAGGGTTGGCGGGAATGGGAGATGCGGCACTAGGACCAGGCACGGCCGCAGCCTGCTCCTGTCGCAACCCGTCATTCTCCGCCCGCAACTGTGCCACTAAGTCCCTCAATTCTTGCAGCTCACCCTCCATTACCTCACGGTTACCAATAAACTACGGACACTAATGTTACTGCTAGAAACAGGAAAACCCACTGCTGCTTCGCCACAAAACTCAATACACTCACCACGTGCAGATATTTGGCCAATCAAAAAAAAAATATATATATATAAGGGAAGAGACAAAACCTACAAACACACGTCTCTACCTTCACTGAGTGAGTCCTGCCGACAACGCCAAGTTGTGGCGATACGAGGGTTACTTGGATTCTCCAAAGGATCTGAATTTGTTAACCTTAGAACGAAGACCGACAACGCCACCCTGGGAGTTTCACCCAGGGAATTTCTAAAGATAGATCACAAGACACACAGGTGCGTTACACTTAGGAAGGGCAGGAGACGTGGTTCACAAGTTGACAAACAATTATTTATTTTATGGACATATCGATTGCTATATCGCATTTCAAAAGACTAGATTGCTAGCCCCTCTATAACCACTGAGGCCAGACGGAGGTGTGGGGTAACCAGGGGGAAGGGAATCCAAAATAAATAAATACCCCACTCGTACGTGGCACACACACGGGGAAATGGTGAAGTGCAACGGCAAAGAACACCTGCAACCAGGACCACAGCACACAAAGGGGAGCCGACACCCGGGACACCACCACCACCACCGCTGGCTCTCAGCAACTAGAGGGGGGAAAGGGCACGATTAGTCGATTGCAAAAAAACACACTCGAAATACACAACAACACCAATAGCTAAAATGCATGCAACAGTTAAACCAAAAAAAAAAGAAATATTACTACACAACTTAAGACTGGAAATCCACAAAATTAAATGGCAAAAAGAATCAAATGGATTCAATCTATACAAAATTACGTCAAA
>JAXIVH010000104.1:179662-234662 GCA_036785325.1 Urophycis tenuis | reverse complement strand
CTGTCCAGGGTTACACTGACGATGTTGAGGTGTCTTCCAGGGATGAAACTGTCATCCACAACATGCCGTCTAGAACAGATTAATTTCTGGGATGGTCAAAGTTAGAGGTGAAACACACCAAGTGTGCAGCACTATATGAAAGACGCAGCAGTGGCAACCGCTGGTACAAATCCAAATCTAACAAACCCCCCCTCCTTCACAATTATGGGACAGTCTATCAAAGTTTACTCACATCACGAATCACCTACCTTGGCCATAAAATCAACATTGCAGGTGAGTGGGGAGAGCAGGTTCAGTAGCTATCCTGTGCCTTCAAGAACAGAGTTGATCTAATTGACTCCTCCCCCCTCCCTGTATTCAAGAAATTGGAGGCCATCAGAGAGGTGGCCCTGGCGAAGATCCAACACCTCTTTGCTATTGTTCATATCCCACAAAATGTCCTACGGGACATGGACAATACGACAGTCCAGGCTGTTAGGAAATGGCTTGGGCTGAACTGCCATACCACCCAGGACATCGTCTTCCACTCCTACAAAGAGGGTGGGCTGGGGGTCCCAAACTTGGAATGGACTTACACTGCTACTCGGCTGACCCACCTCATCAGTATGCTAAACAATGATGACATCACTGTCAGAGACCTCAGGAAGAGGAAGGTCCCTCTGGCCACAGCAGACCAAGATAGGCTTTAGTGTTGGGTCAGACTGGCTGGACCTGAATGACCTGTGCACCAGAATGGGAGCCAAATTGAGATGGACACAAGAGAATACACACACTGCACCAGAGGCATCTGATGCAGTGATCACAAACCCATCTATTTCAGTGGAGGCTACTGTCTTCCACAATGACATGCAACCCACATTACAGAGCACTACAGCAAGGAGGTTTCTGCTCCACATCAAACAAACAGACCCAATGCTACATTGGACCGGACTCAAGATGCAGGGAAAGTTAGCATGCGTCGGCTTTTCTGACCACTCTGTCTCCCATTCAATGTACAGGAATGCGGCTGTAGGGGAGGACATTCTCCGCTTTACCACTAAAGGCAGACTGCAGGTGTTGCCTACCAAGTACAACCTGGCATTGTGGTACCCTGCAAATCACCAACCACACTGCATAATGCATACGAATTCCATCCAACATTATGAATCTGTTGCCGATATTCTAAATGGTTGTAACATGTACAAAGGACTCTATATTGCATGCCATAACCACATTGTGGACTTGATTGCTAGCTCTGTAGAAGTAATATATCCAAATGCATCTGTGTACAAACATTCCCGTGTAATGTCAGAGTGGTTTGGCAATACCAATGACCTGTTTAGTAACATCCCTAACACCCCTGATATTGTCTTTGTGGATAAGGATAAGAGGAAGGTGCTGATCATTAAAATAGGCTGTCTTTGATCTATATATGTACATTGCTTTCTATGAAAAGATAACAAAGTACCAGCCCATCACTTCAATAATCAGTGACCTGGGTTATACATGCAAATTGATTGGACTGATCTTTGGCAGTTTGGGGCATGTCCATAAACTCACGGTCAGTCGGTTAAGACGGGCAGGACTTTCAAAAACTAAATGTCAGGTTGGAAGGAAGGACACAGTTCAGAATTTAACCGTCGGGTGCCGAGGACTGGCACCCGACGGTCCATGGAGGTTCGGGTGTGTGTCGAAGAACTCTTCGATCATAGAGTTGTCGTAGATGTCCCTCCGAGAGACCCAGGACCGCTCCTCTGGTCCGTAGCCCTCCCAGTCTACGAGGAACTCCAACCCACGACCTTGTCGACGAACATTGAGGAGCTTTTTGACTGTGTAGGTCAGAGTGCCATCAATCATTCAGGGTGGAGGAGAGTTCTGGGATGCTGGAGACAGAGGGAAGGAGAATGCTTTGCACAGCAGAGAGACATAAAAAACAGGGCTGACCCTCATTGACCGAGGGATGGACAACATGTAAGAAACCGGATGTGACACTCTGAATGGTCCCACATATCTGGGTGAGAGTTTTTTGCATTCCGGTCACCAGGGTTATAGCACACTGCAACCCTTCTTCTTCGGTCCGCCTGGCGTTTGTGTTGGTTCGTGGCCCTGATGAGATTCTGACGGACCCTTTTCCAGAGACGTCAAAGGCGCTGGACTGAGGCATTCGCTGAAGGCACTGGGCGCTCTGTTGGCGAGGCAGGGAACAACACTGTATGGTACCATGTAAGAACTTCAAAAGGAGACATTCCTAAGGATGAAGATTCTAACTGCTTGTGGGCCAATTCTGCCCACATCAGGTAACTTGCCCAGGGGGTAGGGTTAGATGAACAATATGACCAGAGCCATTAGTTTGGGGGTGATACCCTAAGGTGAGGCGGACAGCTACCCACATTAGCTGCCAAAAGGCCCTCCAGAATCCGGGGATAAACTGTGGACCCCTGTCAGATAGGATTTCCTCAGGCATCCCATGGTAAAGAACCACCTCTTTTACTAGAGTTTCTGCTGTCTGCCAGGCCGTGGGGAGCTTCTGTAGGGGCAGAAAACAAGAGGTTTTTGAAAAGTGATGAACAATGACCAGTACACAAGTAAAACCATTGGAGAGGGGCAACCCAGTAACAAAGTCAAGAGAAACATGTGACCAAGGGCGATGGGGTACGGGCAGGGGCCGCAAGAGACCTTGGGGCGCTGGTTGTCGACTTTGTGGGCGGCACATGTGGAACAGGCCTCGACATAGCCCGCAATGTCCTCTCTCATAGACGGCCACCAGAATATACGGCTAATTAGTTCCATGGTTCACTGCTGCCCTGGGTGACCAACTAAACGAGAATTATGACCCCACTCAAGCACCAGTAGCCGTTAGGCGTTTGGCACGAAAGTCTTGGAAGGTGGCGTGTCAGGTGGTGGTTGTTCTAAGCGGTGTCCATCTTGCACTTCCTCCATTAATACCCAACGGACTGGGGCAATGACACAGTTGTCAGGAATGATTGGTTCTGGCTTCTCGAGAAGGCTATCTGGGGCAAACTGGCAAGAGAGGGCATCAGCCTTGATATTCTTCGACCCTGGTCAAAAGGAGTGTGAAATTGAAGCGTGTGAAGAAGAGGGCCCATCGGGCTTGACGAGGATTGAGTCGGCGGGCTTCATGGATATACTCAAGGTTTTTATGATCTGTCCAAACCATGAACGGATGCTGGGCCCCTTCTAGCCAGTGGCGCCACTCTTCTAGAGCCAGCTTGACCGCCAGCAATTCCCGATTCCCTACATCATAGCGACTCTCAGCTGGGGTGAGCCGTCTGGAAAAGAAGGCATAAGGATGCATCTTCTGGTCATGGGAGGATCTCTGGGAAAGGAGCGCTCCTACCCCCACCTCCGAGGCATCCACCTCTACTATGAAGGGAAGCTCAGGGTCTGGGTGAGCTAGTGTAGCCGAGTGGTAAGTGGAAGGCCCAAAAAAAACCCATAACAGTAGCCTGACAACGCCACCCTGGGGCCTTATGCCTCAGGGACGTTTTTAAGACATTAGGAAGTCTGATAAAACAACCACATTCTCAGAGGTTCGTGTTAAGCACTGGAGACATGAATCCCATTCAAAGAAATCTTTAATAATCAGAAAACCAAAGAAAAGGTATCTGGCAGCAGAACATAAAACGAACAAAGAATAAGATGACAAATGTTCATTGTTTTAACAGGTAGCTGGAGAGGGTTACCCGAGGGAGGCAAGCTAATGGGACGAGTGCTTCGAAGTCCACGCTAACACACAGGAATTCAAACATTTTTAAAGTCATGCATCTGACACAGCAAAGCCACAGCAAGCAAAAAAAAACAGAACGACCACACATGTAAAATTATGGCTAACTACCACTAGGCAACTAGCCCCCCCCCCCTCCTGGCCACCTCAGTATATTTAAATGAACAAAGAAAAATTACAAAACACAAAACCAAGACAAGATAAGACAAAACAAAACAGCAGCACGACCCACATTAGCACCCAGAGGAGCAGGCCGGGCTCCCTATAGAAACAAACAAAAACATTAAAACTGCAACTTGCCAAGGATGGTCAATGGCAATGAAACTCATACCTTACCTACACTTGTAGGTAGGTAGGCCACAGTATCCATGCCCTGGTGCTAACAGGAAGGGCACCCAGCCAGAGTGCTACAGTAAATAAACAGAAAATAAATTAAACTACACACAAAATGACAACTGACAAAACAAAGGGGTCGCGACATACCTGATGGTAGGCTCTGGTGTTCAAAACATGGCCCTGCCAGTACAACCTACAAAGCTGCTTGTGACAAGCTCTTAAATAGGCTGCACTGGCACCAATTAAGTAATTGGGCCCAAGCCCCACCCCCTCTTTAACTGAGGCAGGCCAGAGAGAACAGAGCAAGTAGACAAGTAGACAGTCTACCTGCTACACTAGCACAGGAGCTGTGGTGAATCTTTGTTTTAGCTCTGAAAAAGCTTGCCTTCCAGCTGGTGTCCATTGCAGGGAAGTGGGTTTTTCGCGGAGGAGACCAGTGAAAGGGGCCGCCACTGCACTTTAATTCCTGATAAAGCGACGATAAAAGTTTGAAAATCCCAGGAATCTTTGCAGCTGCTTTATAGTAGTGGGTGTAGACCACTCTAAAGGCTAAATTCCTCTGGATGCGGAACGGCTGCAGATCCGCTCCGTTGCGCCGTCGGAGCCGATACGCATCCATTATAATCAACGTGTGAGAGTCCACTGACTCCGGATCCGCTGCGTCGCGGATGCGGAACGGCTCCGCCATCCGCCAGCCCTCGCAAACGATACGCAGAGCTTCTATTTTTGACGGACGGCGGAGCACGGCGCATCGAAATTCGACTCGTTCGAGCAGGAAGTCGTGCACAGATACAAAATAAAACATCCAACTATTTTCAAAATAAAAATACTTCCGGTTCTCAGGGGATCATAATTCACCAATTGAATACGACATAATGAGCGGGGACAGACCCTTAGTTATATACAGTCTATGGGACAGACCTGAAGTCAACAGGTCAGGTTCGAGGCGGCTTTTCACCTCGACATCATGGATGAAGTGTGTCTAATTATGGGTGTTCAAAATCACCCAGTGATTTTTGACCAGTCAAATCCTTTTTACAAGGATAACGATCTTCTTCTACTCCTGACTATGGAATGGACTCAAAAACATTGTAAATGCGTTGTGGTTCTTTCTCGACCGGTTATATCGCGTTATTATGTGTCAATTCGCGAGATCTCGTGCGCCCTCGGACAGCTGTCACAACAGGCGGACCCGCAACGGAGCGGAGCACGGACGGAACCAGTGAGTTTTGACGGAGTTGAAGTACGCAGCCGTTCCGCAGCGGAGCGGATCTGCAGCCGTTCCGCATCCAGTGGAATTTCGGCGTAAGACTGCTGTACTTTAGACTGATCCATTGTTAACCCTTGGGGGGAGACAACAAAGCCAAGAAAGGTGGTACTAGAAGTGTGGAACTCACTTTTCTCCAGTTTGACGAAGAGTCTGTTTTGGAGTAGTCTCTGGAGAACTTTCCGAACGTGTTGGACGTGGGAATCTAGGTCAGAGGAAAAAACTAAGATGTCGTCTAAATAAACAAACACAAAGTGATCTAAAAACTCCCTCAGCTCCCTCATCATTAACAAATGCTTGGAACACGGCAGGGCAATTAGACAGGCCAAAAGGCATTACCAGGTACTTATAATAGCCCCGAGGGGTTATGAACGGCGTCTTCCAGTCATCGCCCTCTCGATTTCTGACGAGGTGATTCGAGGCATTCCTGAGATCCAACTTTGTGAAGACTGTGGCTCCTTGGAGAAGCTCAAAGGCTGTGTTCAATAGTGGCAGGGGATACTTGTTCTTCACGGTTATCTTATTCAGCCCCCTGTAATCACTGCATGGGCGGAGCCCACCATCTGTTTTGCCCACAAAAAAGAATCCAGCTGCTGCAGGAGAAGTGGACAGCCAGATAAGTCCATTTAGGAGAGCTTCTTGGATGTAAGTATCCATAGCTTTTGTTTCAGGGATGGATAGGGAGTAAAGCCAACTTGTGGGAGTGTTGTGCCAGGAAGAAGGTCAATTGCCATATCATAACTACGATGTGGTGGGAGCAAGGCTGCACTGAGGTCACGATACATGACAGGCACCTTTGGGGTATCATTGGAACCTGTAACTGGCGTGCTAGTGTCTGGTCCATCTGAATCAACCAATGTTTGTAGACTTACTTGAGACCCCTTGCTGGGACCCCAGCACAGACGCACAGGCAGGGAACAGTGAGACGTGGAAGCAGAGGTGACAGCTCCGCTCACCAGGACGCCCCCGGCTCCTGGTGGGCGCGGCCTTTTCCCTGGAGGTTGGGAAAGTTTGTGCACATGTGACCTGGTGCTTCACAATACATGCAAATTCCCTGCCGAATACGGCGCTGTCTCTCCTCTTGGCTTAACCGGGAACGACCTAGCTGCATTGGCTCCTCCCCCTGATGGCATACGGGAGAACGAAGCCAAGGTGGTGGTGGTGGTAATGGCAGTGGAGGGCCTTGGGCCTGGGTCGGCGGGAGAGGGCGAAACTCTCTACGTTCTCTTCGTCTTTCTCGCATGCGTTTATCCAGAGCTGTGGCTAGAGTGATGATGTCATCCAAATCTTCACCCCAGTCTCGGTTCACCATCTCATCTTTCAGGAACTCTCTCAACCCCTGGTAAAAAGCAGTCACTAGAGCTTCACCCTCCCATCCGGTCTCAGCTGCTAGGGTTCGGAACTCGATGGCATACTCTGTGACTGACCATGGGCGTTGAGAGAGGGAATACAAACGTGAAGCAGCCAACCGTGGAGTGAGGCAGTCATTGAAAACTTGCTGAAGAGCATCCATGAACTGCTCACTAGATGTGCAGTCTGGATATCGATGGGTCCATAAGGCGGTAGCCCAGTCCAAGGCCTTTCCGATTAGTCGTGTGATGATGTATGCCACTTTAGATCGTTCAGTGGGGAAGTTTGCTGATTGCAATTCAAATCCTCACCCTAACCCTAACTCAAAAAGCCTTTGCAGGCAGCCAACTCACCAGAGAATGGTGGTGGGGGGGACAGCTTAACGGTAGGCACTGGAGCAGGGAACGTAGGGATAAGAGAACCAGGATCAGGCAAAGTCCTCATTTGAGGGCCAATCTGATTGAGGGCTTCCTCCATCTTTTGCAGACCATCTTGTTTGTTGTGTACCGTTACCCCGAGTCAATTCAAATGTGTGTGTGTGTGTGTGAGCGTGTGTGTGCGTGTGTGTTCGTGTGTGTGTGTGTGTGTGAGTGTGTGTGTGTGCGTGTTTGTGTATGTGTGTGTGTGTGTGTGTGTGTGTGTGTGTGTGTGTGTGTGTGTGTGTGTGTGTTCTACCTTGAAGCAAAACATCCCATAATAATCAGCCTCATCATCTCATCATCACCTCATCATCTGCTTTAAATAACAGGCCTAGTGGGAGACACATAAAACAGGAGGTAGACTTCACCAACAGGTGGATACTGTGTAAAATACATCAACTACTCACATATCTGTCTGTCTGTCGGTCTGTCTGTCTGTCTACTCCTCTCTATCACTCTCTCTCCATCCCTCCCTCTCTCTCTCCCTCTCTCTCCCTACCCACTCATCCCCTGTGTATTCATGTGTCCACCTCTGTGTTGGTGTGACTCATTACAGTGCGGCTGTGAGGTGCTTCCCTCTTTCTAAAAGGGACGAGGGAGGCCAGGTTCCACACGGCCTTGTTCTCCCTGAATGGGGGCGTGACCGCGGCGCAGCCGGGCTGCTGTTGTCGTGTCAGCCGCGCTGCGCCGCTTTCACATGAAAAACATGAATGGTTTGGAAAGAACGTTTTGCCTGCCTGCTGGTCTGAATCATGGCTTTATTCTGCCGGACACTGGGCAGATGTTTCCAGAGGTTCATGTACACACTTCGACACCTAGAAGCACTTTGTCTCTGTCAATCATCTGGAAGGACGTACTTTAACGCACAATTCAGTAAATCACAGTGGTGGTACTGTGAAACGTATGTCTTTCTCCTCACACACACACACACACACAGACACACACACACACACACACACACACACAGACACACACACACACACACACACACACACACACACACACACACACACACACACACACAGACACACACACACACACACACACACACACATAGGCAGGTACGCACTCCAACTATCATGGTTACTTTTCTGTGATTAGTCATCTTGTCCCACACTACTTAGGGCTGTTGCGTGTCTCGCCCACCTGGGTGCTCTCTCTACATCTCCCCATGAACTCAGCTTCTTCCAAACAAAGACGACAATCATATCTGGATTCATAGAGGCTGTGGTTATGGAAATGGTGTGTGTGCTTTGTGTGTTCCCAATTTTTTGTTCATGCACTTTAATGTTCCCTCTAATGTTTTAATGCATTTGTTTCTGTGTGTGTGTGTGTGTGTGTGTGTGTGTGTGTGTGTGTGTGTGTGTCTGTGCGTGCGTGTGTAGGCATGTGTGAGTGTGTGTGTGTGTGTGTGTGTCTGTGTGTGTGTGTGCGTGCGTGTGTAGGCATGTGTGTGTGTGCGTGTGTGTGTGTCTGTGTGTGTGCATGCGTGTGCATGTGTGTGTGTGTGCGTGTGTGTGTGTCTGTGTGTGTGCACGCATGTGCATGTGTGTGTGTGTGCGTGTGTGTGTCTGTGTGTGTGCGCGTGTGTGCATGTGTGTGTGTGCGCGTGTGTGTGTGTGGCAACCGTGTGAGGACATGCTGTTCAGGACTGTACCGGGACAGGACATTCCGCAACATAGCCGTGAATCAATCAGTTTGGACCCATTTGGCCCACAAAGAGACGCTGGCTGGTTCTCACAGTCACACCACGTCCAGGGCTAACAGTACAGACTTCTAATCACTCTCTACAACAACATAGAGCAGAATAACCTGCTCCTGTTATAACCAGAGCAGGCTTTAGCATTGCAACGCTAAATCACATCAGGGACGTTGGTTTCGTCCATGCAGCCGTCCAAAGCACTCAGTGGAGTCTGAAACAGAATGGAAAGAGTAAGAACAGGACAGACAGATCAATAAATCAAGTGCTGTCCTTTGTGCTATAAGCAATTGATTTGTGCTCCGACCTGCAGTTTTATTTGCGTGTTATATTGCTCTCAATCTTTGTATTTTTATTTGCGGTCGGGGGGATAAAATGTTTGTGTTTTTGTGGCCTTGTTTAATGTCAGTTTTGATAAAAGTAATAAATACATTTTTATGCTAACATAGGAAAGTCTCCATCAGCCAAGTTTGGCCTGATCCCAAATATACAATTGGAAAAATATTCATATTTTGGTTTTGGGCCCAGACCGGCCCACTTTTTGCAGTGGTGGAAGAATAAATGAATAAATGAACAGCGCAAAACTCTTACTATGCCACATCTCTGTTTACCGGTTGCAACTTCTGCCTGTCCTCTGAACAGGTCAGTCATTTTGGCACATTTGGCAGCATCTTCTTCCAGCGCCCTTCTTTTTTAACCCTGGCCTTTTCGGCTCCTCCTGGCCTTTTTCTGCTCTCCATAACCAACAACACTGGTATTGGTACTGTCAGATATTAGGGAGGGAAGAAGTACCTTAGTTCCAAAAAAAAACCTTCTGGTGCATATTCTGAATAAGTCAAACTACAGGTCTAACAGCTCTCCCATACCTCGTTCTCACACCCAGTGCCATGTCATTGGAAAGGTCACGGTCTGCCCTTGATGCAACCACAGAACCAGCATCCAGGGGCAATGGCCCTCATTTATCAAACGAGCGTACGACAGAAAACGTGCGTAAAATGGACGTACGCTCATTTCCACGTTGAGCTTGGCATTTATCAATTTGAACGTGAGCGCAGGCTGCGATGAAATCTCACGTCAGGTCTGAGCTCGTGTACGCAACTTTTTCGAGTGCGACCAGTGGCGAGACATGGGTATATCCGCAAGAGTCGGACAACTTTTTTCTTGGTATACGGGTATTTCACTGATGAATAGTGCGGCACAAGTAGCCCATGTTGCAAATCTGTATTAATTACAAAAAACATTGGAATTAGACCAGCCGTTTAAACAATTACAATCAAGTCAGGCCGAATTAAAAAACAGTATTAGTATGAAAAAAATAAGAATGTCATAGGTGAAATGTTTAATCAGTTGTCTATATAAACAGGTGTCTTGCCAAACAGGTGATTGAGTCTGAGCGATGGCAGATCTGAGGACCTTAATGCGCGTCTAAGACGAGAGAGGGTTTTTCGAGACCGCACCGATTTTTTCATGGAGAGCGATGAATGGCTCTTGAGTCGTTTTCGTCTCCCAAGGCATCTCCTGATTTAGCTATGTAATGTGTTGGAGCCACAGTTAAGGCGAGAAACCAGGCGATCAAACGCAATACCTTTGCAAGTGCAGGTGTGCTCCACCTTGGGGTCTTTGGCTACCAGGACCTTTCAGCGGGAGATCAGGGACAGGTCTGGTATTTCCCAGCCAAGTATTAGTCGAACCATGCCAGCAGTTTTAGCAGGTATAATATCGCTCTCCGAACGCTATATTCAATTCCCATATAGTAACCATCAGCAAACTGGAATCAAAAGGGAATTTTATGCAATTGCTGGGTTTCCAAATGTAATTGGCGCGGTTGATTGTACCCATGTGCGTATGAAGCCACCATCTATTAATGATTACGCGTACATCAACCGCAAAACCATTCAATAAATGTCCAGATTATTCGCGATGCCACAACGAAAATCCTCAACATGGTAGCCCGATGGCCTGGGGGCAGGCATGATTCTTTTATTTTCCAAAATAGCCACGTTGGGCATCGTCTACATCAGGGCGCACTGCATGGTCGGAGTCATCTCCTCGGTGAGTTACGCACAGCCGCACTTTTTTTTCTCCAGAAACACGTTTAAGACATCGCACTAAAAGTTTCATGTGATTCATCTAGGTGACAAAGGCTATCCCCTGACCGAGTATCTGATAACTCCTCTGGCTCATCCTAACACTGATCAGGAGCGCAATTGCAACAGCGCTCACACGCGCACAAGGGCAACTGTGGAGCGATGTATAGGCCTACTCAAGGGCAGGTGGATGTCCATCGGGTCAGCGGGGGGAAAGTTGCTTTACAGCCCAGAAAAGACCTGCGATATTATTTTAGCATGTGGGGTTCTCCATAATATTGCGCTGGCAAATGGGGTGCCATTTGCCGACCTGCAGCCAGATGATCCGATGCCCAGAGATCCCTGGCCACAGGCGCCACATGCTGAAGCTCTCAGAAGAAGGGAGGATTTAATTCGGCGCTTCTAACATTTAAAAGGTAAGCAATACGTTTTGTTTTAGGTTAAAAACAAGACAGAAGTCAAAGTAAAGCAAACCATTTTATTTGGCGATTGCTTTTTTGAGGTTCTCATTAATTTGCGTCAACGTGTCATTAATAGCCAACAGTGTGTTGTTTATATCCACCATTGACCTGCACATTTTCCAGGACCTCTGCACTCAACGCAACTGCGCGGTGAGCAGCACTTCGTTCGGTCTTCCTCGGCGGCGGCCCTTCAGTTTCTGGGCTTGGCTCGGCTCCCATCCTGGATGGACCTGCTTCTTCATTATTTTTGCCATTACTTTGTAACACGCAAGCTGTAGATATACATTTTTTCAATAATTGCTAAGGCCTTTTTACCACTTCCATGGCTGGTCTGGAGTGCATCGGTGTCTCCTCTGCCACCACTCACGCCCGAAATGGAGGGAGACCCGATGAGACCAGCCACTCACCCTTCAAAGGCCGTCAGTTCCAGGCTTGGGTCCAACTTGCCTCCACCAGTTGCGATATTGGCCCGCCTCACAGCCGCAACACGTTTCTTGGTGGCGAGCTTCATATCCGACCATTTTTTCTTCACCTTATTCGGAATAAAATAACTTTAACGCAATGCAAACAATAGCCTATAGGTCAAATGTGAAATGTTTAAAGCTGGATCAATTTAACATCAATTTTACATTTAATTAATTATTCAATTAATTATTTACCTCTGCTGTAGCCCGCTGGACATGCAACACACTGTTGACCGCAACCGTTATCTGCTTCCAAATGGCATTTTTTTGCTTGGCCTTAATGCCAGCTTTTAGGCTACCAAATAAAACAATACGGTGCGCATCAACAAGAGACACGAGTGTCTCCATTTCAATTTCAGAAAAATTACGCTTCTTTTTTGCCGTTGGATGTTTCTCCATGTCGTAAAATTTAGGGGCGAGACTTCTGAAGACGTGCTTTTATAGGGGCGTGTTATGTTAATTACGATTGTTCTCAGCCGCCGTATTTATCAACACCAAGCTCTTCTGTCACGGAGTTGCGGAGGGGTTGGACCCAAATGCAGAGAGGCGAGGCAGGCAAGAGTACTTTTGCTCTTTTAATTGTAACCAAAGCACAGATACAGGAACAGACAGACGACAACTCACGTGAACGGCGACAAACGACGACAAGACTCGGACAAAGACTGAACAGAAGACAGGATTTAAATACACAGACTAATTACCAACCCAAGACAGGTGAGGGAACAAGACACAGGTGAACACAATGGGGCAATCACCAAGGAGGGAATCAGGACACAGGGGAAACACAGAGCAAACCAATGAAAAACCAGACAACACAGATACAGACCATGACAAGGGGAAACAGAGCAAACCAATGAAAACAATAGAACACAGACACAGATCATGACATCTTCGTACGCTGGGATTGGTGTGATACGACACGTTTCGTAAATCTCACGTGGATCCTATCGTAAGATGAATCATGCGTTCAGATTTGCGCTCATTTCTACGTTCGCTTGATAAATGAGGGCCAATGTGTCTACTGGAGATGTAAATAGAGCAGGTCGGTGATCAGTCATTCCCCCAGGACTGTCAATGTCTACAGTCGGGTAAAAAAAAATGGACTCGTCAGGTGGGTCACCAGCAGTAGGAATATCAACCTCTGCGGATGACTGTGCTCCAGAGGCGACCGGGAGTTGAGAGATCCATGACACAGTCCTGACCTCAGGACCATAGGCCGGCAGCACAGCAGAGCCCTCAATGCCCACATCTAGAGCAGACCCATTTCCAGTCACCTCCCCCTCGGTCAGGTCACTGACAGAGAAGTCACAGTCCTCTGGGTTATTAGGAATGGGTAGGAAGTTCACCGGCATAATAAGGTTCCTGTGGACGACTTTCTCTTGGTTGGTATCACAGTTCCTGATTTTGAAGGTATGAGTGTTCTCATGTTTCTCCATGACAGTGTAGAGGTGGTTCTCCCAGCGATCCGCAAGCTTCCTCCTTCCTCGCTCTCCCTTATTTGCCAAAAGGACTCTGTCCCCAACATCCACCGGTGCACCTTTCAGCTTGCGGTTGTAAAGGTCCATTTGCCTCTCCTGTTATTTCGTGGTTGAGATCTGGGCAATCCTAATAGCGTCCGCCAAATCCTGCCTGAGACGGCGCACATAGGCATCATAGTCAACCACCTGGTCATCCAGAAGCACAGACTCAAACATTAGGTCCACAGGCAGCCTTGGAGTTCTGCCGAACATCAGTTGGAAAGGAGCGAAGCCAGTAGTTTCATGGACTGTGGCATTATATGAGAAGGTGAGAGACCTCAGTCGCTGTGGCCAGCGTTGCTTGGCTTTAGGCAGAAGGGCCCTGATCATATTACCAAGGGTGCGATTGAACCTCTCAACTGCTCCGTTGCCCATGGGGTGGTAAGGAGTCGTATGGGATTTCTCCACCCCAGCAACTTGGAGCATCTCTGCAATCAGACTGCTCTCAAAGTTCGCACCTTGGTCTGAGTGCACCCGTTCGGGAAAACCATAGATGCAGAAGAAGTTGTTCCAGAGCTGTTGAGCAACAACCTTAGCTGACTGGTTGGGACAAAGAAAGGCCTGGGCCAGCTTGGTAAAATGATCAGTCACAACGAGCACATCGAGGGACTTGTTGGAAGAGTCCTCAGCTGACCAAAAGTCAATGCAGACCAGCTCGAGAGGTCTGGAGGTCTTGACACTCTCAAGTGGCGCCCTGGCTTCGGGTTCAGGAGTCTTGCTGAACACACATCGACGACAGCGACGCACATACTCCTTCACATCACCATCCATCCCATGCCAATAGAACCGCTGTCTGGCCAGGTAGAGTGTCCGCCTCTGCCCCTGATGACCGGCTTCATCATGGACACCCCTAAGCCTCTCTCACAGCAGAGGGCACAATGTATTGGTAAGTCTTTCTCTTTGTTACAGCATCTTTTGAGGTGCGATACAACACCCCTGCTTTGCTAGAGAGCTTCTCCCAATGTCTAAGGAGCCTCAAAGCTTCCACAGGCTCATGGGAACGTTCTCGTCTTGATGGCCGCCTCTGCCGCTCCACAAAGTGAAGCACACGACTCAAGCAAGGATCAGCAAGCTGCTTGGCCACCAGATCATCTCTAGGCAGAGGGCTGACGTCAGACAGGTCAGAAGGCTGGATGGACTGAATGAGCTGAGGCAAGAGTAGGGCATGATGAGGTAAGTATTCTCTATCCAACGACCGCTCCAGAACAGCAGATACCGCATATGCAGAGATTGCATGACCCTGGGGCACTGCCTCAGTGCTGCCTGGGGTTGCAGGTAAGGTATAATGCACATTTAGTCGGCTCAATGGATCACAAGACAACCGGAAAGCATCCTGTACAGAGTCAAGGTTCAAGGCTTTCGCTTGCTCCAGGAGTGCACCATAAGGAACTGTTACGAGGCGATGAAGCACACTTGGTCGCACAAACGGCTCACGGCTGAGAGCATCTGCCACCACATTTTTAGGGCCAGGGATGTACTTGAGTCCAAAGTCATAAGGGGCCAGCTTCGCCACCCATCTCTGCTCACAGGCATCAAGCTTAGGTTTGGTGAGAATGTACGTCAAGAGGTTGTTGTCGGTCCAGATGGTAAATGGGTGACCTCTCAGCCAATGCTAAACTTATTACAAACAGCCCACTTGAGCGCAAGGAATTCCAGCCTGTGAGCAGGATAGCGTGACTGGGCATAGTTGAGCGACTTGCTGGCAAACGCGATAGGACGCGCAACGTCCTCACCTTCAGCTAGCTGAGAAAGCACAGCCCCGAGGCCGTTGGATGAAGCATCGACTGATAGCAAGAAGGGCCTAGCGAAATCAGGGTGAGCAAGAGTGACATTTTCTATCAGAGCCTGCTTTAGCTTCCTGAACGCGTTACTGCATTCTAGGGTCCAGTCAGTGGAGGAGAGCTTCCTAGCCGCAGGGGAGCGCCGCCTGCCCTTGGCCTGACGTGGTCCCTTCGGACCAGATGTCAGTGCGAACAGAGGTTTACTGATACAGGAGTAGCCCTCAAAGAACTGCTGATAAAACCCGATCATACCAAGGAAAGATCTGATCTTGGTCGGACAGGGCGTGTTGGTGCCCTCCACCATCAAATCCTTTTCGCCCAAGGCGACAATGGCCTTGACCTTTTCAGGGTCGGTAGAAACGCCATCCCTACTCACAATGTGCCCAAGAAACTTCACTGATGGTTTCATGAAGTGACACTTTTTAGGGGCTAACTTCAGATTGTGTACCTTCAACCTCTCGAACACCATCTCCAGTCTCTGTAAGGCCAGCTGCTCATTGGGGGCAAATACGAGTATGTCATCTAGGTAACACAAGAGGCTCAAGAAATTTTGGTCATCGAAGATTGCCAACATCATCCTCATGAACGTGGCTGGACTGTTACACAGCCCCTGTGGCAGCCTATTGTACTCATAAAGTCCAAAGGGGGAGGTGAACGCAGTGAACCTTTTATCCTCCTCATGGACCCCCACATTATAGTAGCCCGAGGTCAAGTCCATGGTTGAGAAGAAAGCGTTCCCTCCCAGAGCAGCCAAAGCATCGGCCTGGTGAGGTAGGGGATGTGCGTCCCTAACAGTGCGTGCATTCAGCCAGCGAAAATCTGTGCAGAGCCTCAGATCCCCGTTCTTTTTCCAGACCAGTACAAGTGGTGAGGCATACTCACTGGTAGACTTCCGAATTATGTCACGTTCCTCCATTTCATTTAAAGCCACCCTGAGCTTGTCATAGTGTGATGGGGACAGACGGCGATATGGGAGTCTGAAGGGTTTGCTGTCACTCAGTCGGATGCGGTGAACAAAGTCTTTGGCTAGTCCACAGTCTAAACTATGGCGGGAGAAGATGGACTCATACTTGGTCAGCAAATCTTCAAGCTTTGACCGCCAGAATGTGGACAGGGTACTTGAGCCAACGTCAATGTCTTGCAGTCCCAAGTCACATAGAACTGTACCGTTAGGTCTGTGCGTATAGCAGTCTGAGTCAACAGTCAAGCTCTTTTCACTGCCAGAGTCAGCCCGATCAGCAGTCTTGGTCACTGCACATGTCACATCATTAGGTTGGTCATCCTGATACAAATAGTCAGTATCAAAGTCCTCTAGTGCAACACATGGAGACACGTCAGCGATCTTACAGTTGCGTCTCAGAATCACTGGTCTGGTAGAGGGGTTAATGATTCTCACTTGGACCCACCCATCCCCCCATAAAAATGTCACGACTCGTCCCACTATAACTGACCGTGGCACCGTCCGTGACTCACTTGGCTCCACGACAACTGTGCTGCCAGAGATACATGTATGGCTAGGCAGGCGACCCCATACCAAGTATTCCTGCATGGGCTCCAAAGTCACTGCATGCTTCAGCTTAACAGTTCCCACCTTATCAGGACACTCATTGCCTCTCCATGTCTCCACGGTGGCCAACAGCTGCAGCAGGCGTCCCTCCTCCACAGAAGCCTGATCTGAGAGGGACAACTTCTCCCAGAAGTCCCCAGAGTGCTTCAGCATCCGGATGAGGTGCTTCATGACGTTGCTGCCAAGAATGAGTTCATCACTTTGGCCCTCCACGATGAGTGTGGGGACCGAGAAGCTACAGCCAAGCACCCTCATCTGAAGCTCACACACCCCAAAAGGATTTATTCTCAAACCTCCACACCCAATAAGGACAACTGATGTGGGAGAAATAGAGCCCGGAACAAGAACATCGGCCTGTTCCAGAAAGGGGAGCACACGAGCACTCAAGGAACAGGCCATCGAGCCACTATCAAGCATGGCTCGGAGCTCCACCAACCCCTGAACCAATACATCAGTGTGAAAAAGATTATCAGTTGCGGATAGTCTCTGTGTGTTTTGAAACAATACAGTGGAGTCATCACTTGTCAAAGCACGAAACTGTGAGTAAATTGACTCAAGATCAGCATCATCAGAATATTGTGGAGACATGTCATCTGGCCCTACACTAGTCCCCTGTTCATGTGGGCCAGCTAGTTTCCCTGTTGGTTGGAATTACCAGGCTGAGCAGCCAAGTCAGGAGGAGCAACATTGCAGGCCACAGCCTGATGTCCAGCAGCATGACAGCGGAAGCAAAGGCGTTCTCTTCGGCAGTGGGACACCGTGTCATGGTTGTCACCACCACAAATGGCACAGGGACCCCGAGACCTGTTGCTGCTGTCAGCACCTGATCTCTGCGGTCTGGGATGTCGGAAGACCTCCCGCTGCAGTAAACGTTCAAGAAGAGTGATAACATGCTCCAGTGACTGACCTCCAGTCGGAATTGCTCCACTGGCTGCATTTGTCTGAAGGGCAGTGGGACATTCAGCAGACTGAACATGGCTGTGCAAGACTCTCATAGCCTGTGTGGTCTGCAAGATATCAGCCAAGCAAGAACACTGACGCTGCTGGAGGCGCCTTTTTCTGTGGTGTTCATCCAGACGTACCTGAACATCAGTGGCAGTCCACTCCTCCAGCGGCTTGCAGCTGAAGATTAGAGACAGTTCGGTGTCAGGGCAGTGCGTAATAAACATGACTGTCACTTCACGAGAAGGGTTGTCAAGCGTCTTTCCCTGCCTCTTCAGTCCTTCTACAGCCATGTCAATGGCTTTGTTAAGCCGAATCCAATAGTCAACAGCAGTCTCAGTGGTGCGTGGCTTTGTGTCATAAAAGTCAGCAAGGGGCATAAAGGAGGTCACAGAGTCACTGAAATGTTGTTTAAGTATATCAAACACTGGTTGAGGGCCTGACTTCACATCTAGAGAGGGTTGGCTGCAGAGCCCAATAGTCACCACATCACATGCTCTCCCCCTTAGCTTGCTCAAAACCTCCTCTTCCTTCCACATAACTCGACGCCCCTCCTGCTCAGATAAAGTCTCATAGCATCCTCCCACTCAGAGACTGAAATCTTGTCAGTGTTATCTCCCCTGAAAGGGTGTGGCTCATAGCTATCATGGCTAACTGTCAGGTTAACTTTAGAGATATCAGCTGTGGCTGACTGAGTCGTGTTAACACCACCAGTTGGAATGGACTTAAGACATGTAGCAATATTTTCACCTATACTGGTCCCTATCTGCCTCACTAAGTCACTGAGAACAGTAACTGGGACATGTCCAACATCCCGACCAGGAGGTGCAGACTGACTATCCACCCCAACATCTGCAGTGAAACATGCACTATCACACACATTACGTTTAGCCCTAGCATTAGGATTGTGTGGAGTAGATGTTATACGTCCGTCCTCATTAAGCCCATCCAAAGTAGGAAACTGACTAAACCACAGTTTAGCGCCCCTACCAATACCTGACACATTAGGCTCATCCATTGTCAGTGAAAAAGAAAAAGAAAATTCAAAATATATAACCCTATGAGCCTATTTCTTTTACAGCTTTAATCACTGTTTATCCTATGTTAACCTCTATTTTATTTAATTTTTTCTTGGAAAAAAAAAAAATCTTTTAACAATTGCCGAATTCACCAATTAAGTGATTATCCCACAGAGGGAAGAAAAAGTCCAAATAAAACGTTCAAAACCAAATAAAATATACCTTCACAGGTTACCTTTAAACATACCAATATATCATTTGCATGCACAAAATCACAATTACCCACTAAAGTCTCTCTTTTTTTTCAATTTTTTCAATTTTTCCTTTTTCTTTTCTGGGGCTTTTCACAGGGCTAACATTACCACATATAAAGTTCAGTCCTAAAAAAAACACAGGCCCTAAGCCACAACTGCAACTCTGTAACGTTACCAAGAAAATGGTCAAAGCACTGGTGAAGCAGCAGCGCGAAGAACGGCCTTTCCCACGTCGAGGCCGCAGCAACCCCAGGGAGAAGAACGGGTCACGGCACCATTGTAGCGGTTCTCATGCGTTGTGTTTCGTTTTAAATGACACGGACAGTCTCTGCAGTCTCTTACGGAGATTCTTATTGCTTGTTCGCTGATAAACAAAGAAAAACATGGGTCCGTTAGCTCCCACAGCTTCCAGTTTGGCACAGACTACAACCGAAATTATCCACCTGCAGACTGTCATATTCTACGTACATGCTAACAGAGATGCTAACATATGTTACGACCGAAAAGATAATGGTTACCTGATAAACAAAGAAAAACATGGGTCCATTAGCTCCCACAGCTTCCAGTTTGGCACAGACTACAACTGAAATAAAATAAAAGTTTATAAAATTTACTGTTTTAAACAGTCAGTAAAGCTAATTATACTACGGAGCAAAACATAAGCCAACCTACCCGAAGTTATCCATCTGCAGACTGTGATATTCTACGGGGCGCACCCGTGAAGTTTGCGGGGGCTCGCTGGTGTGGCGTTCAATTACTTAAGTCCGAATTTGTAACTCCAAATCATCAATTCAAAATAACGAAATAAACCAGTGTAAAAAAGGTATAAATAGAGAAAATAATAAAGAATAAATTAAATATTTATAAAGAATGATGAAAATGTAGCTAGGTGTGGCAAGTGGAATCATCAATATACTAACTCCGTTACATTAGCATGGGTGGTCTCAGTGGGAATTGAACCCCTTACTCTGGCAATGTTAATGCCTTGCTCAAGCAGATCCATATTATTTTCTCCTAGATATTGATTTCAGGTTGACTGTTAGATATGCTACTGTTTCAGTGGACTATCTACCAGGCCTACATGGGTTGTGTATGCACGGCAGCCCGGGTGCTGGATGTAACATGCTCTACCCTTTTACCCTGGGGTTGCTATTTAGGTGTGTTTAGGAGTGTCAGTCATGTTCACCCAGAGTGACTTGCAGCTGATTCAGATACAGCTCATTAAGAAGCAGGTGAATCAGAACGGCTTGATCAATGATTTTTCGACGCCAAAGCAGAAAAGTGTAATCTTGTAATAATCAGGGGATGAAGGGACATTGTATTGTTTGTGTTTGTGTGTGAGAGAAAGAGACTCGATAGATTCTTCACAATTCTGAAACAACAGAATGAAGTCTTCAAAGTGCTTCCATATGTGTTAAGGCGCCCACACATCACGCCGAAAACCGGTGGTGGGTGAGTCTTGAGAGGCGGGTGAGTCTTTTTTTGACCAAATCGGCGAGATTATAGCCCGACTCGGATCGCCCCACTCGGATGGAGCAGTCGTCTTGGTGTGTGGGCGCCTGAGAATCAGCTGCCAATAATGTGCTGATGTTCAGGTGAACGGAAGCCTTCTTCTCACCACTCCTTGAGCCCAGAGGAACCTGTGCTACATGCCTGGGAGGGAAATTATTGAACTGAAGGTCACGGCAGATTGAGTCTTTCTGGTGGTTGTGTGTGTGTGTGTGTGTGTGTGTGTGTGTGTGTGTGTGTGTGTTTTACCCTATATGCGTCTCCTCCTATGCACACAGCCCTTAAAGAGATATATAATGAGGCGAGAGATGAGATGAGAGCCAGGAGGAGTTCACTCCTTTGGCTCTGATTGGGGCCAAGGATGCCCTCCGCCAAGGGCCAGGACATAGAGAGGACAGAGAGGAGGTGATTGCATTGCCAGCTTTGGGTCAAGGTTCAGACGGGGGGCAGTTTAAACCCTACACCCCTAACTCTGAGCGAATGCACAGGACCACACAAGCTGGAATAACGACCCGGATTCCGCGTGCCAGTAAGCACCAGTTCACAAAAGAGCGATAGGAGAGATACCTGTAGTGACGGAAAAATTGATTCTGATATTTAGTCTTGCAGAGATTTATCATTGGTGTGTTATTGTTATCTTAAAAATTATTTATATGCTCCAATGGATCATATCCTGCTTGTTTTGTAACGATGTTCAAGGTTCTTTTTCGCCCTCTGATGTAAATGAATCCTTTACAGTTTTCACACTAATGAATGAAAATAAGGCACACGATTTGTTGGTGGAATAAACAGTCAAAACTCTAAACTTCTTTTATTAACTTCTTTAACAAAGCACAACTTACTGGCGTATTCCTCTCAACTGTAGAGGACCATAGTCAACTCTCTATATTTGGCCGGCATTCTGTAGCAAGTAGATATTGAGGCAGAAAGGCTCCAATCCAGGATGGTCAACCATACACGTGAGCTGTTCCTCCTCCCGTAGTCGTCTACTATTTAGAATTAGAAATGATAAGTGTTATTTTTAAGCACAATTAGTTTCCAGTTTAGTGGTGAGAATGTTACCTGTGGTATCTCCAAGCAGCAAATATTCTCATCTTCTCTGGGCATAGTAGCACATTTTCCATAATGGCACATATCAAAAAAATGTAGGTGAATGTAAAAAAAAGATTATATTGGCAGAGGTCTCAATGATATAGTGGCTGGTTAGTGTCTAGCTTTTTATGTTAAAAAATGACCATGGACAAATGGATGTTGAGTAAGTAAACATTTATTTTCAGGAGTAAATCAAATATATTTATCCTACGGTAAACATTAATCTTCAGGAGTCAATCATGGGTAATGTACAGTGCGACTTACGT
The DNA here is from genome assembly GCA_036785325.1 of Urophycis tenuis. Taxonomy (NCBI): domain Eukaryota; kingdom Metazoa; phylum Chordata; class Actinopteri; order Gadiformes; family Phycidae; genus Urophycis; species Urophycis tenuis. The sequence continues at coordinate 212,908 of JAXIVH010000104.1, read as the reverse complement.
AGATATGAAGAACTGTAGTTTAGTGAAGACTGCATTCTGGCAAATCTTGTAATGACAAAGACTACTGATATGACTGATATAGACATAATGCAGCTTTAAAACGGTAGCAAATCAGAGTCATGTGAAAAAAGCTACTAACAGTTAGCTGAATGGTAATACCTAACAACATATAGAAACCAAACCAACTAAATGACCGTATCCAGACACAATCATTTTAACTAACCATTCAGAGACGTCCTGCTGTAGCCGCCGGGTTTCAACTTCTTCAACTTCTTCTCCATCAGGATCAGATTCAGGGTCAAATTGAAAAGCTTGAACGACTGCTTGTCTACGAGCCATTGCGATCCATCCAATGTAAACATTTGCACATGGTAGCGTGGGCAGAAACTGGTCAAGGCCAAACGCCCACCCTCCACCAGGCCCCGCCTCTATCCTCCTCTATCCTCCTGTGTTTCTGTGTTTCTGTGTTTTTGTCTGTACGGTGTCCGTTTGTCTGTCCATTGTTTATTTTGCACCAGGTCTGAGAGGACTGCAATTTCACCTGTGCTATATGCCTGCCATGTAGCACATTTGACAATAAAGATACTTGAATCTTGAATCTTGAATTAGCATTTAAAGCTGCAGAAACAGAAATGGCACGTCTAAGGGAAGCTTATTGTGAGACTGGCTCATAGTGGCTGTAATTCTGCACCAAGGCCGAATTTGGGGAAAGAGACCTCAGATACAGTAAGTAAGGTCCTCAGGGACCACTAAGGCCTATATAAAAGCGTCCAAAGCAGCATGTCAAGCGACCTTTAACAACATGACCCAGGAGAGCTGACTTTCACATGCTCTTTACCTCAGTACTCTATCTCTCTCTCCCTCTTTCTCTATCTCGCTCTCTCTCTCTCTGTGTCTCCCTCTTTTGCTGTTATGCTCGTCTTGGCTGTTCTTGTTTTCAATAAATAATTAATTTCATACTCTCCCCATCGACTTCACCGTCCAACTCCCTGCATCAACCTTTCTCTCTCTCTCTCTCTCTCTCTCTCTCTCTCTCTCTCTCTCTCTCTCTACCCCCTTCTCTTTCTGTTTCTCTGTACTCTGTATGTGTGTCTCATCTGTGTTTCCTAAGGTTTTGTGGAGGGAGGCCAGCTGCGGTGGGGGTTGACAAGGACATCTAACTCTTGAACAATCTCAGCAAACTTCCAAGTGCAAAAGGTCCCAGGAGAGGGCTACTACATAGACGCGATTGGCAACTACGGCTCTGACCAAGGTTCTGCTCAGAGGTAGAGCGCCGAGGCAAGCGGGGTGGGCGTCTGGTCCATCCGGTAGTTAGGGGCGGGGCCAATCTCTCCACCGACTTGCTAACAACCATTACTGGACAACAGCTTTCACATAGTTTGTGACACAGTCACATTAATTTAAGTGTCCTGGGAAAAAGGCTTATTTTGACACAACACAGGTATGACACTGTTGACATATAATGTTTATGTATTACAAATGGTGTTCTTGTGTACCTGTGTAATGATGTTGGTCCACTGTATGATATGGTGTAGATGTGGGGTATCTCATTAAGGCCTCAGCCGCCCGCCAGTCTGCGCACGGCGAACACAAGCTTATTTATGTGGTGACGTAAGGTGTGCAGGGAGGTCGGTAGAGAGAATCAGGAAGTGCGGGGGGTGACATTTGAATGGTTGGGCGCCAGTATCAGGACTGCAACCACATCTTGGGTGCGTCGCCTGCAAGAGGACGCGCAGATTATTCACCTCGGATCCGGTGAGATCGTTTTCATTTTGTGTTTTACGTGGTATACCACAGGCCAGCGATCGCCTTTTTTTTTGCCTTGGTTGGATTATAATTTTTGCATTGCGTGCGTCCCGCCGCAGGATCTTTCTCACGGACTTCCCCGATTCCTGGTTTGGATTTGAAAGCCCCACGTTGGGTGCTCTTAGGATGGACTAGGTGTTCTTTTAGTTTGGACTTTTGGTTTAGTTTTGGGGGACTGGAAAAAAAGGGGGGGAATTAAAGGGTTTTGTGTTGGTGTTGTGTGCCTTGAAAATACACGCGCTGACAGCGTCATTTATGTGAATTGAGTGATGCGTGTTTTTGTGCAGCGTCTGAATTCTTTGTTTTTTGTTGGGCCGACACGATTTATTAATAGTCTTTCACCTTCTATTGTCCATATTCCTTTTGTTCGGCATTAGGGAAACTAAAGTGATATTTCCTGGTTATCCCTTTCATTCAGAACCTCTTGTGCGTTAACGTGACACAGATATTTTAAAAGAAAGTAAAGGGCTGAATGTTAGAGATGGTGGCCCGTACGGGGGGTTGAATGAATTATTGTTTTTGATTTTGTATTATTAACACTGCTGTCAATATTATCACAGCTGTAATACATTCATTTTGAGCCTGCATTGAATATTGCATTAAGTAGGTCTACATTATGCCTCATATGTTATTTACATTTAAGATAATTTAAAGAGTAGGCTCTAGAAAATTACCACTTGTTACCAATAATGGCTGAAAGGACAAACAGTCCACTGGTTGAGTTAGAAGAAGAGTTCCAAGAGGATATAGAGGGGTCTGATGTTGGGACCTGGGCCTCTACGCCAACTAATGGAAATCAGGATGGGGATCAAAATAATCAGCCAAGGGGAGATTCATGGGTCACTAGAAGAAATCCTGTGGGTGAGGTGACATCATTAATTAGTTCCCTTTACATCTCTGAAACAGAAGAGAATGACGTAAGCACCACAGAGGAAGATAACACCTCTTACCTCCCACTGCCTGTTCTTACATCGATCAGTACTGAATTAGGTACAGTTTCAGATCGATTGAGTACCCTGGAAACAGACTTTGGTGATTCTGTTAACAGTGCCTTAAACAGAGAAGCAAATATCAGAGAATACATAAATAAAAGCATGGAGGCAAAGGAACAAAGCATGATTTCAACAATGAAGCAGTTTGAGGAGAAACTAGTTGCGTGCTTGCAATGGCGAGATGACAAATGGAAGGCAGAAGTCCAAAGCCTGAAGCGCGCCAGTCTTACTCCTGTCCCCAGGACTCACTCAGCCACTCCATCATCCTCATGCTTATTCCACAGCTTCTCATGCTTCTCATCCTCCTCATGGGTATTTCACAGCTTCTCATGCTTCTCAGCCTCATCATGCTTCTCATCCTCCTCATGGTTATTTCACAGCTTCTCATGCTTCTGATATTTCCCATGGTATTCCTGCCATACAACACTTCTCAGGGGGTGGCTCACAAAGCCATGCACCTCTGTCCTCAGGTAGTCAGACATTCAAAGCTACTGGGGATCCCTCGACATGTCTTCTATCCTCCATGGCTTCTCCTGCCATGGCCCCTTCCCGGGCCAGTGATGTTCAGTTACCCGCTCCGCTATCCGCCCAACACACTCAAGGCCGATCACTAATGCCAGGGCAGGCGGCCCAGTTAACAACATCATTTGCTGAGGCAGTGACTCAGCCACCAATGCCGTCTGTGACCACGAGCACCTGCCTGTCCACTCCTGGCACCTACAGCCAGGTGGCTGCTAGGCCAAAGGTTGTGTTCTCTAAGCCTCCTATCCGAATGGATTTCCCAGCGTTCAGTGGATCTGGCGAGGTGGCTGATATCCTTAATTACATTGATCAGTGTGAAACCTTCCTCGAGGTCCGACCATTGTCCGAAACTGAAGTCCTAGGCGCCCTCTCTGGTGTCCTTAAAGGGCCGGCGCATAGCTGTTGGAGTGTGGAGAAGAACAAGGTGCACAATTGGACCGAGTTTAAGGAGGCTTTTCAGGCTGCATTTCTTCCTCCTGATTACCTCTTAGAAGTAGAAGAAATGCTCAGGGTCATGGTGCAGTTGCCTGACCAGTGTTTGCGGGATTTTGCATACGATTATCGGACGCTTTGTCTCCGGTGGAAGCCAGAGATCACAGAGAAAGAGTTAGTGAGGAAAATACTCAATAATTGCAATCCCAAAATCGCTGGCTGTCTAAGAGGCACTGTCTCCAACGTGGACCAACTTGTTCAGATTGGCACCCTAGTGGAGAAGGACTGCACCTCATCCAAAGAATACTGGGGAAAGGTGGATCAACAAAAAGCCAAAGAAAAAGAAAAGACTCTGAAGAAGATCCAGGATAAGGCCAAGAAGCCTGCGGATTTGGCGACTGTGGTCCAACAGAAAAAGAAGGATCCACTGTCTCTCCTACATGTTCCAGTTAGCGTCAGAGGGAAACAGTGCTATGCTGTGTTGATACTGGCTGCACATTTTCACTGATGAGGCAAACTCTGTGGCTGGAGGTGGCACGGGAGGGCGAACAGTTGAAGCCGTGTGACAACCAAAGTTTCGCCCTCGCCGATAGGAAGGTATATGGGGCCAGGGGAAAAGCTCAGCTCCTATTCTGTTGGCATGACATGTTGTGGTCACTTGAGACCTACATCATGGCCAATGACCATCTGGCATTCCCCATCATCCTAGGCTTGGACTTCCTGAGTAAGACCTCGACCATCATCAAGATGGGAGACATGACCTATGGCGTGAAGGGACCCAGGGAGTATACCTTCCATCCGTTCATCTCCCAACTGTCATGATCTGTGTCTGTGTTATCTAGTTTTCATTGGTTTGTTCTGTTTCCCCTCTTCATGGTCTGTGTCTGTGTTGTCTTGTTTTCATTGGTTTGCTCTGTGTTTCCCCTGTGTCCTGTTTCCCTCGGTGATTGCCCCATCGTGTTCACCTGTGTCTTGTTCCCTCACCTGTCTTGGGTTTGTAATTAGTCTTGGTGTATTTAAGTTCTGTCTTCTGTTCAGTCTTTGTCCGAGTCTTGTCGTCGTTCACGTGAGTTGTTGTCTGTCTGTTCCTGTATCTGTGCTTTGTTTGCCAGTAAAATAGTCAAAAGTACTTTCGCCTGCCTCGCCTCTCTGCATTTGGGTCCAACACCTCCGCAACTCCCTAACACCAACCTCTGGATCATGTGTTGCAGAGGGGCAGTGATAATACTTCCAAGACCACTCTGTATGTGGCTGTGCCATCTATGATGTCTTCAACCCCACCTCTGGTAATGGCAGGGGTAGCACCCTCGTTCTCAGATTATCCACCAGAGGTCCGAGAAGTGTCGCAAACTTGGCCTGGGGTGTGCTCAGGCAGACTGGGGAAGACCACTGTTGAAAAGCACCAGAGCTTCACTACAGACGAGGTCCCTGTCCGGTGCAAGGCATACCGAGTGTCCCCTTTCAGACGTCAGATCATCGCTGATCATGTGGAGAAGATGCTCAAAGATGGCATTATTGAGCCCTCCCAATCCGCTTGGGGTGCTCCAGTTGTCCTAGTGACCAAGCCTGATGGGTCCATAAGATTCTGCGTTGACTTTCGTCGCCTCAACACCAAGACCCATGCAGATGCCTACCCCATGCCTCTCATACATGACCTCTTGGAATCCATGCATGGAGCAGAAGTCTTCAGTACCCTTGATTTAAAGTCAGGATATTGGCAGGTCGTCATGTCCCAAGAAAGCAAAGCTAAGACCGCTGTTATTACTCCAATGGGCCTATACCAATTCAAATCTATGCCTTTCGGCCTTAAGAATGCCGGGGCAACATTTCAAAGGCTGATGGAGAAGGTTCTGGGTGAGCTTAGGGGGAAGATCTGTTGCGTCTATATAGATGATCTCATTGTGTACTCGGCCACGCCCCACCAACATCTTAAAGACCTGGACACCGTCATGCGTAAACTCCATGAGGCAAATTTGACCCTTAACATGAAGAAGTGCTTCACATGGGTGTGCAAGTAGACCCGGCGAAGACCTCGGCTGTAGCCTCATATCCGATCCCCACCAACATCAAATCCCTGCAGCGCTTCTTAGGTCTTGTGGGATGGTACCACAAATTCGTGGACCATTTTGCAGACCTGGCAGCCCCACTGAATCGCCTGAAGAGGAAAGAGGAAGAGTGGAACTGGTCAGAGGAATGCCAGAAGAGTTTTGACCAGTTGAAAAACGCACTGGTGAGTGCCCCAATCCTGAGGCAGCCAGACCACTCACTTCCTTTTGAGGTCCATACGGATGCTAGTGATGTGGGGTTGGGAGCAGTGCTTGTCCAGAGGACCGAGGAAGGGGAGAGGGTGATTGCCTATGCTTCCAGAGGGCTGCGGGGCGCAGAGTGTCACTATTCAACATCTGAAAAGGAGTGCCTCGCGGTGGTGTGGGCTGTTGAAAAATGGAGACATTACCTTGAAGGTGCTGAGGTTACAGTGTATACGGACCATGCTGCTTTAACCTGGGCTGTCAATTGTCCGAAGACCACCTCTCGACTGACCCGCTGGATCCTGCGGCTCCAGCAGTTCCAGTTTAAGGTGCATTACAGAAGGGGGCCTGCAGAATATTGTACCTGAGGCCCTGTCCCGAGCCGTACCCATGGTCTCTTCAGCGGCCCCATGTGTGGCCATGAACACCTCCCTCTGTTCTGCTGATCTGCCTTCATCACTTTCTGAAATAAGGGAGGTACAGGAAAACGATGCTGAGGTCAGTGACATGGTCAAAGTGGCTAATACATGTAGTAGGCTGGACAGGGTGGGGTATGTAGTACTGCAGGGGGTTCTGTACCAGCGATCACCTGTGAAGGAAGGGGGCGATAAATATCAGTTGGTGGTTCCCAAGCCTCTGGTGCCAGCATTTCTCAGTTATTTTCATGACCATCCACTGAGTGGGCATCTGGGCCGACTGAAGACCCTCCTCAAGATTCTTGAGGTGGCCTGATGGCCAACTGTCCGCGCTGATGTCTGGAGCCATGTCAAGGCTTGTACCATCTGCCAGGCCTATAAAGCTGAGAACAAAAAGCCAGCAGGATTCATGCAGCCTACTCCTGTGGAAAAACTAGGAATGGACCTTATGGGCCCATTGCCCCGCAGCAAGAAGGGCAATACTTTCCTGTTCGTCATCGTGGACTATTTCACTAAGTGGGTGGAAATGTTTCCACTAAAGGACAGTAAAGCCCATCGGCTCGTGGCCCTCCTGAAAGATGACATCTTCACGCGTTTTGGCGTTCCTCGGGAGTTGGTCTCAGATCGGGGGCCTCAGTTTACGGGTCAGGAGATGGCCAACTGCTGTAAAACCTGGGGGCTGACACAGAAGTTTACCACCAGTTATCACCCTCAGGCTAACGCCACCGAACGGTCCAACCGGACCATCAAAACTATGATCGCCTCCTATGTGGGGAGTCACCACAGAAACTGGGATAAGTGGATCAAGGAGTTCCAATTCGCCTTAAATGCCGCCCATCATGAAACCACAGGCCGAACACCTGCGGAGCTGGCACTCGGAAGGCGTCTGAAAGGACCGCTGGAGAGGTTGATCGGTATGCCACCCACACCGAATCAAGCTCCATATACCCTGCTGGAAAGACAGGAACACCTCATTGCGGAAGTCAAGAAGAGAGTGGGGATGTGTCAGGCCAGACAAGCCAGATACTACAATACCCACAGGAGAGGTGCGCAGTTCCTGGAGACCTGGTCTGGGTCCGCTCTCACCCACTCTCTAAAGCGTCAGAACACTTTTCAGCCAAGCTTGCGCCTAAATGGTCAGGTCCAGCTACTGTGGTGAGAAAGTTAGGCCCCCTTAATTACCTTGTACAGACCATAACAAAAAGTCTGACACGGTTAATGTGGTCAATTTGAAGCCCTATTTCGGGGTTCAACCTCCACAGTCACACAGTCACATTAATTTAAGTGTCCTGGGAAAAAGGCTTATTTTGACACAACACAGGTATGACACTGTTGACATATAATGTTTATGTATTACAAATGGTGTTCTTGTGTACCTGTGTAATGATGTTGGTCCACTGTATGATATGGTGTAGATGTGGGGTATCTCATTAAGGCCACAGCCGCCCGCCAGTCTGCGCACGGCGAACACAAGCTTATTTATGTGGTGACGTAAGGTGCGCAGGGAGGTCGGTAGAGAGAATCAGGAAGTGCGGGGGGTGACATTTGAATGGTTGGGCGCCAGTATCAGGACTGCAACCACATCTCGGGTGCGTCGCCTGCAAGAGGACGCGCAGATTTTTCACCTCCGATCCGGTGAGATCGTTTTCATTTTGTGTTTTACGTGGTATACCACAGGCCAGCGATCGCCTTTTTTTTGCCTTGGTTGGATTATATTTTTTGCATTGCGTGCGTCCCGCCGCAGGATTTTTCTCACAGACTTCCCCGTTTCCTGGTTTGGATTTGAAAGCCCCACGTTGGGTGCTCTTAGGATGGACTAGGTGTTCTTTTAGTTTGGACTTTTGGTTTAGTTTTGGGGGACTGGAAAAAAAGGGGGGGAATTAAAGGGTTTTGTGTTGGTGTTGTGTGCCTTGAAAATATACGCACTGACAGCGTCATTTATGTGAATTGAGTGATGCGTGTTTTTGTGCAGCGCTGTCTGAATTCTTTGTTTTTTGTTGGGCCGACACGATTTATTAATAGTCTTTCACCTTCTATTGTCCATATTCCTTTTGTTCGGCATTAGGGAAACTAAAGTGATATTTCCTGGTTATCCCTTTCATTCAAAAGAACCTCTTGTGCGTTAACGTGACACAGCTATTTTAAAAGAAAGTAAAGGGCTGAATGTTACAAGTTGACAGATCTAACACTACACGCACACACCAAACACGTTTTCTATCCTTTTGGGGTCATTTCATAGAGGGCCTGGTGCAAGCCTGGTCCCTATTCTGATGGAGTCACATGTCACTCAGTGAAAGGTCACTCCATTGTTTCACTTTGCAAAGGAGAACGGGGCTGTCTAAACCGTTCCTCTAAACAGTTTGTCTCTGCATAGTGTTACAAGCCGGCTCAACTTGTAACAAAAGAGGAAGCTCACACAGAAGGCTGTTTACTTATTTATTTAAAGTAACCAAAAAAGTGTGGGAATCCGTAGTATCAGTAGTGTCATGAGGGTTTGGATGAGGGTGTGTGTGTGTGTGTGTGGAAAATAGTCAAAGTAAAACTAAGGAGAGGAGAGCTGGAAGGACCCAGGCGTCAGCATGGTGGCAGAGAGAGAGTGCCGGCTTCGGCAGCCATCTTTAAGGGCCGGTGAGCCAGGCTGCACAGGTGTGCATCATCTCCCCTGACGACCTCCCATTTACAAACAACTCAGAAGAAAACAAATAACTAAACAACCAAAACACAGGGCAACCACAAAGTCGTCACATTCCCCCCATAAAAACAGGGACCCAAGGACCCAGGGCGCTAAGGTTACCCATCTACCACTGCATATTTCCCTGCTCACCCACTCCGACTCAGCAACTTTGGTACCTAAGAAGCAACTTTTAAGAGACAGAAAGGAGAAACACTGGAAAACAGAGAAACAGGAATCAAAACCACCCTAAGGTGCCACTCTAGACAGTGCATCAGCGATAACATTTTCAGATCCTTTGAGGTGCCGGATGTCCAGATGGAACGGTTGTAAGAACAGACCAAACCTCATCAGCCGCTGGTTAGGGTTCTGTAAGGAATGGAGAAAAGTTAGAGGATTGTGGTCCGTGTACACCACTAAAGGCCTACAACCACTGCCGATGTATACCTCAAAATGCTGTAAGGCCCAAATCAGCGCAAGCGCCTCTTTCTCTACTATCGAGTAGTTCAATTGATAGGAGTTAAACTTGCGGGAGAAATAACTGACCGGTCTCTCAATACCAGACACGTCATGCTGCAGTAACACAGCACCAGCACCTGTATTGATGGCATCCACCTGGAGCTGAAATGGCTCATCAAGACGGGGAGCTGCAAGCACCGGAGCACAGGACAAAAGAACTTTGACACCCTCAAAAGCTCTCTGACAACGATCTGACCAGTGAAATTTCACCTTTGGACTCACCAGATCAATCAAAGGGGCAGCTACAGCTGAGAAATTCTCGCAGAACCCTCGGTAGTAACCCACCATTCCAAGAAATCTGGCAAGCTCTTTCTTTGTAGTGGGGGGAGGAAACTACCCAGGTATGTCACAGTGGCCTTGGCGAACTCACACTTTGCCAAGTTCACCGTTAAGTTTGCCCAGGCAAGGCGATCAAACAGGGCCCGGACGCGCTGCAAATGCTCAGGCCACGTGTCACTATACACCACCACATCATCTAAGTACACAGCACACTCTTTAAGCCCAGAAACCACTCTGTTCATGAGGCGCTGGAAGGTGGCAGGGGCATTTCTCAACCCGAAAGGCATAACTGTGTAGGAATACAAACCAGAAGATGTGACGAAGGAAGCAATTTCTCGAGCCCGTGGCGTCAGGGGTACCTGCCAGTAACCTTTAAGGAGATCAAACTTACTTACAAACTTAGCAGAACCAACCTGATCCACACAATCCTCCATCCGAGGTAGGGGATAGCTGTCTGGCTTAGTTATGGCATTCACTTTCCTAAAGTCAGTACACGGCCTGAAGGTGAAGTTTGGCTTTGCAACTAACACACATGGTGAAGCCCAGGTAGAATATGAAGGTTCAGCAATACCTGTTTCCAACATATATTTGACCTCTGACTCCAGTTGCTCACGTTTTCCAGGTGAGGCCCTGGAGAAGTGCTGCTTTATAGGGGCAGCATCTCCCACCTCAATGTCATGCTCAACCAGATGTGTCCATGAAGGAACATCTGAAAAAAGGGAGGGATATGATCTGATCACAGAGCACAGCTCATTTCGTTCAGACGGTGGCAAGTGACCCAACAACACATCCAGTTTATCCAGAGACTCTGAATTTTTCAACCGACCTTGTGTCATACAGTCAATGATCTCAAGTTCGTCAACCCTGGCTTCCCCCACAGACTGAGGAGACCCCGTAACTCCAGGAGGCGCCGCCACCACTACTGAAGTTACCCCTGCCCCCAACTCTGCAGGACAAGAGCGAGAAAAATAAGGCTTTAACAAGTTTACATGGCACAACTGACTAGCCTTCTTCCTATCTGGGGTAGAAATAACATAATTCTGATCTGACACCTGCCGTATCACAGAATAGGGACCCACAAATTTAGCTTGAAAAGGGGAGTTAACCAGAGGTAACAAGGCTAATACTTGATCACCTGGGGAAAATATGCGTATTTCAATACGCCGGTCATACAACCTTTTCATTTTCACTTGAGAAGCCTCCAACTTTTCTTTAGCCAGCCTCACTGCTTCAAAGAGCCGCCTCTTGAAACCATTTACATAGTCCAACAGATTTACTGGGGGATCTGGTACCTCCCAATCCTCCTGCAGTACTGCAAGCGGGCCTCTAACATGATGTCCAAAAACCAAATCATTTGGGCTGAACCCCGTACTGGACTGAACCACTTCCCTGGCAGCTAGCAGTAACCAAGGTAACCCCACCTCCCAGTCTCTGTTCAACTCACTGCAGAAGGAATACCTTAGGAATACCAAACACTGAGATAAACTGACACAAAGCCTTCACCACAGATTTAGTTGTAATATTCCGCAGAGGGTATGCAGCAGGATACCGTGTTGACTGGCACATCACAGTCAGCAGATAAGAGCTTCCAGCCTTAGACTTGGGCAAAGGGCCGACACAGTCTATCAACAGGTGCTCAAACGGGGTGGATACTGCAGGGATAGGAGACAAAGGAACAGCTTTAAGGGTTTGATTGGGTTTACCTGTTAATTGACAAGTGTGACAAGTCTTTATAAATGCAGAAATATCCCTTTTTAGCCGGGGCCAGTAAAAATACCTCAGCACCCGGTTATACGTTTTTTGTACTCCCAAATGCCCTGCAACATCATCATGAGCTGTTTTCAAAACACTTTCTCTCAGTTTAACTGGTACTACAACCTGGAAAATTGGCTCTCCAGCAAAACTCTCACCTTGAGGTAACCATTTCCTTACCAGTACTCCCTCTTGTAGGAAATACCCATGGGCTGCACTGGTCATTTCACTGGCAGGGCGAACCTGGGACAGGAGCTCCTGCAGGGAAGGATCTTGTCGCTGCTGCTCTGCGAACTCACTGCGAGAAACAGACTGTGGAAACACAGAAAGCGAGACAACAACTTCCCCCGAATAAACATTGGCATCCTGTGAAGCTTGAATTTTACAGGTCTGTGCTCGGGTTACCGCACAGGCTGGAAACACCTCTATGAGATTCTGCTCATGGTCAGCCAGCTCTCTCAATACAGGTTTAGAGGTAACCACAGGCGATGGTGACACGTCAGACCATACTCTGATACCAGCTAAATCATTCCCCAAAATTACTGCCACTCCTGGTATAGGCAATGCCGGCCGGACCCCCATGGCCACCTCCCCTTGCACTAAAGAACAGTGTAACATCAGCCGATGCAGAGGAGCAGACAACAGTTGCATACCCATCCCCCGAAATAACACAGCACTCCCAGTATCTGTTTCTGAGGAAAATGGGAGAGCAGAAAATGGGAGAGCAGACACAATGTAAGACTCCAAAGCACCTGTGTCTCTCAAAATCTTAACTGACACTTTCCTGTCACTGTCCGGCAAAGACACATGACCCTCACGAATGTAAGGTACATAGCCCGGATCACACTCTTCTAAACTCAGGGAGGCCTGAGGCGGCAACTCTGCCTGATCTGTGCCTGAGTCAGAAACTGCCACCGCAGCTGGTTTAGGGGTAGTATGAAGCTTGACCGCAGCTATAAGCTCATCCCTAGCAACCGAATGGACAGAAGCAGCAAGAGCCACCGTCTTGGGACCCCGACTATGTTGAAATGACTTATTTTTTGCTGTCAATACTGGACATTCATTTTTCCAGTGACCTTTTCCCAAACAAAAGTTACAATTCCGATTCAGATCTTTCCCCCGCCAGCCTTGTGAGGGCCTCAACCCTGGGCTCTCCCCATCAACCCCTTTAGCTGGGCGGCCAAAAGACAAGTTTTCTCTGTGCCCCCAGTCATTCCTTCCCACAGCATGCATTTTATGAGTTAATGTATACTCATCAGCTAACACTGCAGCTTCTGTCACCTCTTTAACCTGATGCTCATTCAGATAGGTGGCAACACGTTCAGGAAGGACATTTTTAAATTGTTCTAAAAGAACCAGTTCTCTCAACTCGTCTAAGCTTTCTACTTCAGAAGCTGAAACCCACCGATCAAACTGCAAAGTCAGCTCACGAACCAGTTCTACATAAGTCCTGTGTCCTAGCCGTTGTTATTCCAGGTCTATTCATATGTTGTACCTGGAATACCTGTATAAATTTGCACATCTTGCACCTTGCACTTTCCGCATATTTGCACTATCTATCTATCTACTTTGCATTTTGCACCATAAACAGCTATCAAGGACACTAGTATGCATACAGGTTCTCACTCGTCACCGACCTGACTTAAGAGCTCATATTTAATCTAATTTATTGTTTGTGTATTGACTTTAGCCAGGCTCTTACTGCACATCTATCCCCTGTACTGCTGGTCACTGTGAATTTCTCCTAAGGGGGATTAATAAAGGAATATATTATCTTATCTTATCTTAAGTCTACCCCTCTGACCTCCTTAGCTTCCTAAACTGTTGGCGATATGCTTCAGGTACTAGTTCATAAGCCTTCAACACTGCAGACTTAACTCTTGAGATAATTCTGACTGTCAGCTATGCTTAAGGCAGAAAATGCCTGCTGTGCCTTACCAGTAAATACACACTGTAAAAGCAATGACTTCTCTGGATCAGACCACTGTCGTGACTGACTGAGCCGCTCAAACAGACAAAAAAAATTATCCACATCCTTCTCACTGAACCTAGGTAACAACCTCAAGTTGTAGGCCACATCATATGTAGATGGGGAACCCCCAGGAGGTCCTAGATACACCATACCCCCCTTAACAAGGTCTAACCTATAACACTCCTGTTCCAATTCAGCCTCACGCAATCTTAGCTTTTCCCGTTCTAGGTCTTGCTCCCGAGCACGAATCCGCTCCTCATGAGCCCGAGCACGGTCCTCACACTCACTCTGTAACAACAGGATCTCTTTCCTCTGTTCAAAGGTTAACACACCAACGTCAGACAGAAGAAAACTTGAACTCCCAGATGACCCAGGACCAGCAGCCGCTCCCACAGTGTCTTTCTGCTCACTCGGGACTGTTCGGCCCGGCAAAATCCGAAGCTGCCCCAACTGGGTTGTTAAATTTGCTATCAAAAACTCCTTCCGATCCTGCTTAGAAAGATCTATCTTATAATACTGAGCAATTTTAAATATCTGGTCTTTAGTACACTTAGCCAACAGTTCCACACTTGGACACTCCACAAATTCCTCCACTGTAGCCATCCCTTCAACAGGACCCCAAACAGATCAACTACCAAATCTTTACAGCACAACCCCAATCTAACATGGCACGCAGCAAAATCAAGCAGCCACACAAACAGCTGACCCAACAACCCAAAATTAGCAGCCAAACACACAACCAAACAAGCTCTCAACCATCATACATAAACTGGGCTAAACAAAACCAAACAAGCTGAACCTGGTGTACAGACAGTTTCCAACCTTCTAGAGCACTTCTCCCCTAGCTAACTGCCTATACCACACTACCTTCCTTCTCTCGACCCTAGTCTTCATGCATGCCAAGATGGGTTCTTTAAACACAAAACCCAATGACCCGGTTAAGCCCCAGCTATGCTGTTACCCACCTAGACGGCCACGGACGTGTCCCCACAAAGCCTTTGTCGCGTTTATGCACAAAAATAACAAACAAAAATAACAAACCAACAAGCCCTCATGAGGACATTGCTGCTAATGCCTAACGGGAGAAGTAACTCCAGAGATGACCCCTGTCTTAACGTCACACCAGGAACAACTTGAGAGAGAGAGAGAGAGAGAGAGAGAGAGAGAGAGAGAGAAAAAAAAATATTATCCCAGTTTACACAAAACCTCTACACCCTCCATACTTTAATAACCACCCAGGACAAAGAACTCAAACTAAATCAAACACTACTCCGTCTGTGGAACTTCCTCAAAAAATTTGGTACCTACTCAGCTAACGTGAATGCAGATAGCAGGCAAGCAACACTAATTAATCCAGTGAAGAAAAAAAACACTTACTCAGTTACCAATCCCTGGTTTATCCCGGACGACCCCCATTTGTTACAAGCCGGCTCAACTTGTAACAAAAGAGGAAGCTCACACACTGTTTACTTATTTATTTAAAGTAACCAAAAAAGTGTGGGAATCCGTAGTATCAGTAGTGTCATGAGGGTTTGGATGAGGGGATATGTGTAGTGATGTTACGGATGATACCGAGGCTTTGAAGCGCGTATCGAGTACGTCAAGCCCTTTTCAGCAAAGCCCCGTATCGAGGCTTGTGTTGTATGGGTGAGATGACGTCACACGTGACGTTCGAAGCCTCGTTTGGCTCCGCCGCTTCGAAATGTGGTTCAGTTTTGTCGGACGTTTCGATTCCATAAAGATGTCCCGTATCTGGATACGAACTCGTGGGTTTTTGTTAGTCGGAGTTGA
Source organism: Urophycis tenuis (assembly GCA_036785325.1). NCBI lineage: Eukaryota > Metazoa > Chordata > Actinopteri > Gadiformes > Phycidae > Urophycis > Urophycis tenuis. Next base: position 197,507 of record JAXIVH010000104.1, on the reverse strand, counting down.
GCAGTGGTTTTTGCGGTGGTTTGTGTACTTAAAGAATTTATTTGCGATGGAGCCAGCTAGGAACAAGAGAAAGTTTTCACCTGTTTGGGAGCACTTTGATTTGATTTCTCCCAATAAGGTACAGATTAGGATTAGTAGTAAATAGCCTAATGCTGTCATTTCATGTGGTCAAGGATAACAATTTATTTGTGTTTACTTGATCATACATTGTTGATAGGCCTACAGTCTATAATTTACATTGTGTATTTCAAACAGTTCATTTACATTAAAGCTGTCATTTCTAGGTTAGATGCTTGATCTGTGACAAACAGCTGGGTTATAACAATAACACTTCCTCAATGCTGAGGCATTACCGTGCCTTGCATGAGCGGAAAGAGGATGTACCTGTGGGACCTTGTGAAGGTGTGTTTAAATGTCTGTGTTTGTATTACATTATTGCATACTGTTAGTATTCATGGGATTATGCTGATGTGTAAATTTGTTACTTTGCCCTAGGTTCCAAGAAACAACAGCTGGACACGGCCTTGGTGGACATGGTGATCAAAGATTGCCAGCCATTCACCCTGGTCGAGGATGAAGGCTTCAGGGGCTTTGTGAATAAGATGGACCCTACCTATATTCTGCCTACCAGACAGGTGTGTAGCCCTATGTGATCATTGATATTTGCACACAGAATATTTCCTATACATTTATACAACACATGTTCTCTTTTCTTCAGGCTTTGAAGGCCTTGGTGGCTGACCGATACAAAAAGGCTAAAGAGGAGGCCAAGGCCAAAGTGCAGAAGGCTACTGCTGTTAGCCTAACTGCAGATATGTGGACATCCATAAACATGGATGCCTATCTAGCAGTAACCTGCCACTTCATTGGTGAGGATCATGTCCTCAACACTGTGCTTCTGGGAGTGCAACATTTCCCAGATTCACATACTGCCGCTAACTTGGCAGCTGCCAAAGCTGCCCTAATGGAGGAATGGGGCATCAGGCACAAAACCACCTGTCTGGTAACAGATGCAGAAGCAAATATGATTGCATGTGGCCGGGAGCTGAACCTAAAACATGCAATTTGTGTTGCACACACAATCAACCTGATGGTGAAGAAAGGTCTTGACCAGACTCCTGGACTCCCAGAGCTGCGTGCAAAGGCAAGAAAGATTGTCAATCTTTTTAGATGCAGCACCACTGCTAAGGTATGTTATGTTATCTTTAGTGTTCCAAACTGTGTTCTTTGTTTAGTGCATTATATGATCAAGTTCTTACTTTTGAGTCTAATTATCAATGTTTGTTTTGGTGTAACGGAAAGACTTGTGCAGATACAAGTTCACTTGGGGCGACCACAGCATAAACTTATGAAAGAAGTGGACACCCGATGGAACAGCACGTTCCACATGTTGGAAAGGCTTCACTGTGAGAGAGAAGCGGTGGCTGCAGCTTTGGCGTCCCTCCTGACCGATGTATTGCCACTGACCTTAGCTGAGTTCCTCATTGTGGAGGAGAGTCTTAGTGTACTTGCACCATTCAATGAGGCTACAATCGAACTGTCGGAGGAAAAGAATGTGTCTGCCTCCAAAGTTCTGCCGATGTTCAAAATGTTATACTATGCCATTGCTGAACAGATGCCGAGGAAGCAAACTGCAATGGCACAGTATCTGGCAGATATCATGCATAGGCAACTGAGGGAGAAGCTCAACACACTCCAGACTATGAGCATTCTGACGTTGCCAACTGTACTGGACCCAAGATTCAAGACTCTTGGTTTCCTCAGCCCATCCCGGGCTGATGAGGCAGTGAAAACGCTGACGGCAGAGTGTGCACAGGTGATCTCCAAGCAGACACCACCAGCACCCCCAGAAGAAGATCAGCAACCTTCCACCTCCTCTGGTACGTTATCAGTGCAGTAAATGTGTTAATATGTAGCCTAATGATTACATGTACTAACCTTTGTTCCCTGTTATCCCCAGGTCAACTGTGGCAACATTTGGATGCGACTGTGCTACGAACAAAGAGAGCACACAACTCCACAGCAAATGCCATGGTGGAGGTCCAAAGATATATTTCAGAACCACACATATGCAGATCAGAAGACCCCTTGCAATATTGGAAGTCCCATCAAAACCTTTATCCGAACTTGTATTTCCTGGCACAAACCTTTCTGTGTACACCGGCGTCATCAGTACCATGTGAGCGTGTTTTTTCTAAAGCTGGAGAAGTTGTTTCAAAGAAGAGGAACCGCTTAAGTCCAAAGACTGTGGAAGAAATACTGTTTTTAAATAAAAATCTGAAATAAAAATAAAAAAGTCCCCCTGTCATGTTGCACCAAGCACCACAGTTAATCACAACAATTTCACCAACACTCAAAAGTCTCAAAAGCACCCTCACTGCCCTTTTCTTCAAAACACTGCCCAGTCTCAAAAGCACCCTCACTGCCCTTTTCTTCAAAACACTGCCCTGTGTTCGATTCTGACAATTTAGATCATATTTCAGACAAAGTATGAGCCTACTAATTATATTTGCGTCATATCCAATGACATACATAAGTGTTGTTAAATGTTAGCGCGTAAGATTCAGTGGTGTAATGGGTAGGGTTGTGTGCAAGTAATCCGGCGACCCGCGTTCAATTCTGACCTAATGCGTCGTTCAATTTTTTTTTTTTTTTGACTTTGTGTTAGAAATATCACTGAAAGACGAAGTCGTCTTTTTCCGCTAATTTACATTAACATAAAAGCATTCGCAGACCACATAACACATTCTGATGCTATTGTTTTGGTGCAGGTTTTCAGCATATTGTATTTTAATTGCCCTGTAGGTGTCACTAGCGTGCACTCGAAGCCTCGAGAAATGAACCACTTTTCAACACATCTGGCCGAAAGGCTTCAACGGTTCATGAAGCTTCATCTCGCCATCACTAGATATGTGTGTGTGTGTTTGGAAAATAGTCAAAGTAAAACAAAGGAGAGGAGAGCTGGAAGGACCCAGGCGTCAGCATGGTGGCAGAGAGAGAGTGCCGGCTTCGGCAGCCATCTTTAAGGGCAGGTGAGCCAGGCTGCACAGGTGTGCATCATCTCCCCTGACGACCTCCCATCTACAAACAACTCAGAAGAAAACAAATAACTAAACAACCAAAACACAGGGCAACCACAAAGTCGTCACAGTGTTTGTTGTCTAGCAATGGGTGTGTATGTGCATGCCTGTAAAGGCTTGTCTGTGAGAAAGCCTTGTGTGTGTGCAATGCCAGGATCCCGATTGTCGCCAACCCTCACCACATCAGATTACACAATGCCGTAGATTTGGACCTTTTGCTGGGTTTCGTTGGTTTCCCTGAAGGCATCCCTCTGTTGGCCGTGCATCGGTATGTGAGCACTCTGCCATCCTTTGGTCACCTCCAAGGAACACGGCCTACAAGATGTCAAACTTGGCAGGAAATATTTTGCAAAGATGTCCTCGCGTGTCACTCTACACAACAAGCTGAGCCAACATCCTGTGACACATAAAGATTGATGAGAAATCATGTTGAATCATATAGTTTGATCCTAGCGTAAATAACTATGATTATTTAGCATGACACCTTTAACAGCAACGGACAAACAATAAGCCCTGCCTGGAAGACCTCAGTGACCTACTGGGGATTTAAGGATGGAGCAGGTCAGGGATGTACTGACCAGGTGCCTGATGATGCAAGGCTTTATAGGTAAAAACAAGTACCTTAAATTAATTAAATAATTCTGAAATGAATTTAAAGAAAACAAATATTAGAAAAGAAATATTATAGGACCGAAGAAAGAACCGTGAGGCACACCACAGGAAAAAGTAGGGACCAAGCGCCACAGAAAAACTCAAATTTGAAACTTTGAGAGACAGGAGGAGAACCTGTCCAGGGTGCCTCAGCCTTTCAGTCAGGATGCTGTGATCTACAGTATCAAAAGTATGTGAGTGTGTATGTGCATGTGCATGCATGTGTGTGTGTATGGGTGCATTGTAGCACAGTTGTTATCGGGGGGGCTGCAGAATGAAAGCCATTCATCGCTGTCCGTTGCTAATAAAGAGTTGGAGTTGATTCTGACTCACCAACACACCACACACACATCAGAGCACGGTCAGCTCAGCACCATGAATTGAGCACATTTAGTGACTGACATGTGCATCGTGGCGGCCATGTTGTAGTGACACAAGGGTAAAGATGGGATGGAGAGTTTTATGCCAAACTCTACATTGTACATCTTATGATGAGCTACTGATGACGTAGACCGACGTCTGACCCAGGAGGGTGTAGTGGTTCAGAGGGTTTGTTTCCCAGCTGAAAGGTTCTGGTTTCGAACCCCAATGTCCTGAGCCTAACCTATAGGCATCCTAGAGTATGCCCCCTTACCCCTACCTGCTCCTCAAATGCATGTATCTAAGAACAATGATTTTAGCTAAAGAAATACAAAATAATGGATAAATGACTATATACAAAAGATTAATTTGCAGTTATTATCAGTGGTGTTGTGTATCCACATAATCGGAGCAGAGCTTCAGAAGATGTGTGTATGATAATCGAGATGACAGCAAGACACAAAGACAAAAGAACTGAGACAAAGTCACACGGGTGAAAGATTGCCTTTCTCTAATCATTCTTATACACGCAACCGATGAGCGTTCTGTATAGGCTGCCATCTTGTGGCGACGTCATTACTGACTTGTTACTGGTATGTAAACAAACCTCTGTGATAACGCACCCCTGATGACAGCTATAGCGAGTCAGTGTGGCTTGTTGGGTTGATGATGTTAGACAGTGGCCTCCAGTCACAGATGAAGGTACAAACGATCTTACAGATTATTTATGAAAATAGCTTAGAGTAGAGAATGGGGAAATAAAGATATAATTGGAACTTGGTTGATATTATATCTACTTAACTCCTGTGGCTAGCTAATGAGGAAACTATAAAAAATATCTGTCCATTTGGCAACAATAAATAAATGAATGGATATCAAATAAACAAATTCATGTTTGTCATTTGTGACCATTGTTTATCTAATTTTCACATTTCAAAAGGAAAGGGTAAGGTACAGCTATAACTGCTAGCGTTGTTGGTTCTCAGAGTGAGAGTCCCAGTCAAGCAAATCAAACGTTAACAACATAAGAGTAATGTTACTACTGCCCCAACCGTATGGTACCAGACAGGGGCCGTTGACCCAGGGTATTTAGTCTATCTCACATTGTTTTTTCTTCCAACTGGAAATTTTATTGCTGCTATTGAAACAATTGAAAACGGAACATGTTTTCCCACTCGACATTATAAAAGTAGTAGTGAGACAGTCGTAAATCGTGGGCAGTTATCCCAGTGGACGACACCAATCCAATAGGAGGCACTGGAGCAACGCTACCCAGCAACAGTTCAGTTATGTCGCCCGCTTAGTTCCGGTAGTTTCGCCTGATTCGTGTGTTGGCTGATCTCTCTCTCTCTCTCTCTCTCTCTCTCTCTCTCTCTCTCTCTCTCTCTCTCTCTCTCTCTCTCTCTCTCTCTCTCTGTGGTTGGCCCCTAACCTGGCCAACCACATTGCACCAGGCCTTTGATGAAGGCTTTTTGTCACAGGGTGCAGTGTGGTGTGTGTGTGTGTGTGTGTGTGTGTGTGTGTGTGTGTGTGCGCATGTGCGTGTGTCACAGGTGCTGATCGGCCCATGCCGCTAGTAGCGGCGAGCCCAACCTCCTTCAGCCAGGTGATTAAGGAGATCCGAGCCCGTTGTGCGAGGAGAAGGCATGTGTGGGGTCTCATCTGGATGAGGACTGGTGCCAGGGCGGCCGGTGGAGCATCTCCGGCCCTGCGGCGTCGCCCCCTGGCCAGGCCCGGCTCAAACCCCCAACTGCGCAGACGGACACCCCGGGGTGCCCCCGGGCCGAACGCGAAGGCGACTCGGCGTCGCTGAGCAGGGGGAGAGGAGAAAGGAGACGGCAGACGCCAAGTCGAGCGGGAGTGGACCGAGACGAGGTAGAGCTCGAGGAGAACCACAGGGGTATCGACCAGCCTTCGGCCGGACCAACGGAACCCAGGAAGACGGGAAGAGTCCCGGCAGCTCGACGACACCTGGCAAGAAAGTTTCAGCGGAGAGACCATAGGCGTCCGCTGTTACCGAGAGGGAGACACGCTACGTGGGAAAGTGTAGGGGTGAATGTGCACTTCACCCCTCCTCCAGTCTCTAAGTCCAGTCTTCTAAGTCTCCTTCTTTGCTTGTCCTGCATTTCCGGATTAACATTCAGTTCGCTCAACCGCTGCCCACATCAGGAGCGTTAACATCCAGAACTGAGAACCATAAGGGGAGGGCCGCTAATTACTTGCATGTTTATTTTGTATTTAATTCGCCTGAGTTTTGAGTAATTTTCCTTTTACTTCTGCTTGATTCATTGTTTTGTGTTATAGTGTGATTTATATTATTTCTAGTTCTTTTGGTTTTACTAGTCGGCCACTCGTTTGAGTTTCACTTAGTTTACCCTGAACTTCTGAGGGTAATTAAGAGGGAACTGGAAAATCTGTTGATGTGCGTTCTCTCTTCCTTTCTTCTGCCTGCACCTGCCCGAGACGGACGTCGTGTGTGGCAGTGGATGTGGGACATTCAGGAGTAGTAGCTGTACCGTATGGACTTTGGATACCTGTACCTTGGATCCTTGGACATTGTGGATTTTATCGAACTGTTTTAATCTTGCTTTTACTATTTATTGAGTCCTTTTTTCAAAATACAACTTTGGCTCATATACAACTGTGTCTGTGTGCTGTATTGAGTCTAACATCCTCCCCAGTAGAATTTTAATACTATTCAAGCCGCCTTCACAGGCGTCGCATTTTCATCAAGGCCAGCCCAGTTGCATCGAGTTCTCCCTGTTTCCCTGAGTTTCATTACTGTTCACAAAAGACATATGAATGAATATCACCAGGATACAAAAGAGGAATTTGACAGGAGAGTAATTCTTATCATTGTGTTTGTGAGTTATTATTTTGGCTTGGCTTTCTTGCATTTGATTTATTAGGAAATAACTATACAAAATAACAAAGCAACCTTTAAGCTTTGAGTCAGGTAAACGACTCAAATGCGACACAATGAGCAGTGAATTCTTGGCATCATTAAAGTGTGGCTGAAGCCCCCAAAAAATTTGTTTCATTTGAAAAGGGTTCCATTTGAAAAGGGTTTCAGTTGAAAAGGGTATCAGTAGAAAAGGGTTTCAGTTGAAAGGGGTTTCAGTAGAAAAGGGTTTCAGTTGAAAAGGTTTTCAGTTGAAAAGGGTATCAGTAGAAAAGGGTTTCGATTTAAAAGGTTTTCAGTTGAAAAGGTTTTCAGTTAAAAAGGGTTCCATTTGAAAAGGGTTTCAGTTGAAAAGGGTTTCAGTTGGAAATGGTTTCAGTTGAAAAGGGTATCAGTAGAAAAGGGTTTCAGTTGAAAGGGGTTTCAGTAGAAAAGGGTTTCAGTTGAAAAGGTTTTCAGTTGAAAAGGGTATCAGTAGAAAAGGGTTTCGATTGAAAAGGTTTTCAGTTGAAAAGGTTTTCAGTTAAAAAGGGTTCCATTTGAAAAGGGTTTCAGTTGAAAAGGGTTTCAGTTGGAAATGGTTTCAGTTGAAAAGGATTTCAGTTGAAAGGGGTTGGATTTGAGAAGGGTTTCAGTTGAAAAGGGTTTCAGTTGAAAAGGCTTTCAGTTGAAAAGGGTTTCAGTTGAAAAGGGTTTCAGTTGAAAAGGGTTCCATTTAAAAAGGGTTTCAGTTGAAATGGGTTTCCTTTGAAAAGGGTATCAGTTTAAAAGGGTTCAATCCGAAAATGCTTTCAGTTGAAAAGGGTTTCACTTGAAAAGGGTTTCAGTAGAAAAGGGTTCCATTTGAAAAGGGTTTCAGTTGAAATGGGTTTCCCTTGAAAAGGGTTTCAGTTGAAAGTGGTTTCAGTAGAAAAGGGTTCCATTTGAAAAGGGTTTCAGTAGAAAGGGTTTAATTAGAAAAGGGTTTGAATTGAAAAATGAAATGAAATGGCCGCAGCTGAAGCTGGTGAGGAGTCTGACAGCAGGTGTAAGACCACCCGGGACCCGACGTGATCTTACTCCTCCTCAAGCCGCCGCCAAAAAAAAAAACACAACGGTGGGTTTACATTACCCTTCAAACAGCAGGTACGGGCCAGCACAACTTTTGCTCTATTTCCCGGAGCCCTGAATGGCTTTTAAAGTCCAAACACCATCCGTGGATCTGTCCCTGCTAACACCCCTGACAAGATGTCTGTATTCAGCCTTCCTTCACAGCAGCTTTCATTGCACAGAATAGAACAACAACGACGACGACTGCGACCCCAGAGAACTTCCTGGATTTTCATGTTCTTATAAAAAAGCCTTTTGAGGTTGAAGCTTTGAGCCGTGTCCTTTAAATTATGTATATGGGGCAAACGGGATCGGCGCCATTGAGGAAAGAAGAACAACAAAATTAAAAAAACGCAAAAATAACTAAATGAATTTCCCGGTGACGCAGTCACATTCCAGGCCACGTGGTGCTATCACCTGACATAACCCTGAGGCTTCCCTTTAAGAGCACGGATTCTCTGGTAATGTTCCCTCCGTGGCTCGCCCAGGGTTGTAATTAAAGCCTGGCGCTTTATTTAGCACCAGGGTTGCGCGTTCGAGTCTGTCTGCCTGAGATAAAAGACGGGAGGGGCAGGAGGGGGAGGGGGGGGCATGCATATTTTGCGCCACAGAGGTGCTGCTGTGGCGGCCGGCGGCGGTGGGTCGCAGCGCCTACTCAGGAGGTTTGTGTACCACCGGAGACGGAGAGGAGGAGAGGGGAGGAGAGGGAGAAGAGAGGAGGAGAGCAAGGAAAGGGAGGAGAGAGGAGGAGAGCAAGGAGAGAAGTGGTACGGAGGGAAAAGGGAAATGTAGTTTTTTTGTTGGAAAAAAAATGTTTATTGAACACTTGTATTTGTGACAACGTATGCCTTTTCTTTTTCCTGTCCCTGAGTTAAAGTGTAAGTCCAGCGTAAATGGACCCCATAGTCTTTTTCGCCATGAAAACACATAAAATAAGCCATCGAGACATTTTTTTTCAGTGATCATGCATTGAGAAAGCCTTGAAAGACGCCAACAGCCCCATAGCGCTAACACTGATTAGATTGGGGCAACGCGCCTAACGCATCCACAACGGCATATTTTAACCACTCATATTGCTCAAAATAGCACCAAACCTCTTCAGTAGCATGATTAGGGTCCTTACACATAAAATGAAGCACCAACAACGTAGTTAGCGAACCTAGAGTTTATTAAAAAATACTGTTGTACAAGTCTGTTCCTTACCAGTAGGTCCATGTTGACAGGTAGTCCATACAAGTCGATTACCGAATGCACTGGAGTTCAGTTCAATGAGGAAAGTCTTGGCATTTATAATTCCATGGAAAAAAATCGTAGAAGTCATCATCGGTCTGATTGAAATCTGTAGACTCAGCCATTTCAGTTCCTGTGTGTGAATGTTAAATATTGCCTTCGCTTGGACACTAACGCAACCCACTGACCCTATAGTGGCCTAACGCTACCACCCCTTCCGTCAATAGACGGCCACACCCCCCTGAGATCTTGTGTGGCATTTCAGTGCTGCAGAGAAAGCTGCTGTCTGGGACTTTATCGAAGTTTTTTTTTTTACAAACGATTCCAAACCTTTTACCATCTATTATTAACTAATATCTCATAAAACTGCCACAAACCACAATGTTTACGCATTTTGCTGGAACAAATCATCTCCTGTTGAATTGCATTCGATAATCGACTTGTACGGACTATACTACGAAAGTACCTGGAAGTTGGGCAGTGAGTAAGTCTTTCAAAATAGTATTTTTTAATAAACTCTGAGTTCGCTATCTACGTTGTTGGTACTTCATTTTATGTGTAAGGACCCTTATCATGCTACTGATGAGGTTTGGTGCTATTTTGAGCAATATTAGTGGTTAAAATATGCCGTTGTGGATGCGTTAGGCGCGTTGCCCCAATCTAATCAGTCTTAGCGCTATGGGGCTGTTAGCGTCTTTCGAGGCTTTCTCAATGCATGGGTGATCACTGAAAAAAATTGCCCCGATGGCTTATTTGATGTGTTTTCATGGCGAAAAAAAATATGGGGTCCATTTACGCTGGACTTACACTTTAAAACTGAAGTTATTTCAGTTGAAAATAAATTCTGTGTCTTTGCCCAAACAGAACAACACGTTATCACAGTCCCATGTGATTCTGAAAGTGAACCAGTTGTCCAGCTTCAATTAAATGGTCCAATTTGAAGCTGTTCTCGCTCGGCTCTTAAGAATAGACTCACTGCTGCAGCTTGTTGAGCAGTTGATCTTGTGGCTTCCTTTCATTTTGCAGCTCACAAAGGTAAACAGCTAGTTTGGCTCGTCCAAACAGAAAGTTAATCAAACAATCTTTCTTCTCTTTTAAACTTTTCCACAGCAGAAACCAAAGACTAATTTTGCGTCCATAAGCGTCTCACCAAAACAAGTAAACATTTCACCCAAATGACTGAGAGAGATAGATAGAGAGAGAGAGAGAGAGAGAGAGAGAGAGAGAGAGAGAGAGAGCGAGAGAGAGAGAGAGAGAGAGAGAGAGAGAGAGGGGGGGGGGGGTAAGCTGGGTGTTGTGAGGGAGACAGTTCTAAGGTGCTTACATGTGGTACATTGTGGTGCTTGAACGCTGTTCTCCTGGTATTAGCACAACAAACAGCAACAATTTGGAGTGAAGGGAGTCACAAAGAGCTTTAAGGGTGGACAAGTTTAGACCTGGTTTCAAAGGGCTAGTGAACAATGTGGTAGCAAGGGAGAGTGAGAGAGAGCGAAAGAGGGAGGGAGGGAGGGGTAAGGAAGAGAGGAAAGGAGAGAAGGAGGTTTAATCAGGGTCTTTGGAGCAACATGTCACATGTGTTCTTGCGAGAGGAGAGGGACAGGAGGGCAGGGGAGAGGAGGAGGTGAGAGGAGAGGAGTAGGAGATGGGGGAGGTGAGAGGACAGAGGAGGAGATAAGGGGAGGAGAAGGGAGAGGGGGAGAGAGCAAGAGGGAGAGAGTGGTGAGAGGTGAGAAGATGAGAATTGAGGAGAGGATCAGAAAAGGCACTAAATGCAAATCTTTAGGGCACATTTTCCATAAATAACCCAATTATCATTTGACGATCATCTGCCACGCTGTCGTCACGCGGAGAGCCACGGCTGATTGCGTCGCTCATCATCATGCAAATCCTGGTGTGCACGGTGGTGCATGTGCACTCCCATCAATTAGCTCTCAAGTGCACTCGACTCTCACAGAGGCGCCGGCGAGCGAGGGACGAAGAGCTGGTGCTTTGGGAGGGTGGGAGGGAGATGGAGGGAGGCAGGGAGAATAGGGGGGAGGGACAGGATATCCAATGATCATGGTTATTTTAGTCCCACCTGTCTTGAAAGGAGGGCTTTTTATAACGCCCGGCTGTGACCTGGGGACGTTGCCTTTATTTAGAGCCTCATGTTTTTTTCAGTTCTTTCGTCGAGATGCTCTCCCGTACCAAATACGTTTATTTCAAGGTATAGGAAAACATCTTACAGTGCACAACTGTACACATAACTGGATCATTCAGCTGTGGTTTAAGTTGTGAAGAGTCTGTATCCGTGCCTCAAAGAGAACCTCCCAACGTTCTGTTGTTCTTGTGGGGTCGTGCAACGTGGACGAGGTGGCGGCCATTATAGATCACATGATCAGACTGCCCCTCTGGACAGACCAGGGGAGATGTAGCAGGAGACACAACGTGAAACATCTCAAGAGAGAGAGAGAGTGTGTATGTGTGTGTGTGTGTGTTTGGTATTTGCTGCCCTCACTGCTCAGGTGGGACAACTGACCACAGCTCTCACTCAAGCCGTTCCGGTGGCACCCTCTCCGGTCCTGATGCCTCCAGCTTCCACCTCCTCAGCTCCCCTGTCACTGCCGGAGCCCCGGTGGGGATCCCTGAGCGATACGGGGGAGACCTGCGGCCCATACCTCACAAACTGTTTCATTCTCTTTGCGCTGCAACCCCTTGGCTTACACGATCACTCACCTGACAGGGAGAGCCTGTCTCTGGGGAACGGCCGAGTGGGAACGTTGCACCCCAGCCTGGTCATCCTTTCAGGCCTTCGCCGTGGTGCGTGTGCCCTTGCTGGGCCCCGACATCCATGGTGGTCTCCTAGGGCTGAGGCAGGGAGGACGGACTGTCGCTGATTACGCCATCGACTTCCGCACCAGGATTAAAAGTAATTGGTATGCATCAGCGCAGTGCGACTCCTTCCTGCTGGGTCTGGATAGCTACGTGAAGGACAATTTAGTCTCCTTCGATCTCCCTAGGGTGCTGGATGAGCTCATCGAGCTGTCCACAAGGGTGGATAGTCGCAGCCAGGGATGTTGGGAGAGACGTCAGGAGCAATTCAAATGGCGTTTCCCAGTTCAGACCCGCTCCGCTCCCATGACCACGGTTTCCAGGTCCAGCCCACCAGTGAGGGAAGCCAAATCCATGCAGGTGGGTCCACCTTCACCATGTCCAGGCGGTGCTGCAGCGGCTGTTGGAGAACTCACTTTTCGTGAAGGCAGAGAAATGTGAGTTCCATTCTGCTCCCGTCTCCTTTCTGGGGTTTGTAGCCGGGAACGGGGAGCCTCAGTATAGACCCTGCCAAAGTATCTGCTGTCACCACCTGGCCCATCCCTCACTCCCAAAAACAGTTGCAACGTTTTCTGGGGTTCGCAAACTTCTACCGGAGGTTTATTAGGGGGTACAGTACCGTCGCTGCGTCCCTTACAGCCCTTACCTCCATCAAGGTCCCCTTTCTATGGTCTCCTGCAGCCAACACTGCCTTCCTGTCTCTCAAGGCCAAGTTCACCTCAGCCCCCATCCTCCTGATGCCTGATCCCGAGAGACAATTTGTGGTCGAGGTGGACGCCTCCGACGTAGGAGTAGGACCGGTTCTCTCTCAATGAGCGGCGGAGGACCAAAAGCTTCACCCCTGTGCCTTTTTCTCTCGCCGCCTGTCCCCCGCAGAGAGAAATTATGACATCGGGAACAGGGAGCTTCTGGCGGTGAAGCTGGCCCTAGAGGAGTGGCGCCATTGGCTGGAGGGAGCCAAGCAGCCTTTCCTGGTATGGACTGATCATAAGAACTTGGAGTACATACGGTCCACCAAGCAGCTAAACTCCTGGTATGGACCGATCATAAGAACTTGGAGTACATACGGTCCACCAAGCAGCTAAACTCCTGCCAAGCTTGTTGGGCCCTATTCCTCACCAGATTCAACATGTCCCTCTCCTATAGACCCGGCACCCGCAATGTCAAGCCTGATGCTCTTTCTCGACAGTTCTCTGAGAAAGAGGAGCCTATGGACACCTCTGACACCATCCCCCCATCCACCTGCCTCTGTCGCTGCCACAGGACCTGGAATCAAGCAATATCCGCTCTCCTACACTCAGCTGATCACTATTCAGCGGCAGCTAACCACCACCGCACCAGAGCCCCCAACTATCAGGTAGGCCAAATGGTGTGGCTGTCCTCCCAGGAACTAGCCTTACGGGGAGAGTCCAGGAAGCTGGCGCCCAGGTTCATCGTCAGCCTTTCAGGATCGAGAGGATCATTAACCCTGCGGCGGTCCGGCTGAAGCTTCCCCGGTCCATGAGGATCCACCCAACAATTCATGTTTCCAGGATCAAGCCTGTCCGGGTGAGTCCTCTTGTCCCTACCACTCCACCTCCCCCTCTTCCAAGGTTGATCGATGGGGGTCTCACCTACATGATCCACTGGCTCCTTCAGTCCCACCGTCGGGGAAGGGGCTTGCAGCACCTGGTCGACTGGGAGGGCTACGGTCCTGAGTAGAGGTCCTGGGTCCCTGCCAGGCACGTCCTGGACGAGGATCTCATCTGGGATTTTCATCGCCGTCACTCCGACCAACCGTCCAGGACCCTGCATCAACCAGGTACCCAGGTAGGAGGTCTACAGCCCCTCAAGTCTTTGAGCCACCTGGAAGCGATGAGGAGGAGAACGAGGCGTCCTCAGATGAGGACATGCAGGTAGATGGCAACATCTTGGCAATAACCCTCCTCCAAGCCCCCTCCTCCCACCCATCTCTGCGTTGGAGTTTTGGGACATCGGAAGCCGTCCCTGAGGGGGGGGTTCTGTCACGGTCTGTCTGCCACGCCCCCTCCACTACTCCATACATCTGCCTTCACGGCTGTGCCGCATCAGGTAATTAGTGGAGGCTACAAATGAGCCCTCATTCACCTGGTGCTAGATTGTCTTAGCTGTTTACTACATGCAAGTCTCTCCAGCAATTCTCCTGCCATATGCCCCGGTCTCCCGATCCTGCCTGTCCCCGACTCCGATCTCCGCCTCGTCCTTCCTAATCTCCGTTCGCCTGCCCCCCCGTCCCGGGTTCCCGATCCCACCAGTCTCTGTGATCATCCGTTTACATAGAAATGAAGATGATTACTTTAATTCCTGTCTGGTTTGTGCTGCAATTGGGTCGTACGCTCACCTGTTACAGGTATGTACATACGAAAGGTCAAAAGGGTCAAAGCTATGCCTCATTTTAGACGTGCGTTTAGACGTGCATAAGTCAACGTGAGATGCCGTGTTAGCATGCTTAAAGCATGTCGAAAGGCCGGCCAAAGTGCAGTATTTATGGCTTTTTCTTACATGCTTTAAAACACTAATTCGCCATAATAAAATACAATGTGGCATTATGATGGCAAAAATGTTGCATTTTATATGGACTTCCATCACCGCAGGTCTAAAATGAGCCCTAGTTTTGACCCTTTGTCTCCTTACTGCATAGCATGCCTGTCTGGTCCGGTCGGACCCTCTTCATTATGGTTTATGAAGCAACTGTCAATCACAAGTGGTACCTCACAGTGGGTATATGACAGGGAGACACAGAGAAAGACATGCTGTGATGTTTGCTGAAGGATCTTAAACCTGAAGTTCTCTTTCATTCTCCTTCATCTCGTGTTCTTTGTTCTCAACAATAATTTGGATACAATTCTGAGTATAGAACTTCTGATACTGTTACAACTACACCACTGCTACCTATAGCAGGTTTCTGCAATACTGCTATTATTGATAGCATTGCTGTCAATACTGATTCTACTACAATCCATATATTTTTGTCCTTAAATTTCCTTTCATCCATTTTTTGATGTTGTTGCTGTTGTGTAATGTTATTATAACCATACAACTTCTTTAGCAAACAATATATATATTATATATATATATATAATATATATATATAACAGTATATCTTGCATTCTATTTCTGAGGCTACATAGCCCTCTTGGGTTGTGAAGTCTGTCCCTGACAGGCCACCATATGCCTGACGTTCTGCCAGCTCCAACAGCAGTAGTCCATTATAAAACGACCACCACTCTGAAATCAAAGTGATGATTTGAAAATATACCAGCCTCTGGTCAGGTGACACTACCATCTACCAGCTGGTCACTGGCCTGAGTGGACTTTTACATGCATAGATACATGTACACACATGTATGCATCACCCACACACACACACACACACACACACACCATAAACCCTGGTAATCACCAATGCAGTGGCTGCTGTACTTCTGTTCACTGTCCTGTCGGAGTGCATTCTGAATTATCTGGTTTTGATACAAAGAACTGAGAGCAAAATGGACTTCATCCATTTAGTTACTTTCTCTTCTGCTCTTTGGCTCTCAGTTGAGAGAGGAGAGATGATGAAACACCCGCTGTCTTTTTTCTTCCCCTCTTTCTTTAATTGTCATTGCATCTCTTTTTTCGTTCTTTTTTGTACGTATTGTTAAACAAACGTTCTCATGTTACATCAACAAGGTGGGAGGTGAGTGGACGTCATCCTCAACACAGCGTTGGATATCTCAGTGTGTCCCCCTCTGGTCGAGGGGCAGCCGGACGCCTGCTGCTCCACCGTCCTCACCTTCCACCCTCATCTATTATACATCCTAGACACAAACAATGGTCCAATCCCTCCAAACCCAGGTGGCTGACTTGATGTGAACCCTGATCACTGATCTGTGAAGACACCCGGTGTGAAAGAACACACAGGAAGACACAGACGATAAACCCAAAGACACATACGCACACGATGGGCATGAGCTGTGGAGGAGGCCTGTGCAGTCTGCTGTGAGGGAGACTTGTAGTGAGTGTGAACACACAACATGAACAGAGCTCCTTGGATCCCATGTGCCTGAGACCCCCCAGGGAGGGGGTCACACCCCCTCATCTGACCTTTGAATTGTGACCATACCTAAATGTACTCATAATACAGAACAGTGGACTTTCTGGTCAGTCGTCCAAACTAATCAATATCCCTCAATACTGACCAGACAGAGAATAGGTTCTGTTTTGGAGTGGAAGTGTGTGTGTGTTTACTTGTTATCAGACCTTGAGTGTGTGTGTGTGTGTGTGTGTGAATACTTGTTATCAGACCTATCAGTCCTATGCTGACCTCTGACCTCTCAAACCTATCGCTTGCATCCCATTTGTTCATCCTTGTGCAATCGCACGCTTGTGTGTGGGTGTGTGTCCGTGTGTTTACTTGTTACCAGTCCTATCAATCATATGCTGACCTCTGACCTCTCAAACCCTCTTGCTTACATCCCATTTGCCACTTCATCCTCTGCGCTTTTGTGTGTGTGTGTGCTTTTGTGTGTGTGTGTGGGTGGGTGGGTGTGTTTGTGTGTGTGTGTGTGTGCGTGCGTGCGTGTGTGTGGCTGGGTGGGTGGGTGTGTGTGTGTGTGCGTGCATGTGTGTGTATTCTGCACACATACAGAACACACACCGGTTTGTTCCTTTTACTTCTTTATCATCAGAGTATAAACAAGCCTCACCTCTCGCTCCCTCTCTCACTCTCTCGCTCTCTCTCTCATCATCTGGCTGCTTCAGAAAAAGGCTTTATGTCTAGATTGTGTGTGTGTGTGTGTGTGTGTGTAGGGGGGTGGTATGTTGTGTCTCTCGCTCCACACTGGTTCGGTAAACGATGATATGTTTCATTTGAAAATGTGCACTTGTATGGGATGGGGCCAAGGTGAGCTGAGTGTTCCAGTGTGATGGTGAGGGGGCTCCACCTCAGTGTTCTTAGACTTCACATGGAGACGCCCTCCAGCAAGATCTCCTAATAACCTAACACCCACCTGCACCTAAATGACACGTTTCAGAACTCGCCATTAGTGGCTTTGGCTAATAGCAGCAGCTAAACGACTGAGTAGTAAACAGAGTGGTAGCTGAGAAGGACTTTATCAATGCACATTGGTTGTGTTTGTACATAAAGTGACTGCAAATGTGTTCAGTTGCTGCTTTGTAATTCAGCCCAAGGGCATGTCTCAGAACCAGCGCTACAAGGAATTAGCTGAAGAAGTTCTCGATGAAGGAATTGATCCATGTGATTCCCTCAGAGCAGTCTTTATCTACCTTCATAAGACAGGAAGTCCCCCCATGGCCTTAGTCGTCCGAGCAGCCATTCCCGCTGTTCCAACAGCCTTTATGAGGTATGACATCTGTTCAGAGGCCTTAATAGTCACACACTCTGAACTGAGGAGGAGGGGGATTTTTCAATTACATTTCTGTCCTCTTGCAATAATCAGATTCGCTAGGGCATAATGACCCGAAACCCTCCCCCGCCCCCCAGTCTCACCATCATCTGTCTCCCTGCCAGAACTCATATCTCTCAGTTTGCTCGCTTTCAGGCCAGGAGAATGTGGCGGCCATTTTAGAACTGCCCAACACGAGAGAGGCTGGGCCTGGTTCAACCTTGCTCCATTTGAGTTTAATATTTAATATTTTGTGACAATCCCCATCGTCCGAGGCACACCTACAGGCATCTTTGTAGTCACTTTGGATAAAAGCA
>JAXIVH010000104.1:137162-177162 GCA_036785325.1 Urophycis tenuis | reverse complement strand
GCAGTAGCAGGGTGGAGCAGTGGCAGTGGCAGGGGGGAGCAGTAGCAGGGTGGAGCAGTGGCAGTAGCTGGGTGGAGCAGTGGCGAGTCTCCCGGTAGGAATCAGACTTGGGTTGGATCCCCGATGTCCACAGATGACCTCCGTCCCAGAGCGAAAAGGTGTATCTCTGTGAGTCGCGTTGGTTAAAGTGTTGAATAGATGCCATCATAGTAGGCTACAGTGCTTTCAAGTAACTGCAATTTTGAAGCATTACTTATTGTTCATACATGATTACTGATGAGTAAGCTATTCACGATCAGTTAAAAAATATGAATGGATAAGATAATGAGATAAGGGTTTAAAGTATGTGTTAATAATACTTTGTTAACACAAGTAATGCCATCATTCATTAGGTCAGGTATTTGACTCTTGATTTATAAGTACATGAACCTCTCCTGAACTGTAGCATTATGAATGAGTGTTTCTAAAGCAATACATTGTAAAGAGTCACACGGAGCATTCTGAGTCACAGACAGGATGGCTTTTCACAGCAAGCCCCAATATGGATGCATTTCCTCTCTTGGGGCAGGCGAGGTGTTTGAAACACATAACAGAGGCAGGGTGAACAGGAAAACAGAATGTAATTGGTTTTGTGTCTGCGCAAGATATATACAGCAGAGACCGTGTATGCTCTGCATTCATAGTATGGAAGCATATAAACTATTCCTTTGAACTTTTTTTCAAAGCATCGCAGACTGCGTCTTTCAGTGCCTCACTCTGAGTGGATGCAATCATGTCCAATTCATTACCCGAAACAGGGACTGCTGATTATAATAAATGATATAGAAAGTGATTAAAACATTCAGGACATTAGGGGATATGCCTTTGGTTTCATTGATGTGAGTTGTGTGTGTTTTTGTGGGCTTGTGTGTCTGGTATGCATGTGTGCACACGTGCCTGTGTGTGTGTGTGTGTGTGTGTGTGTGTGTGTGTGTGTGTGTGTGTTTGCGTGCGTGCGCCTTTGTGTGTGTGTGTGTGTGTGTGCATGTCTGTGTGTGTGGGTGTGTGTGTGTGTGTGTGCATGTCTGTGTGTATGTGTGTGTGTGTGTGTGTGTGTGTGTGTGTGTGTGTGTGTGTGTGTGTGTGTGTGTGTGTGTGTGTGTCTGTGTGTGTGTGTGTGCGCGTGTGCGAGGGCCGGCATGTAAGCCCACACAGAGGCTAATTGTGCCACATTTAAATGCAGGGCAGTAGTCGCCACGTTTCCTCTTCACAGATTCTCTTTCTGATGGGTAAATGAAACTTTTAACCAAATCCTGCAGGAAGTACAGCAAACCCATTCTTCCTATCAGCAGCCACTCTGAGTGCAGCTGTTTGATTCTCTTTGAGAGAAATTCGGTGAATAGACAATAACATCTCTGGGTGATCAAACCATCAGAGCCGCCTCTCTCCTGGCTTCACGCAACATCCATCACGATGTCACACACTCTGTAGTGGACCATCTCACACACTCTGTAGTAGACCATCTCACACACTCTGTAGTAGACAATCTCACACACTCTGTGGTAGACCATCTCACACACTCTGTAGTGGACCATCTCACACACTCTGTGGTAGACCATCTCACACACTCTGTGGTAGACCATCTCACACACTCTGTGGTAGACCATCTCACACACTCTGTGGTAGACCATCTCACACACTCTGGTAGGCGATAGAGTTGTAGTCATGACCGCTTAAACCGAGACCAAGACACTACCAAGACCAGAGGGTATCGAGACCAAGACCGAGACCAAGTCGAGACTGGAAAAAAGTGTTTAAGTTGCACCAATACGTGAACAATGGCGCAGCTGTTGGGAAAATATATACAATGTAACATCTTTGGCACGTAGTGTACGAGTGCTGCATCATATATAAGGTTTTGTGATGAGCATGAGCTCGCTGCTTGGTTTATGCACAAACCCCCTTGAGACCTCCATGTCCAAGACCAAGACAAGACCGAGACCAAACACAGTCGAGTCTGAGTCAAGACCAAGATCACGTCAAAGTGGTCTGGAGTACTACAACTCTAAGGCCACAGGGCTGAAGAGTACTCAGCGCGGAGCACGCAGGGCAGATGAAGGCCACGGCGCACTTACATCTTCTGGAATCGATGTCCTAAAGCTCTGCGTCATTGTTTGTGTTGGTGGTGGAAGGCTAAGGCTGGAGTCCTTCATATTTCCACCATATCTGTCTCGTTATGATGTTATGATGTTATGCCTTTGAATCTACGTATCACCCCGCCCCCCATATCAAACTCACAGGTTACACATGTAACTTTCAAAGCAATTCACTTAAAAAATGATGGATGCAATTAACCTACGCAGAGAAAAGCGTACATTTCATTTTTGTGATTCATTGACGCCGATCTTCCGATGCAAATCCTGCATTGATTCATTGAACAAGCTGCTGTATGAAGGCCCGGGGGTCACAACCGCCACTGTAATGTAATCTCTTTAATGCACCACTGGATTAACCTGCGGGAGGGCGCCGGGCCAAAACTCTACTCAGCAGGCCTCAGGAGGGACGGCCAATCAATGTTGAGGTCGATTTACTAAACACACACACACACACACACACAATCTTCTTTCACCCGCTTCCCCGTCACTCTCCTCAATAAAGGCACAAACCCTGTATTCATTAATACACAGGACAAGATGTTTCTATCCCTTGTGCCATCATCCAAGGTAAACACATGTAGAAGGCCAGCTCAGATAAGACCAAGCATACAACACACGAGTGACGTAACCACCATTAGGTGCAACACCATAGCAGACATCAGGCTAGGCCATCATAAATCTACGGAGTCATTCCTCAGGTGGCACCATTCACCCATTACCTAGTCTAGCCAACAGCGGTATGTGGCACATCATTGGGGTTGTCAAGTGGGCACCTTCCTTCACCGGTGTTTCATTAAGTTAGGCCCACAACACCTCAAGAAGGCTTAACTGTGTATTCCAGCGTCCTGGAAACACACCCCTCTTTGCCACCAGCACAATTCCCTCTAAACCTCACCATGTAGCGCCTGCCATCACCGTAGCTTACCGTTGTCCCTACCGGGGACCCCAACTACCAAGCTTCCTCCTTAGCCAAAGCCACTCGCCTGCGCTCTCCGCTGCTTGCGACATGCTCTTTGTCGCCAGTTTCATGCACCGTCCACGTGTGCCCAACTCCATTAGGAGTGCAAAAGTGGACTTTGCCACAAAGCCTCAGCAGCCAACTTCCACCGGCCGTACCCGGGCCCTCGCTTTTTTCCGCTTGTACGCCATGTGAACACGGTCTTCCCAGGGGACCGGGAGCTTGATAAAATAAACCAGCTTTAACACTTCGGACCACAGCAGCATGTCTGGTCGTAACCTAGTGCTAACTGTTTCTACCCGCACGGTTAGCTGCTCACCTAAGTCTACCTTCATTTTCCAGTCTCCACCCATTCCCAGCTGTCCTGGGAGTGGGCAGGGACAAGGTGCATGCTTCCTTAATGTAGCTTCTCCCTCCCGTACAAATGCCACATCATTACATACAGGTACATGCTTATCTTGATACCTTGATTGCGACCAGCCAAGGGGTCCACTTAAAGCAGCCCCTCCCCAACTGCAGTTGCAACACTTGAGCACCTGATTGTGACGCCAAGTGTATCGCCGTTGTGAAAGACTAACTTTACAACCTGATAATATAGGCCTAAGCGTACCTGCACTGGAACACATCGGGCAGGCAGGATCATCACCCAACCACTGGCTAAGATTTTGAGGAGATGGTAGCACATCATAAGTAGCCCATATCTAATAATTCTGCTTGCCTCCATGCTCCGCAGATCCTTCCTCTTCAACCTTCTCTTCTCTACACTCTCCCAATTCACCCACTGCCCTTGCTTGGCCTGTGACACTGCCTTTGGACATCTTACCATCTCCTCCTGTCGATGTATTTCTTCAACTACCAGCCTTATCTTTTCTATTGTTGTAGCCTTACTCCACGCAGGTTTTCCTGCACACAGCCCTAGACCACCGTGACCATGCTGAACCTGGCCAACGATGTCCCTGTGTCTAAGGGCTGCTTGTGCTTGCTGCACTGCCTCTGTTGGCTTCCACCTCCTTCCAGTTTTGACCGTTGGCGCTGCACCTCTAACCACTGGATCCTTTGACTGACTGACTTTGTCTGACTTGGATTTCTCTGTCAGACTAGATACCGGCAACTCTAACATGCCCTTTCCATATAAGGTCACACTTCTCAGAGAGCGTGAGGCTCCAAGACATTTTCTATACATTAGTTAATCAACCTTTCTAGCTTTTCTACCTTTCTACATTGACTCTTATCATTGAGACTTGTGTCATACCATCTTCCATACCATGTTGGCACCACTTTCATCATCAATGAAAAACCTCTTGTCTACCACCTTTTCTTTAACAATGGATATGCTCCTAGACTTACTTGGCTTTACTTTCATCCTAGCCCACTGTAGATTACTATTTAGTTTATCTATTAGCCTCCTACATGGAGCTGTTGTCGTCATAGTCGTCTTATCTTCCATGTAAGCCCTGATTGGTGGGAGGTGCAGCCCCTCCCTGCAACCTTTCTCCACCTACTACCCATTGTGAAGCTCTAATAATGACCTCCATTGCCATGGTAAAAGCCAATGGGGAATTTGTACACCCTGCCATAATACCAACCTCCAGCTGCTACCAAGCTGTAATGTACTCTGCTGTAGTAAAACAGAGTTGAATATCTAAGAAATAAGCTTTAACGAGCCTCTTTATACCACCTGGCACACTGGTTGTAACTAGACAATCTCTGTGCCACAACACTAAAGAAAACCGGCACTTGCACGCCTTCCTATCTCCTGTACCTCTTCCCACCTTGGTGGGCTATCACCAGACTGACTGTCCATCCCTCCGATAGGTGGAATATTGTGGGGCAGGGATAGCTCTCTAAGCCTTTCCCTGTCTCTGTGCACTTTCTGCAGATGTCCCTCAAGCTGTTTTGAAGCCCTAAGGCTACCATTTTTCCATTTCTCCCTTCTAAATAATGACTTCACTAATCTCAACGGATCCTTGTAAAATGCTATTCTAGCTTGCTCTCTCTTTTTCCTGTTTTTTGCTAATGCTCTCCACAAAACAAAGAAATGCATGTAAAACTATAATATAAAAAAAAATAATAATATAAAAATATCTATCTATAAGATAATCTACAGTCTACATATCATATATACTGTACATATGTATATATACATATATATGTGTGTGTGTGTGTGTGTGTGTGTGTGTGTGTGCATATGTGTGTGTGTGTGTGTGTGTGTGTGTGTGTGTGTGTGTGTGCATATGTGTGTGTGTGTGTGTGTGTGTGTGTGTAAACTAAAGGCCGTCCATAACTGCATCCTGGGCGTCACCTCGGCAGGCCTGAACACACAACCACTACTTTGCCAAAGGTACCTCGGTACCCTGGGGAACACCACACAGGTCTCTGTGGTTACATGGGTGTTCTGAAGGTCCCTGTTTCCCCCCGGCCCCCCTGCCTTCCTTCCCGCCGCGTGCCCATGACGTTCCCAGCCGGCTTCCCTCCTCCTGAACGTTGTGACTCCAGCTTCTTCCTCCCCGCTAAACTCCCCCCGAGTGGGGGGAGTTTTTAAAGTGGGGATTAAAGCCAGGGTAATCCCTCTCAGGGGGCCGCGCCCGGCCCTCCGTGGTCCTGCTGGCAGCGGAGGAGCAGGGCATTATGGGGGATCGTCCACGCCGCCAGCCGACGTCCCAGCCTGGCCGGCCACGGGGTGGTGACGCTGAACGCTCCACTGTCACCTGGGATTTGTTGGGGTGGTGGTGGTGGTGGGCCATAACAATCGTTATGGCTCAGGGTCATGTCCTTGGTAGCACACACTCAAACACACACACGTACCTACACACACACACACACACACACACAAACCATATTCTATGACACAATGTACATACATTTTAAACTTTAAACTCACAAAAAACAAATTTTCATAAAAGACACAAACACACACACTTGTTCACAACGCAGACACATCCCGAACCGAACCCGATGATGCATGCAAGTTTATTCGACTGTGTTCACAGCAACAGATGCAGACACACAAAGACAGAGACAGGCCATACACTGGAACTCACACTCACACACACACACACACACACACACACACACACACACTCACACACACTCTCTCACACACACACACACACACACACACACACAGTGAGAGAATGGTAATTTAACAGCCCATTGACGTTAAAGTCTCTCTCTCTCTCTCTCTCTCTCTCTCTCTCTCTCTCTCTCTCTCTCTCTCTCCAGGGTTTACCAACTATCACCTCGGTCGCCCCATCGCCCCCCGGGTAAAGAGCGGGAACATCACAGTGAATTTGTTCCACTAGCTCACACATCACGGTTCTCAGTCCTCCAGAGTCTCCAGAGTCGTACTCACAACCCCAGAAGAAGAAATTCCACCGTCATTTCATCCTTTGTGTTTACATTTGTGCATTAGTGCTGATTAACTTTTAGATCTTACTACGGATGAACTGGAAAGGTACTCCGGTTTATCCTCCTTCACAGAGTGGTTTTATGGCGCTGGTTAAAGGGACTATGTGTGCAATTTTGATGTGCCTGAATCACATTCATTTGCCAAATTATGAACAGGTTGTAATTTAACTTAAAAAGATTTCCACAGCCTGTGGGCTCTGAAAACCAGGCCATTTTTTTCACGGCAAAGCATAGATAATGGAAAGAAGTCCGTTCTTTCGCAACTTTTTAATTTGCATCTTTATTTCTGATTATGACTAACATTAGTGTATGATTGTTATTGTCTAAACCAGAGGTCTTCAACAGGGGTACTGCAGGGGGGGGTCGCAAAATCTTTAGGCCCAGTCTAACATAAAACACAATTGTGTATATATATAGTAGGGGGGTCCCTGGTCCAGCTCTCCATCAGTTTGGGGGTCCCTGGCTTGAAAAACGCTGAAGACTCCTCTCTAAACTCAGAGTTTGCACTGCAGTGCTCTGAGTCCATTAGCTTGAGCGGGCTGCAGTTCACTTAGCGGCCAAAAGGGCCAGTAACGGATAGAGATGGAGCTTTCACACATAGTACTGCAGACATGCTTGAGCAGACATGCACGCAAACACTGATCTGTGCACACACTACATTTATACACCCTATGCACAAACTGAACAGACATTGCATTTATACACTATGCACACACTGCACACACACGGCATGTATACACTCATGCATTCATGCTGTCATGCAACCAGGCATGATATCTAAAAAGGGCATGCACACACACTCCCAAGTGTAACGTGTCGGTACTGGACCCAATTGCAGCACTAAGCAAGCAATGATAACGGGGAACATGCAGGATCGGGAAGCCGGGACAGAAGGCAGGTGAACGGAGCTCAGGAAGGACGAGGCGGAGATCAGAGTCGGGGAGAGAATTGCTGGAGGACGCGCATGTACACGCAGCGAAGACAATCCGGCAGCAGGTGAACAGTGAGGGACGGTTTTGTAGCCTCCACTAATCACCTGATGCGGCGCAGCTGAGAGTGTGAATGAATGAGTAGAGGAGGGGGCGTGGCCGACAGACCATAGGCGAGTTTCAGATCGTTTGCATTTGCGCATTTGTTGCAACGAGACTTGAGAAGATCCGGCGGAACTCGTCATAATCACGTCAAGTTCCCGTCTGGTCAAGGCGGACACAGCTGAACTTCTCGTCAACAACTTCCGTTCTTCGTAGCAGACGAGTTCGAGGCATTGGATCTCCCCTTATTGATGCAGGCTGAGGAGCAAATGCGATGAATTTTCTGCATGCACAATGGCTTGGCTATGTGGAGAAATGTGTAAATAAAATAAATAAAATAAAAAATGCATGATGAGTGATGAAGTGAAAGTTCACAAAATCGTCTCTTTTTAATCTCTTTTTAATATGCATAGTTTGGGAGAGGGCACCAGTCACGCCTCTCTAAAAGGTGTAACGTCACTTCTGACGTGGATAATTTAATGTCGGTATTCCAACCAACTAGGGCAAAGTTGAGAGGATGTTGAGGGGAGTGTCTTATGTCCGCACTTGCTCGAGAGAACATGCCCAGAAAAGCAGGCGGAAGTTGTTATCCTGAAACCACGTGAGTTTTGAAAGCCAGGTGAATCGTCGCATCGGAAGTTCATCAGAGGTATTTCTGACGTTTTCATCCCAGAATGCATTCTGAAGCATGGCAAACGAAGCCGCATGCCTCATCTGAAACTCGCCTCATGTCACCAAGCACACCAACGCACATTCCTACATCGCCTATTTACAAACGCACCTATGCACAAATGTGTGTGGAATGATTATACAAATTCGTATTCAAACACACACGCACACATACACACACACGCACACACACGCGCGCGCAGGCACGCACACACACACACACACAGGTAATGTGGTCTTTAAATCGTAAGCAATCTTCCATTTGAATCATTTTAATGGCTCACTTTGGTTCAAGTGAACCTTTAGTTCATCTTCAGTATTGCATTCAACGACAGTAATGAGACCTTGCAGGCTGTTCTGTGAACAGTGTGTCTTGTGTAACCATTATTATCCACAGAAACAGAGTTTCAAACTTTTTTGTGTGTTTTTACCAATGCCGAGCATCCTCTTGAGTGTGAATTAGGTGGAATGTTTAATGCATGCCGGCACCGCTCAGGTCATTTGCAATGACCTCTACTAAGAACAACTTCTTTTTTTTTTCTTTTTTACAAAAAGGGAGACAAAAAATCTGAAAATAAGGACATCTGAAGGGCTATTCAGAACAAAGGAAACAGGCAGATATGAAAGGAGTGTGAGGGAGAAACTGGACAGTCCCTGTATCAGTGACAGTATCTACATCCTGCAGAAGGAGCAGCCCGCCGAGGCTCACATATAAGCACCAGGATTTCTCATCATGTATGATTCGCCAGGGCTGCACCTTGGCGGTTGTAGCAAAGTCCTTCTAGTTAAGTCCTCTCACTTGTGGCCATATTGGCAACACCTTTCGGGCAGCTATTTGTTCTTAGCAAGACCAGGGCCCTATGTAAATGTATAGGGGGAGAGCTGTATCTCCATTTCCCAAGGTCTAAGGGGCATAAAAAATTCATGTTTGAGATCCCGATGAAAAACAGGCTAAAAATCACTGAAAGGGTTTGGTGGTTTTGTATCAAATTACCATATTTAACACACTTTTTCTTACAGGTAATCATGACCGCGCATGAGCAATGCTTCATGACACTGTTTTCATCTACGGCATAACAACACCGGCACTAACAGCAAGACGTCATCGCTCACGGTCAGTTATCGCAGATCATGCCACAATTTTGGATAAAGCAAGAGATCAACAACGTAACTTTAACCTTGCCTGTGTCTGATTTGGTATTGACTGCTTTAGGGCCATGTCTGTTTGGATAAATAAATATGATTGAAAATAACTTCCAAGTGTCGCAAAAAGTGTGGTCGTAAGACCTGCAAAATGATTGGAGCAACGGCACCGGAAGAGGCGGGACATGTGCAAACAACTGCCAACTGAGTGATGGGTCTCCTCCTTCTAGTGTCTCAGCAACACTCTCATTGGCTACATCTTAGTGCTGCGTGACAACAATGTAGCCAATCAGAGTGTTGCTCACTCTGTTCAGCCCCCAAAGTTATTAGTTATTAGCTTGCTAATAAAAGTTATTAGCAAGCTAATAACTTTGCCAGACTTTTACTGGACCCTTGCAGAAGGGAGTCTGGGGAACACTTTATGTCAATTGTCTTTGGAATAAAGAGACCTCAGAAGTCTTGAGGCCGCCATAACATTGACTGCAAGTTTGAAAAAAATAAACACATTTTAAATTTAGTTTACTGTCGTGAGCTTGGACTGTGACGCTGTGACTAAATGTGTTGTACTTTTACTGTATAAGGACAATACTTTTACTGTGTAAGGACAATACTTTTACTGTGCAAGGACAATACTTTTGCTGTGTAAGGACAATACTTTTGCTGTGTAAGGACAATAAAGCTGACTCTAATCCAAATACTTTCCCCCAGTACCTCGTATCTAGCATATCATGTGCCATCCTAGTGCTTTGGTTCCCCCAACTTACCAATGCTTGATGCAAAACGTTGGATGCTTTAGACAGATTTGACAGATTTTTTTCTCCAGTGTTCCAATATTCCGCATGGCCAAAGACCAGTTATAAATCACCCACGTTTGAACCCACGTTGTCTTGAAAACACTTGTAGGCATCCTGAGCAAAATGCCCTGACACCTACTTGCACCTTTAATGACACCTAAAAAATATGAACTGAAAGTCGCTTTGGATAAATGCCCCAATAAGACTAAGTTGTACCAAAGTGGCCCACATGCATGCCGTTCACACTTCTCTGACCACCGTACAGGGTCTCCATGGCGACGCCTGTGTGCTTGATCCCACTTTACCTTTAATGATAGCCGGCCCACGTCTGCAAGAGTTAGGGCAGATATACGTACACGTGTGGTACATGTCGCAAGATGAGTCTGAGAGAGCGAGCTGTGTGCATGGGGAACTCTGACCTGTCTCCTCTCTCTCCCTGAGTCACAGGGGGCTAACCTTCTAAGATGTCTGGAGAACATCCATATTCACCCCAGCTCCAGGGAGGCTGCCTAATCCCACATCTGTCAGCTGGCAGGACAACCAGCCACACTGATTACATTACACATGAGGGAGGAGAGGAGGGGAGGGGAGGGGAGGGGAGGGGAAGGGAGGGGAGAGGAGAGGAGAGGAGAGGAGAGGAGAGAAGGGGAGGGGAGGGGAGGGGAGGGGAGGCGAGAGAGGGGAGGGGAGGAGAGGGGGTGACAATATGGACATGCCATGTACACTCACAGGCACTTAACATAGACTCAAAATACACACGCCCACTTGTGGAAGTCACATACACTCAACAAGCATATGAACACACACACACACACACACACACACACACACACACACACACACACACACACAACCACACACACACACACACACACACACACACACACACACACACACACACACACACACACACACACACACACAAGCCTCAACAGGAAGTGGATATTTTTCCTTGGGCAGAGAGTCCATCTTTGACATGATTGATTTTCTTCCTCTGGGTCTCATGAAGCTAAAATCTATACATCAGGGTTTCTATTCCAACACAAAATAAAACTAATATGAGAAATAAAGCCATGATGACATTTACATTTAGGGCATTTAGCAGAGGCTTTTATCCAACGCAACTTACAAAGAGTGCATTTGTCATAAGAAGGTGAAACATTTCATTGCTGCTAATACAGTAAGAAAGTCACCAGAACAAGTTTCAAGCATTTCAATTGCTAGATCAACCATTGCTAGTATACAACATCTCTGACTAAGTGCCAAATTACAAAGAGTGATTAAAGTGCCAAATATGGTTCTGGGTTCAAACCCTTCTGCCCACAGTACTACCAGTACTACCACAGTACTACCTGTACTACTACAGTACTACCAGTACTACCACAGTACTACCACAGTACTACCTGTACTACCACAGTACTACCAGTACTACCACAGTACTACCACAGTACTACCACAGTACTACCAAAGTACTACCTGTACTACCACAGTACTACCAGTACTACCACAGTACTACCACAGTACTACCAGTACTACCGCAGTACTACCTGTACTACACAGTACTACCAGTACTACCACAGTACTACCACAGTACTACCAGTACTACCACAGTACTACCTGTACTACCACAGTACTAACACAGTACTACCAGTACTACCACAGTACTACCACAGTACTACCAGTACTACCGCAGTACTACCTGTACTACACAGTACTACCAGTACTACCACAGTACTACCAGAGTACTACCAGTACTACCACAGTACTACATGTACTATACAGTACTACCCGTAATACCACAGTACTACCTGTACTACCACAGTACTACCACAGTACTACAAGTACTACCACAGTAATACCACAGCACTACCTGTACTACCAGTACTACCACAATACTACCTGTACTACCAGTACTACAAGTATTACCACAATACTACCAGTACTACCAGTACTACCAGTAGTATGCAATTTATTAGAATATTATAATGATGTTATATATATATTATTATTATAATATTATGCAATTTCCCGCCGGGATCATTAAAGTATGGCTGTCTGTCTGTCTGTCTGTCTCTCTGTACCACCACAGAACTACCTGCTCCTTGATAACATGTCTCTGTATTCACTGCAAGTCACTTTGGATGTGTCTTCATAGTGTACATTTCATTGTCTTGGTACTCCTCCACCACACATGTACACACTCACACACACACACACACACACACACACACACACACGCACTCACACACACACAGATACAAACACACACACACACACACTCACACACACACACATACTTACACACTCACGCACACAGACACACAAACAGATACACACACACACACACACACACACACACACACACACACACACACACACACACTCACACACACACACACACACACACACACACACACACACACATACACACACACACACACACACACAAACACACACACACACACACTCTTCAAAGCACATAGCGGGAGACGTACAACCCACGCTAATGACTTCACGTACCAATGCACCCGCAAACAATTGATTCCAGTCACACAAATTATTTCCCACAGCGAAACGGACGTCTGCACAGTGTGCCCACCCAGCACGGAAAGGTCAGTGTGTTTCTCATAAATGAGATCAAAGCTCAGGCACAAAAGATAATGCTGTACACAAATGACTTTGTGAATTAATAATGGACCCCACCATGGGCAGACGCACTGATAATCTGTCCTTGTGTTTAACGTGCGCGAGGTAAGCAGCTTGGGGCTTCTGCTGATCAGTAGACCACCCGTCTCTTCGGTGATGTTCCCTATGTAGCTTCTTATACAGTTGTTTAGACAATCAACGCTCTTATGCACATTATGTTATTGATTGTCGTTTAAATGCCTTTGAAACGTGACTGTGTTTCCCCGCCAACCTGAAGAACTCTAATGGTCTTGTGCAGGCGCGTAGAATACGGGGGGGACAGTGGGGACGCGTACCTACCAGTTTTCGTCATGAGTCATTTTGTACCCACCACTTTTTATGAAAAAAATCCCCCGTGTGGGACTCGCACCGGTGTCTTTCACCACTACGTCAGTAAATGCAGTCTGAGTTACGTCAAGCTCGACGAAGAGAAGAACTCTACTCTTACAAGTCGCTTTAGTATGAAAGGGTCACAAGCGGACTTTTCACGCGATCACGAGCGGAGTGGTAGTGGTATGGCAAGATGCCATAGTGCGTTGAGTAATGGTGCTCCCTGACTCATCCCAAAAACAACAGTCAACAAAGTGAACGTAATGATACAGTGAAATGCAACCCAACATGTCCTGAACATTCGCCTCCAAACCCTATCTAATAGCAATAACATGTAATGCCAGAATGTCGCAATGCATTCTGGTAAACACTCCCCCAACACGTTACAATATCCACGATTTCCTCAGGCAAGTACAACAAGTTGAACTGATAATACAAGAAAACACAAAAGCATTATTTAATTAATTTACACAAAATAGAAACAACATTTAATTTGATTTGTGTCCGATGACGAGAGAGAGACGGAGAGATAGAGCACTTTGGTAGAGAGACATAGAGTAACAATAACAGAGAGCGAGCGCCGGTCTCGATAAAGCCGTTAATCAGAGAAATGAAACGTTATTTCCCGATTGTTTCACAGCGGTTACATTCAGCAGGTAGACACGGCCATGATCTGCACCTATCTGAATCACATTATCCAATGAAAAGTATTAGAGCTCTGTGCGTGAGCATAGTCAAGACATCGCGTCTGTGTGTGTGTGTGTGTGTGTGTGTGTGTGTGTGTGTGTGTGTGTGCGTGTGTGTGTGTGTCATCATCACATTTTTGTATACATTTTTATTAATTAACATGACCTGCGCGAAAGGGGGAAAAAAATGAATGCGCGTCATTGTACCCAGCACTTCTGAAAATGCACTTCCGAATGCGTCTCTGTCCCCAGCACATTTCAAACCAAACCTACGCCCATGGTCTTGTGTGTTGGCCGCTCCAGCCTTACAGATAAACTTTGCATCAGAATGAGTCTCGGGCGATCTGTCCACGCACCACACAGTCCAGATTAAAGCCATATAGGTCTGAAGACTTCTGGAAGGCAACTACACATAAAGCACACTGAGGGGTGTCCGGTCACGCATTACGGCCACATTGTCTCTGACCATATCGTTCCAGGACGCATTTGTCTTCCGAAGGGATGATTCGTTGCGCCTTGGTTGTCGTGGAAACCCGCCACTGGACTCCACCCACAATGATTGGTGTGTCTGTGTGTTGCATGAGCCTGTGATTCAATTTACAAATGAGTTTCAAATTGGTCGTAGGAAACGTCCTATCATTTCGTACCTGAAGAAGGTTTTCAATCTGATTGTTGTTGGTTGTGGAAAGTTTTAGGTAATGCACTTTTCTTTGCAAAACTTGCAAATCATCCTCTTGGCAACAGTTTAGCGTTTTACTCATGGGAAGAAGTACCATATACCAAGTCTGAACAAAGCTGCGATGTCAATCCAAGACACCAGGTCCTGTCTTAAGACGTGGTACAAAGGGCTTCTCATTGAAAATGCACTGAGCCAACATCTTCTCTTCATCATCAGAGGTCGCTCAGTTCCACCAAGGGTTCTCACTGGATCCACACAGACTCCTGGTCTGAGTCTTTGTGAACTCATAAATCCCTGTGAAAATACTAGGTCTGAATAGTCCTTTTGACCTCAGAAGTCACTGTCAGACATACCAGGTTGAAACAGAGAATGTCCTCCCAAGATATGACAAATCGTAATTGTGTCTTCAACCTACAAGTCTGAAGATATTCATCATGACATAGAGTAATTGTCAAAGACTCTGAGTCAAAATAGTCGCAGTGCCCTCATGAATCCAAATGTCTTCTTAATTGTCTGGCCAACATTCGAGGTCTGAGTAGTCATTGTGACCTCACAAAGCCCCGAATCCCCTAAAAGTCAAAGCAGTCTCATCAAAATGGACTCTGCCAACACCACATTGTTTGTGTTGGCACGTGACTCTCTTTGCATTGGCAAACACACACTCTGCTGTTTCAGGGGATCAAGACGAATCGCCTGGCAAAGCCTCACGGACGCTGGCTGAGAGAGATGATGTAGCATGTGCATTGACCTCCACCTTGTGTGTTGATACTGGATAGCTGGCTGTTTCAGGAGGGGTTTTTCTTCAGCAGCCCCTTTAAATTGGACCGCAGGATGGAGATGGCTGTTTCAGGGCCGTGTCTGTCTGACAGTAATTGATCTCGCTCCCCCTCCCTCATTCTCCCCATTCTGTCATCAATCATCAGTAGATCTACGCTGTTGGTTAGTGTGTGTTAGTTGCGTAGTGTAGATGTTTTGTGTTTAGAAGTACCTACTTAGTGAAAGTGTTGCTACGCCTTCGTAGCCTTCTGTCAACACAACACTTTCAGATGAGATGGTCGATGATACCAGACTGACTTTCACTTTTCAGACGCACTTCAGAGCTGCCCCGCTGAAGGGCCCTTGAGCAATAGGTTACTTACACCCCTGGGTTCCCTCTAGTGAGTCTCTCCCCCCACCAGGGGGCTCCTGCACGCTCTGCCATGACGCCTGGAGGGGCATCCAGCTGCTGTCACATCTGGTCACTAAACGCACGGCTGCTGAGCAGATGAGAGCAAATGCTGGTCATAAGAAAGAAAGAAAACCAAAATGAAAATAAGAAAGAAACTCCAAACTGAAAGGTTGTTGGTTCAATCCCTGGTGCCTGTAGCCTAACCTGTAAGGTGAGGTGACTTTGCCCCGTCTGCTGCAGCTCTGCTTCTCAACTGTGAGTCACTTTGAATACAAATGTTGGCTTTAGGATTCAAATGCATGAACCCGCCGACGCTCAGATATGGGTATAATATACATGATGTATTCACAGTTAGGGTTATTCTAATGTCTAATGTCACTAAGTTTACACATGACCCACTGTATTGCTGGACCAGCGATCAGGATATATTCAAGGTAATGTGCCATTATAAAACAAGGCATCCAGATGGACTGTTAAATTAAGAACCACGCTGAACCAGAATTCAAAATCCATGAAGGCTTTGCAGGAGCTCTGGAGAGACAGGGAGACACACCAACAAAGAGACGGATGAAAAGAGAGAGTGAGATTGAAGGATGAGACAAATTGGAATTGATACTTAAACTACATTTCCTCGCTTTCATTAAGAGATCTCCCGTCCCTCTCTTTATATCAATCTCCATCCCTCTCTCTCTCTCTATCTCTCTCTCTCTCTCTCTCTCTCGCTCTCTTCCTCTCTCTCTCTTCCTCGCTCTCTCTCTATCTTTCTCTCTCTCTCTCTCTTCCTCGCTCTCTGTCTCTCTCATGCTCACATGTCTCTCACAAACCTCTATTTTTCTCTCCCTCTTTCCATTTCCCTATCTCCTTTCTCCTCCCAGCCTCTCTCTCTCTCTCTCTCTCTCTCTCTCTCTCTCTCTCTCTCTCTCTCTCTCTCTCTCTCTCTCTCTCTCTCTCTCTCTCTCTTCCTCACTCTTCTCTCTCTCTCTCTCTCTCTCTCTCTCTCTCTCTCTCTCTCTCTCTCTCTCTCTCTCTCTCTCTCTCTCTCTCTTCCTCACTCTTTCTCTCTCTGTGTCTCTCTCCCTCCCTCACTATCTGAGATTACCAAAGAGTAATTGATTCAAGTTGATGCTCGAACAACTCTTTTGTTGGGAAGCTGGAAGTGCTGGAAGGCTCTATAGGGGCCTCTCCACACACTTAGGCTGCCCTGATGCTGAAGACAATATACTGGGATGTGGTGGTAAGTAAGTTGACATGATTCATAATTATAACCAGGACACTGTGTTATTCTATATCTAAGGTCTTTGGTGACACACTTACAGAGACAACACACACACACACACACACACACACACACACACACACACACACACACACACACACACACAAACACACACACACACACACACACACACACACACACACACACACACACACTCCGTAGGGACATAATGATGGTGGTCTGGATATCCTCTCTGTTCTCTCAACAGACCATAATTCATCGGTCGTTGCCAGGAGACCATTTTCTCCATCAGAATCTCCTCGGTGCCCGCGGAGGAATGCTAAATTAAACTGCCTCAACTGACGTACTGACGCGTGCGTAACGGACGCTGCTCTACTGCCCCTCACTGGCTGGAAGGAGAATGCACGTGGGTCAATTTGTTCTGTACGCGTCAATATTAATGTTATAATATTATTGTTAAGTTGCGCTCCGACTGTCATTCCGTTGTCTTTAGGTTATTAAAGACAATGGAATGTAGCTTATCATATTCATTTTTGTTAGAACATTGTTGAAACAAATAACTTATTTAGCAATCTAAATATAACTTTAAATGTAACTACTATCCATATTTGGTGACTTTAACATAATAGCCTGTCAGGTATAAATAGAGACTATTTCATCTTATAGTGTATGCATACAAATAATGAATTTTATTTAAATCCAACTGCCGAAGAAGGTGTATCTTTAATCATCACTTTTTTTTAATCAAAATAATTCAACAATGAAATGTGTGCTCTTCAATGCTGTTGGCTTTGGAATTACTTTTGCATTCATTAAGGTCATATTGTCTCTTTCTCACAGGTTTCAATATAAACTGCAGGGCCATCCCTATAAAACGCTGGCTACATTTGAGACATAACTGAACAAAACTGTGGGTGGTCAAAAGCATTCAGGTGCCTCACAGTGTTTTCATCAGGCAGCGACTGCAGACTGGATCCATCAGTGCCATATAGAACACCCAGCACCCTGCAGAGACCTGCATGACAGGAGGCAGCAGGACCAGAGCCACTTCTGATATGACACAATATTCTGACAGACTGGTTCCATCCGGCCAACTCAAAGCTGCAGTGTCAAATTTGTTCAACTTCTTTTATAAGAAAAATTGCAAGGTAAGCAGTTATTTTACACTAATGTGACTCGTGTGTCATCTAACGTTTGCGTATTATAACGGTACGTGTTTGTTCTGTTTGAAAGCTACAAAAGTATGCCGCGGTGCATCCACAAACATTAACAGTCCAGCTGTGTGCCCACATGGTTCTTGAAGACCTTGGGTTATGCCCAAAGGACAATTGGTTCCCACTGACTGGACAAAACAAGCCGAAACATCTGCCTCGTCTCTCTCTCCTTCTCCATTCAAGGAAATGGCGACAGGCTGCCAGACGGTATTGTCTGTAGTGAATGGAACCCACAACAGAAAACAGAATGAAGTTAAATGGACAATGTGTCTGTTTAACCGCAGCATTCATTGCTGGGACAATTAAACAGTAGTGTCCATCAGGAGGTCAGTTCCCCTACTACATCTTATTGAGGATCCTCCATTCATCCCTTGTGACATAAACCCTGTATTCTGATCTGATCTTTGTTAAACTACATCAAGACAAGGAAGCTGTAGGCCTACTGTTGCACCCAATGTGACTCCTGTCCTATAGTAGGATTCACAGGCAGGTGTTATAATTGGACAGGATTTAATGTAGAAAAGGTGTGAAACTTAAATGATACACAAGAGTGCAAGGCATTGATTTCAATTTTTGAGTTACAATCAACATAAAAAGCATCTTACACCAGGTAAGTATTGTATGTGAAATTATGTAAACAATTCTAATTAAACACTGCTGAATATGTGACAAACACAAATCTCCATGTGCAAAATTGTATAATGATATAGCCCCTAATATCAATGTTAAACACAGTACTCAAATAGCCACTCAAAATGCTGAAAACAAATGGATGGCATATAATGGAGATTAAACACACTAGAAACATGGAGAAGACTAGTCTCTGTGACGTCACTTCCCTAACTCTATTAAATGAGACTGCCCTAACTGAGAGACTGCGCCCCTAGAGGCCTGGAAGAACATAAATAAAGAAACTGTTCCAACACACTCCCCGTCTGGCATCACTTTAAAATGCCACAATAAAATATTTACATGCACTAATCTTCTGGAGACAAGAGAAGGATACATTCTGAGACAGGTCTAAATAAAGTCTTTGTGGTCTTGTCACGGGTAACTTTGACTTCCACTTTTCTGACTTGTCCATCTTTATTCGCAGTGCCTTGAGGATGATCCCTGTTGACCATTCATTCCTCTTCAGGTGTTTGTCTTTCAAAAGAACAATGTCCCCTTCCTTCAGGTTTGGCTTGTTTGCGCTGCCACTTTTGACGACTCTGGAGCATGTTGAGCTATTCATTTTTTCATGGAGCCCAGAAGATGTCAGAAAGAAGCTGAACCCTCTTCCACTGATGTTTGAACATGTCAGCCTTGGTGAAGTCTCCAGATGGAAGCAGTAGCGTGGCGTGACCATTTTTTTCACAGATGCCAACGAGAAATAAATAACTTTCTTTTTTTTTTTTTTTTTTGCAAGACGCGTTTTTTATTGTTTTTTTTCATTATTATTATTTATTAACTTCTAAAACATTCAGGGAACGAACAAACTAATGCATAACAGATCTATTAACGCCAACCCCCATTGGCGTTAATAGTTCTGCTCTGAGGTTCTGCACTTTATATACTGGCGTGTAAGGGAGTACAGTCCTGAAATGTTATCCCTTTCACTTGTTGGCCAATCACAGACGGGCAATTGCTACAATCTGATTGGTCTAGCGCGTTTTTTTTCAACAGTCCTTAGAGTTAGGGATGCAAGTTTGGGTTTGGTGCCACTTCGCAACGAAGTGTAGTACTTTATTTCACTACATGGTTAGGACACGGGAGGAGGGGGGGGGGCACTATTTCCCCAGCTGCAAAATAATCACTGAGAAAACGAAAGTGGACGGAAATCACGGAATATCAAAGCAGGAGACTCGATAGATAAAATGTTTTAATGATTAACGAATATGCAAGCTGTTGTTGGGGGAATTAGGGGGAAAATAAGGGAAGCCTGGCATCCTTTGACCTCTGCAAGAAAACACCACTGGATGGAAGTGGTACTGCGCCAAACTTCTGGGTGAGAAGAGTTGAGGGGGTCAGGATCAGAGGTGCCTCAAAAGAGACTTGCAGTAAAGGTCTGGCATTGATAACAGCCATAACTTCAGCCATGAATGTTGTCAGAATCTCATGAGTGAGTCTAGACTTTAGCAGCATTGAGCCGAGGATGTGTCTTGCGCCTATCATACGCTCCCATGTACCAACCATGTGAGATGAATACGGAGGGTTAAACACCCAAGAACACCTCTGCTCCAGTACACTCCTCTCACCAGGCTTTGGGGGATCTAACTTCAGCTCTCTGGATGCACCGACAAAGTTGGTCCCACAGTCAGACCTTAACTGTTTTGCAGGGCCTTTGATAGTAAAGAATCGACACAGTGCATTGATGAAGCTAGAAGAGCTCAGACTCTCAATCACTTCAATGTATACAGCCCTGGTAGACATGCATGTAAACAAAACTGCCCATCTCTTACTGTTGGCTTGCCCCCCTTTGGTACGGCATGCAATGACCTCCCATGGTCCGAATACATCAAGGCCAACATACGAAAATGGGGGATGAGTCTGCAAGCAGGTAAGTCTGCCATGATTTGCTGTTCCTCTCTGCCTCGCAGCTTCGTGCAAGTAACGCATCTGTGAATGATGCTGCTGACGGAACTCTTGGCTCCAACCACAAACCACTTGCTCTCACAGCTCCCTCCGTGAAGTGTCTCCCTCGATGCTTTATTGCTACATGATGATGACGGATGAGCAATGTAGCAATATGGTGCTTGCCTGGGATGAGAAGAGGGTTGACTTCATGGCTTGACAACTTTAACTCAGAAATGCGTCCTCCTACGCGCATTAGGCCGTTGTCATCAATGACTGGGTGAAGCTTGAGAAGGGAACTGTTTGATGACAGGCCTCGCTTTGCCATGATGCATTTGATTTCCTCTACATACACTTCATGCTGAACACATCTGATGACTGTGTGTTCTGCCTGCATTAAAGCTTCAGGTGTGAAACTTGTCTTGCAGAGGTGCCAGCCTGCACAACTGTGGTCTTCTTTTGATCTGATGAAGCTGCCAGAGATGTGACAAAGCTGAGCCACTACCTTAATCAGTGATGTCCTCTTTGAAAAGCGTTCAAAGCGCGCTGAACCCAAATTATTTGTTGCTATTGTGGTGGCAAGCACTGTCACACTGGAGCTGAGTTCAGCATCTGACTCTGGGTTGATGAGTTCAAATGGGCCATTCTCAGTGGTGATGCTCTTGGGCTGCAGAATAAATGCTCGACCGTAGAGCCATGTGGTACTTGCAGGGTTTTCTGCTGCTACAGACCGGGAGCCATGATCGGCAGGATTGTGCTCCGTTGGGACATACATCCACTGGTCTGGAAGAGAAGATTGCTTAATTCTCTGGACACAATTGTTTACATACACATGGAACACACACCTCCTGTGTTGGTTGTTTATACATCCTAGCACCACCTTGCTGTCAGTGTAGAATGTAGTTCTGTTTATTTTCATGTCAAGTTCTTCTGTGTGGAGTTCTGACAACTCCACAACAAGCACAGCAGCACAGAGCTCCAGTCGGAGGATGGTGAGCTCTGGTAGAGGAGCCAGTTTAGCCTCCTTACCCATAACAAAGCCAACTTCACTCTGCCCATCTTCTCTTATGACCTTTAAGTAGGCTGCTGCAGCTATAGCCTTAACCGAGGCATCTGAGAACACACAGAGCTCAATGAACACTTGTGCGATGGAAAAGGAAACATAGGTGCGAGGGATTTGTAATGTCTTAAGATTCTGCAGAGAATCTTCTCCAGTCATCATACAGCTCTTGGGGCAGGGGGGTATCCCACTCAAGGTCACAGTTGGAGAGCTTTCTAAGAAGAAGTCGTCCTTTGATTGTCACAGGTGCAAGGAAGCCCAGAGGATCAAACAGACTGAAATCACACCATGACGAGTGATGGGCTTCTGGCTCTGTAGAACATGGAAGGTGAATGTATCAAACATTGTGCTCCAACTCACTCCTAAGCTGCGCTG
The DNA here is from genome assembly GCA_036785325.1 of Urophycis tenuis. NCBI lineage: Eukaryota > Metazoa > Chordata > Actinopteri > Gadiformes > Phycidae > Urophycis > Urophycis tenuis. The sequence goes on along the minus strand of JAXIVH010000104.1, from coordinate 155,037 downwards.
GACTGGTAGCTCATCTGTTGAGAGATCCAGGTCTTTGATTTCCTTGGCTCTGTCATCAGGGGGTAACGCATTCACCACATCCTCTCTGTTGGAGGCTATCTCGTGGAGACGCAGATTAGAGATTGTGAGCATGTTTTGAGCTCTCTGCAGGACATCATTAACCTCAGCTTCAGTTGGAAAAGTCTTCAATGCGTCATCAACATAGAAGTATATTTCTATGAAGTGTCGTGCATCGCTATCATATTCCTGTTCTGACTCTTTTGCAGCTATTCTCAGCCCGTAAATTGCCACCGCTGGGGAAGGACTATTTCCAAAGACATGGACTCTCATGCGGTAGTGTACAACGCCTTTGCTGAGGTCATTATCCTCATACCAGAAGAAGCGAAGAAAATCTCTGTGATCTTCCTGAACAATGAAACAATAGATCATTTGCTCTATGTCTGCTGTGACCGGTTCTTTTCTGAAGCACAGGAGAACCCCCAATAGGGTGTTGTTCAGGTCCTGTAAGCAGTACATATTTCAAAGACACTCCATCAAACTGTGCACTCGAGTCAAACACCACGCGGATCTTCCCTGGCTTTTGCGGGGGGTAGACGCCAAAAGTGGGAAGATACCAGTGCTCTTTGTCTTTGTCGTGAGGTGGAGCAAGCTCTGCGTGTTTGTTGTCAAGCATTCTCTGCATCAATTCAACAAAGTGTGCTTTCATCGCTTGCTTCTTGTTGAGCGTGCGTCGAAGAGACATAAGCCGCTTGTAGACGTGGGATCTGTTGTCTGGCAGAGGATGTCTGGGGGGTCTGGAATGGTATTGGAGCTACCCAGCTATTTTTCTCATCTTTGAAGACACCTTCCACTTTTTAGAAAATTCACGTCCTCAGCAGATGGTGCAAGCTGCTTGTCGGCATCAGTGCGGTGAAAAACATTCTCTCCCAAGCCCTCCGCAGTGGGCTGTGAGTAAGGGATTGTGGGTAGCAGCTGATGCGGCAAAGCTCTTGAGCTTTGCCGCATCAGGCTGAAGTCCTCTTTAACACTGAAGCGACTTTCACAGGGAGTGAGGAGGCTTGGGCGTCCATTATCTAATATATGTGTTTTCAGAGCGCTCACTTGATTTGGCTTGTAAGCACTGCCGAGGCAGACGTCACCAATAATTACCCAGCCCAAGTCCAGCTTCTGCACATATGGATCATTGTGTCTGCCACTAAACTGCTTCCTCACCTTGTGAGCTCTCAGCAGGTTCCGTCCAATGAGCAGGAGAATGTCAGCATCTGGGTCGAGGGGTTTCAGCAGCTATTGACCTCAGATGGCAGTGGTGTTGAGCAGCTTCAGGAGTGGGTATTTCTTCCCTGTTGTTGGGGATAGCATTACACTCAATTGTAGTGTAGGGAGAGGAAGACTCATTTTCCCATCTGCTGAATCCACCATATAACCACAAGCTCTTCTGCCTGACGTTTCTGTTATGCCAGCACAGGTCTTCAGAGTATATGATTTTGTTGTGCCTTTGATGTCAAACATGTCAAAAAACTCTTTGTAAGCGACAGATTCTCTGTCTTTGCAAGCGTCAGATTGCTCTGATCATCAATGATGGCATACATTTTCCTGATGTTGTGTCGCTGACCCTCACGATAATCATGCACCAGGCAGATCTTCGAGCAGGATTTTCCTGAAATTCCATCTCCACACACCTTTGTGCATACTTCCTCCCCACCATGCTCTTTAGGGGAGGACAAGGGCTCGAGGGTCTGTGGTGCTGGTCCAGGGTGAAGAGCCGACAGGTGTCTCTCGCTGTCACATTCCACACTTAATGGTGACCTTACAGTCTCTGGCTTGGTGGCTGGTGGAGACACGGCATCTGTAGCAGATGTTATGGTCTTTGAGGAACTTTCTGTATTCAAGAAGCATAGTTCTGAAGCCCCTACATCTTTTCAGTGGGTGTGGCTTGTGATGTATGGGACACTGCTTGTTTACATCTTCAGCTGCAGTTTTCATTGTTGTAACTACATCTGATGACACATCTGTCTTGTGCACTGTAGCTGATGATCTTGTGTTGTAGTAACCGGTTTTATTTTCCCTTTTGGAACTCATAGAAGAGATATGGGTTGTGGTGAAGCTCGGGTACTCTTCAATGTACAGGATTTTTTAGGTAATGTAAGCAAGACATGTGAGAAGACATAAAATAACAACGGCTTAGGAAAACAGTCCTGAGGTGTGGGGTGTCCATTATCTGGAGGTGTTGGGGCTTTCGAGATGTTGGGAGCGGATGGTTGAGGTGTTGTAGAGTCTGATAGCTGATGGGATGAAAGAGCCCCCCCAAGCACTTTGAGGCACGTGGCTGAGTGAGCCTGTGACAGAACGTGCTCCTGAGTTGCCTCAGCTCGGCATAGAGAGGGTGAGAGGGATTGTCCAGGATCGCCTGCTGCTTTCCCCTCATCCTCCTCTCAGTTACAGCCTCCACATAGTCCAGCTTCATCCCCGCCACAGAGCTCGCCTTCCTCACCAGCTTATTCAGCTTGTTAGCACCTCCGCTCCCAATGCGTCCTCTCCAGCACACTACAGCGAAGAAGGTGACACTGGCTACCACAGACTGGTAGAACATCCGTAGCAGCCTAGTGCAAACATTGCAACACCTGAGCCTCCTCAGGAAGAACAGCCTACTCTGTCCCTTTCTGTAGAGGGCCTCAGTTTTGTCCGACCAGTCCAGTTTATTGTTCAGGTGCACCCCAAGGTACTAATAGGTATCCCCCATCTCCACCTCCTCCCCATTTATGGAAACCGGTATTGGGGGGCTCCTTCTGCGCCAGAAGTCCACCACCAGCTCCTTGGTTTTCCCAGTGTTGAGCTGAAGGTGGTTCCCGTCACACCATCCTACAAAATTCTTGACTAGTTCCCTGTACTCCTCCTCCCTATTTTCTGAGATGCATCCAACAATGGAGGAGTCGTCAGAGAACTTCTGCAGGTGGCATGTTCGGGAGTTGTATCAGAAATCCGAGTTGTAGAGGGTGAATAAGAACGGTGAAAGTACAGTCCCTTGGGGTGTGCCGGTGTTGCTTGTTGTCACCATGTCTGACAAGCAGTGTCACAACCTGGCATACTGCAGCCTGTCCGTGAGGTAGTTAGTAATCCATGCCAGCATGTCAGGATCCACCTGCATCACCAGGAGCTTCACAGCCAGCCGGCCAGCCAGCCAGCTGGCCTGACGGTGTCGAAAGCACTGGAGAAGTCAAAGAACATGATCCTCACCATGCTCTGCAGCTTCTCCAGGTGTGTATAAGCTCTGTGAAGCAGGTAGATGATGGCATCCTCCACGCCGATGTGGGTCTGGTACGCAAACTGCAGAGGGTCCAGGCAGTCACGCACCATGGGCCTGAGGTGCTACAGCACCAACCTCTCGAAGGTCTTGATGACGTGTGACGTTAGAGCCACAGGTCTGAAGTCCTTTGGAGCGTTGGGGCGACTCTTCTTCAGCACAGGGAATGGATGTCTTCCATAGAGTTTGGCACCTTTTTCAGCCTCAGCAAGAGGCCGAAAAGATGCGTGAACACTCCTGCCAGCTGCTCCGCACAGATCTTGAGCACCCTCGGGCTGATGTCGTCGGTCCTCTGGCCTTGTTTGACCTGATCCTTGTGAGCTGCTGTCTCATGTGGCTGATGTTGATGGTTGAGGTTGTTATTGCTGGGGTCAAAGCAATAGTTGGGGGTGTGGTGAGGGGATGACTGTCCTCTGGGCTGGACATTGGTCCAGTCTACCTGTGAGTGTGGAACGGGAGAGAGAGAGAGGGTGGTGCTGGGAGGGGAGGTGCAGACGCTGCCATGCCCGGATCTGGTAGTCCAGCAGGGAGATGAGTAGGGCAGGAGGGGGGATCGGGTGTTGGTCTGGCCCCAGTTGAGTAAGTCAAATCTGTTAAAAAAAAAAAAAACAGGTTTAACTCGTTGGCCTTTGTCCCCTCCTGTGATCCTCCAGCAATTTCCATGCCAGTGATGGTTCTCACCCCTGCCCACACCTCTTGCGGGTTGTTCTACTGCAGCTTCCCCTCTGTTCTGTTCTTGTAGCAGTCTTTAGCCCTCCTCAGCCCCCACCTCAGCTCTCTTTGTATTTCCCTCTGTGTGTCCTCATTGTCTCCTGCCATGAAGGCTCTCCTCTTCCGGTTCAACAGGACTTTGATGTCCCTGTTGATCCAGGGTTTGCTGTTGGGGAAGCAGCAGACCTTCTTCGTAGGGACAACACTCTCCTCACAGAACTTTATATAGTCTGTGACGCATTGAGTGAGACCCTCAATATCGTCACCGTAGTCTTCCTGAAACATCCCCCAGTCTGTTGTCCTGTAGCACTCCCTTAGGGCCTCCTCAGCCTCCTCAGACCACTGCTGCACAGTCCTGGTGGTGATGGGCTGTCTCCTCACAAGAGGCTTGTAAATAGGAGACAGTGGTATCAAATAGTGGTCTGATTTGACCAGGTGGGGGAAGGGCTGTTGCCCTGTATGCCTCCTTAACATTGGCATACAGTAAGTCCAATGTCTTATCTCCTCTGGTGCATACACATACTGGGTGTCTTTGACATGTTGACATGGTTAAAGGCTCCGTTTACTATAATAAGAGCGTTGGGATGCCTAGTCTGCAGATCTGCGACGGTGGAGTGAATGACGTCACAAACCCGCGCCGCCACAGCCGATGGTGGAGTGTAAACAATAACAACAATGGCTGCCGAAAACTCACAGGGCAGATAGTACGGTCTCAGTCCCACAGCTAATAGCTCGACATCAGGCGTGCACGTGATTTCCTTCATGGTAACATGTCTCGGGTTGCACCATTTGGAGTTAACAAAGACGGCAAGTCCACCACCCGACTTCTTCCGCCCGAAATAGCGTGAAGCCGGCTAGTTCCACTGAGCAGTCTGGTATATTCCCGTTCAGCCATGTCTCAATCAGGCACAACACACTGCACTCCCGGTACTCGCGCTGTCCGGTAATGAGGGCTGATAGTTCGTCCATCTTGTTGGGCAGTGAGCGTACATTCCCCAAGATAACCTAGGGAAGACGGGGCTTGTATCTCCACCTCCTCTCCGTCTTCTTGTTCCTCACCATGGCTCCTGCGTAAGTCCCACGCCGCTTTATCCTCAGCTCCCTCGGGATCCCCTTCGGGCAAACCGCTGGTCGATCCCGGAGCTGGAGGAGCTTGTCCCGTGAGTAGGCGCCAGGCCATTGTTGTTGTTGTTTAGTGGTCGTGGTGATCGTCCTGCACATTCTTGTTATTGTACAACCGTATAAGAGGCCTTATAAAATGCCTACGTATTTACAAAGCCTAAAGCTAAAGTTCTAAAAGTACTAAATGGATTACAAGTTTTTAAAAAAGGAAATAGGAAAAGGAGGTCAGGAGCTGCTGTGTCGGACTGCCATTCACTGTGGCTAAACTCCTCTTTACATCCCATCCTCCTAGGAACAGGCAGGTGTTATAATTGGACAGGATTTAATGTGGAAAAGGTGTGAAACTAAAATGATACACAAGAGTGCAAGGCATTGATTTACAATCAATATAAAAGCATCTTACACCAGGTAAGTATTGTATGTTAAATTATGTAACCAATTTTACTTAATCACTGCTGAATATGTGACAAACACAAATCTCCATATGCAAAATTATATAACGATATATCCCCTTATATCAGTGGGCCGTGCATTTCACACCTAGGCCTTCAGTGATGTCCTATTTTGTCCGACTTCAATAAATACCTCTCATAATACCATCATGTATGACACCACGTGACCATGGCTGGAGAAATAGAATACAGAAACACACTAGTGTGTTTGCATCACCTCAACTGTGTACAAAACAGGCTATTTTCCAGCGCATTTAAAAATCAATAAACTCGCATCAGCAATTAAAACATATATCTATGTGGAACTGTCAAAACAAAAAATAATAGGGTATTTAAAATGATCTGTCCAAAAAGTTTTAATAAGTTCACATAGAATACAGGTAAGCTTTAACAAGGTGGTACACTAATGCAAAATGGCAGTGTGCACCTGTTCATTGAGCTGTGTATCCACTCGGGTGTCCCCAAACGTTTTTAAAAGTACCGTAACTTGGAAGTGTCCAGTCGTGCTTTGGTGTCTCATTGTTGCCTTAGTTAAACAATTTAAGTTCGCAAATCCAGTATAGCTCCACACACTAAGTCGATCCTTTGCAAACAAAAGGCATTCCCAGCAGAACAATTTGCAGCACCCATTTCTTCTTCTAATTGTTTTACGGCAGTGAGTATCCAATCACAGGAGGCGTTCAACGTGAGGCCTTTTAGAAGGCCTACTGTCAACAACTCCTGATCTGATTGGCTATCGCAACTGTCTATCAACTGTATGTACCCGTTCACTTACATTAATACACAGACGCCAGCATTGAGAATATGAATAATATTTTTATATATTAAGGGAAAGTAAATTCAAAATTAAATTAACTTTTATCAAATTGGTCACGTGATGACGCCGAGCAAGATGGCTGCTTAGGTTGGAGGCTGCGGCACCGCTAGTTTATATTTTATGTGAACATAAAGCCATCCGCAATTTATCACATTGTCTTTTGCTTTTACAAGTTGGCGATTGCAACCCTCTCCTACCACCGATATGCCAAATTCCCGGAAAAACGAAAATGCATCTCAACAGCAGCCAAGCACCAGGGCTACCGCTAGCTTAAAAACTGGTCAGGCCTCTCCTGTATCGCCACCTCGGGAGGCCGTGGATGAGTCCATCTCTACTGCCAAAATACATGCGCTTCTCCAGAAATTATCAGATGACCAAACGAAAATCCTGAATGATCAAGCCACACACTTCGCCGACATTCGCAAGGATGTGTCAGAAATGAGAAGGGCTGTTGAGGCGATGGAGGGCAGGCTAGCCGACATGCTAACCAGGATAAATAGTGTGGAGGCTCGTTTGGATATGCTGGAGGAGGTGGAGAGGCGGCGATGTGACTCGCCCCCGGCTGGTTGGCAGGTTGAAAAGCTGAACGCCAAGCTAACTGAGTACAAGGACCGGGAAAGGCGAGTAAATCTACGTATTTATGGTTTCCCGGAAAGTGTTGAAGGTAAAGATGCCATATCGTTTTTGAGGACTACTCTCCCCGAAATACTTCGTGGTGACTTCGAAGGAGGCCTGGATTTGGAGCGTGCTCACCGGTCGCTACTACCAGCTAAGCCCGGAGCCCCCCCGAGGCCCTTCATCGTGCGGTTCCTGAGGTTTCAACAGAAGGAGCGGGTGAGACAACTTGCTAGAGAAATCGGGGACGTCCGCTGGCAGAATCAGAAGGTAAGCTTCTATCAAGATTTCTCCAAGGCCACGCAGGAGCGCCGACACTCCTTCCTGGAGTGTAAACGTATGCTTCATTCAGCCAAAATCCCGTTTGGCATCGGCTATCCTGCTGTGCTCTCTTTTACAACGCCAAGCGGGATAAAGCGTCGGTTTGATGATCCTAAGAAGGCTTTGCAATGCATCAAAAACCTTTAATTGACCCAGGCCTTGCGCTTTGATGGACCCCCCCCCACCCCATTTTTTGCACTTTGAAGCGTGGCTTGGGTAAGACATTGATAGATAGTTATATGAACGTTTTTGGACTTATATCACTGGAAGTTGGAGATGATACATTGCATTACTACCTGTAACCTACCTCGTAGCATAGGTCTACTGCCTCACCCTTTGTTTTATTGCCTTTGCTGTTGTTGTTATAGCATCGCGCTCTATCACAGTTTGTAGACCATGTGAGCACTTTTAACAAGTAGGCATGATTTATTATTATTATTATTATTATTATTATTATCATTATTATTATTATTATTATTATTATTATTTTTTATTATTTTTTTTTTATTATTTTTTTTTAATATATATGCCCAGGTCTCGAGTTATGTTTGTCTGTTGGGTGTGTGTGGGATGGGGGTCACGTCCGGATGTGCCATGGTCTGCTAAATGTGTGCTATCTTGTTATAAGGCAGAAGAAAATGTTCACACTGCTGCTATTTCATCTTTTGATATTTGGATGGATGGATGGATGGATGGATATTTGGTGGTGCCGCTGCCACACCTGGGTGGCCAGAAACTCTCAGTTTCTTGAGTTAGTTTATCCAGTTGTGGATTCTTCAGGAAGGTTTGACAGTTGTTAGCTTCTTCACCTTCCTCGCTCTCGTTTGCCCTTTTGGGTATTTTCAATGTTTTTTGTCTTTGGGGTTTGTTTTTTTCTGGATCCAGATTTCTCTCTCACAGCTGTAGGGGCAACTCCATTTTTTATTTTACTATTTTTTCCTGCATATGACAGCTCTCAATTTTATTTCAGTCAATGCTAGGGGGCTTAACATTCCATCTAAAAGAACAACTGTACTTGAATTTCTCCGTAAGAAAAATATTGACTTTGCTATGATTCAGGAATCACATTTACTCCGCAAAGATGTGGGCCGATTAGCCAATAAGTTTTATCATTCTATTGCAACGTCATCTGCTGCCACAAAATGTAAAGGAGTAGCGGTACTGTGTAAACGTAAACTTAAATTTGATTTGATTGACACTTGGGCGGATGATGCAGGTCGGGTGGCCATTGCCAAGATTCGCATGGATGGGAAGAATATTGCACTCATTTTATGGAAGATATTAACCAAGTTAAGACTAGTACAATTGTTGGGTTTTCCATGAAAAGCATGAACTAACTGTGGAAGGAAACAGATGGCCACTCATAGATACCTCCCTGTGTTCAACTCAAGGTACACTTACTGGTTCACCCCATGTTGTCTTTAAGGTGCCTGTTTAGATGCTTAGTGGACAAAACAGACACAATTGGAGGATGGGGTGCCTATATGAGATATGCTGATGGGGTTTCAGCAGTGAGGGAAGTAAGGGCCGTTTTTGTATAGTAGGCAATGTTTAAGGTGCTGACAACATGTTTGGAAAACAGGATAAAAAGGGACACACGGGGGATGTGTGGCAGTCACTTTGCAAACCGACTCAGGCTTTGTGTTGCTTCGCTGCAAGCGATAATAAAGTCTTGATCATTCAAACTCCGGCCTCCCAGAACCCTCTTACTTTTGTTAAGATATGTGCTTTAGCCACCACATAATTTGGCGTCACGAACAGGATTGAAGAAAAGGGACCAAGACGACTGCTTCGCTGCGGGTTGGCGTCCGCACAGACCACACTACGAGTGGCCACTCATTATAAAAAGGTAAGCGACGTTCTTGCCTATTAGTTATAGAAAACTGTGTGATCTGTGCTCGACCCATCCTAAAGCTAAGCAGTAAGTCAAGTGTCTCTCCAAAAAATAAACCAGTGTGTAAAGAAAAAGAGGGGGAGGCCGGGAATGAGTGCTCAGCATCAAATCATGGTTATTGTGGTTTACTAATTCATGTGTTATCCTTAATGCTTTGTGGTTTATTAACAAACTATGCTGCTCTGTGATATACTGAATTGACTAACCATAATGCTCTGTGGTTTACTAAATTGCTGAAATGTTTGTATTTTTGTTAAAGCCTGTGGGTACCGCTTTGTAGTACGAATTAGACTATAGATACTGCAGAGGGCTGAACGATCAGGTCCCTAAACTATTAGGGTGAAATTCTTTTCTACTCTAAATCCTGTGGTAATCCTTTGTAGTACACATTAGAGTATAGATACTACAGAGGGAAGAACGATCAGGTCCCTACACTAGTAGGGTAAATTTATTTCCTAACCTAAATCCTGTGGCTGTCCTTTTGTAGTATAATTCGAGTATAGATATTGCACTGGAAGAACGGCAGGTCCCTAGTAAATGTTGTATTAGGGTAAATTGTTTTTTATTTTTTAAATCCTGTGGATACCGCTTTATAGTACAATTAGTGAAGAAGTATTATAAAGGGCTGAACGGGCAGGTAGTCTGCGATACCGCCTCCTACGGGGAGGGCCGCTTCGTCAGATTGGATTGTTTGTCTGAGATACCGCCTCCTACGGGGAGGGTCCGCTTCGTCAGACTTTAGAGATTGAGAAAAGTAATCTGAGATACCGCCTCCTAAGGGGAGGGTCTGCTTGGTCAGATTGGGGATTCTGACATACCGCCTAGTAGCGCTGCTAGGGACTGCTTGGGTAGATCCTAACTCTGCGGTTACCGCTTACCAAGATAAGCTTGGGTAAGGTCTGCTCGGGTAGAGTATAATAATTTGGACGCATTGGGAAACGATCAAATAATTAAATTCATTGTTAGAGTAGGGACAGTACTTTGTTTTTGTCCACGGATGGCCACAAAGATAGTCCATTAAAGGCGTAAGGACAAACGCTCAGTGGCTATTCTTAAGATGGTGTCTATTTTATTCATTTTATAATAGATCTGTTAAATCAGTGATACTGAAGGATCGCCATTGTTTTTGTCCACGGATGGCCACGAAGATAGTCCATTAAAGGCGTAAGGACAAACGCTCAGTGGCTATTCTTAAGATGGTTTCTATTTTATTAATTTTATAACTGATCTGTTAAATCAGAGATACTGAAGGATCGTCATTCAAAAACAAAATACATACATTTCTCAAAAACTGTTGAGGAAAGTATTTTAGAATAAGGTGTAGGAGTAACCGATACTCATATGATTATCCATTTTTAAGTTTAAAAGTCTGAGACACTTCCTCAGACAGGAGGCCTCACTTGGTTGGTTGGAGTTATTTGTGTTAAGCTTGATCGGGAGCTTTGTTTTGTGTTGGTAAATCTGAGATACTGCCTTTCAAGAGAGAAAGGGTCTGCAAAGTCAGGGAATTGTGTTTTCGTCCATTGTAGTTAATTAATTGAGAGTAGGAGCATAGGACGAGTGCTATAGTAATAGATAAGATATAGATAAAGATAAGGTATTATAATTAATAACTAACCTAAAAATACAAAATAATAACAGGATCGAGCAGAGTGGTTTGGGAAGTCTGTAGAGAGCAGGGGTTAGAAAGGAGGAGAGGAGAAAAGTGAAAAGGTGGGGGTCGAGCAGCTCCAGAGGAGCTGCAACACCAGAGAGGAAAATAAAGAGAGAGACAGAGTTAAGTAGGGAGGAAAGGAAAAAGAAAGTTGAAGAGGAACAGAGCTAGGAGCTAGAAAAGGTGGGAGGGAGTTGTACACCCCACGCTAGGACACGGTTAAATAATAATAATAATAATAAATAATAATAATAAAATAATTTCAAAAAGTAGAAAACTCCTTATTATAAGAAGTAACCATGCCAGCATCAGCGGTAGAAATACTATGTAAAAATAACCCCTTAAATAAAGATGAAATAATAAAAATTTCAGAAAAATGGGAAAAAAGAACCGCTAAACAAGGAACAAAATGGCCAAAGGAAGGGACATTTGATGTGGTTCTGTGTGAGGAGATGGAAGTAATGATAAAAAATTACAAGTGTAACAAAACAGGAAAGAAATCAGTAGAGAAAAGGGAAAGAGAAAAGCTGATATTGTCCATGTTTAAGAAGGAAGGAGAGAATTGGAGGAAAAAAGAAAAGGTAACAAGAGAAATGGTCAATAGGGCTGAACAACTAAAACCACCACCCCTTAAAAAGTGTCCACCACCCTACCACACAGGATTATACCCACTGATTTCAGGAACAGTAGATATAAAAGGAGAGATAGAAATTGACAGAGAAAATGAGGATCATGAAGAAAAATGGGGACCACACATACACATGGACTGTTACAAAGGGGTTAAAGGAGCGGTAAAGGAATGGGATAGTGACAGTGAAAGAGATGAGAGGGATAGTGATAGGAGGGGTTATGATATGTATGCAAGACAAGGTAGTTCAGCAACTCAGATAGAAAAAAAACCTTCTAGAAAACCTAGGGAGGGAGAGAAGGAATGCAGCTGGGAGGGGGGCCCACCACCCAGATGCAGTGACATCCCTCACAGCCCCCTAGTGGCCGAACTACAGGAAGAACTTAGAAAATCACAAAAGGAGAGGAGGAAAAAAAGTTATGCAGGCGTTTATCCTATTCTGGTTAAGGGACAACAAGCTCAGTATGTCCCATGGGATCACAGGATCTAGAGGGATTAGTATCTAGACTCCCTAACATACACAATGGGGCTTCAAAATGGATCAGGATATTTGAGGAGAATACAGTAGGGAAGTTGATGGCGGTGGGGGACCTGAAGGCTTTGTTGGCTAGAGTGCTAGGTATTGCCAAGATGGAGAGTGTACTGCAAAATGGGGGTCTGCAACATCTACTGGATGAAGGCGTTGATGGAACAACGTTTGACATCTACCGATCAAACACCTGGGCGGCGCTAAGAAGTGAATACCCAACCCATGTGGACCACAAGAACCTGAGGGGCTCCACAATCGGTGACACAGAGAATCCTGCATCCTTCCTGGAGAAGCAAGTCATGAGATGGAGATTGGAAACAGACCGAGACCCAGAGCAAGACCCACTGGTCTCCATCCTGTTTAGAACCTCCATAATAGAGACAATGCCTAGCTCAGTTCGGAACAAGCTAGAAGATGTGGTGGGACTGATCTCATCAAAGTCTCATAAAGAGTTCAGCGATCATCTGGTCCATGCAGTGGAAAGATATCGTCAAAATGAACAAAAAATGCAAGAACAAAGCAGAGAGGTGCAGAGAAAGTTATCTCAGCTCCAGTTGGAGGAAATAACAAGAAAGGACAAAGACAAGAAAAAACAGGCGGTCGTTGCAGAGTCAGCTACAATGACACCCGTTGTCCAGCAGCCCCCACCTCAGATGAACATTTCTGCAGTTCCACAGCAGACATCCTCTCCCCTAGTGCAACAGCCTCAGGCCCAAGGGTTACCCACCACACCAATTTTCAATGTATTCACCCAGAGTAGAGAACAAGGGACTAACAATGGGTATAGGCAGAGACAGTTTAATCAATACAGAGGACCACAGGGTCAGCCAAGATATGGCCAAAGACAGGGGCCACCCAATCAGTTCAGAAGGTTCAATGAATGTTGGTCATGTGGACAGGACGGTCATATGAGCAGAAACTGTCCAACAGTTCCTTTCCAACCAGTTCAGCAACAAAGACAGAGGGGACAGAGACAGCAAAGGCAGGAAGAATATAATCAGTACCCAGCAGGACCCTGGATGGGTCAAGGTTACTAGGGCTGCCCAGAGAATCCACAAGGGGAGGGTCAGCATGTAGCAATTACGAAACAGGCTGATGAGGAACCAATACTGCAGGTTCTAGTAAATGATAGAGGCACACCAATGATGGCAGATACTGGAGCAACTTACACATGTGTAGGTTCAAAATATGCCTCTCACCTCCCAATGGCGAAAAAATTTATCAAAACTGTAGGATTCTCGGGACAAACACAGTTAATACCAGTTACAGCTCCAGTAACGCTACAATTACATGGACGTACAGCTAAAATACCCATTTTGGTATCGGACACCACGCCGGTCAATCTAATAGGGAGAGATGCATTATGTAAATTAGGAATACAAATATTATGCACACCTCAAGGCATACTAATTGACACTACAGGCACATCTCAAATGATGCTATCAGAGCCAGACACAGCAAATGTCTACTGGATAGGAAACATTCAAGAACAGGTAAATGTAACAATGACAAAATGGGGTAGCTACATCACAGATTCTGCGTATGCACACGGTGTATGTCATTTGTTCGGAGCAGTATGGAAAATGAGGGGATTTAAGAAAACAGATGGGTCTCCCATATTACATTGTGATCAGATTGTGGAATTGATGTCAGCACTGTTATTGCCCAAGCAAGTGGCAATAATCAAATGTCAGGCTCATAAGAAAGGTCATGATTATGTCATCAAAGGTAACAATGCTGCAGATGAGGCTGCCAGGGTAGCCTCGAACACTAGCAGGGCGGTCCAGGCAGTATTGGTCATGCCTGAAGCTGCGCCTACTGAAGAAGATGTTGTCCGCATGCAAGAAAAGGCTGGAGTCTATGAACAAAACATGTGGCTAAAGAGGGGTGCTACACGTACCCCCACAGGGTTATGGAGAACTCATGATGGGATGATGTTGGCGCCTACGGCGTTGTTAGGTTTACTTATCACTAATGCGCATGGTTTTGACCATTGCGCAAGGGGGGAAGTAATGAGGAAAATTCGCCAACAAGGTTTTTGGTCACCATACTTGCAAACAATGGTTGATAATCAACTTAATGAATGTGAGATATGTGCAAAAAACAATGTAAGAAAAACAATCACAACTCCATTGGGACACATTCCTACACCTGAGGGACCATTTAGACATTTGGTCTTAGACTATGTGGATATGATTAAGAAGGTGAATGGAAAAAGGTACATGTTAGTGGTCATAGACAGATTTAGCAGATGGGTGGAAGCAGTCCCATCAAAAGATCAAAGTGCAGCTACTGTAATCAAATTCTTGACGAGAGAAGTCATGCCGAGGTTTGGAATTCCGACAGAAATAAGCTCAGACAATGGCTCAGCATTTATCCAGAAAACTGTAAAACAAGTAATACAGCATCTACACATCAAACAAAGGTTGGGTTGTGTGTATCATCCTCAGTCACAGGGAATGGTGGAAAGGGTGAATGGCACACTTAAGACAAAAATAAATAAAATATGTGCAAGTGCCAAAATGAATTGGATTGATGCACTACCACTAGCACTAATGACTTATCGCATGCAAGCTAACAGAATGACGCATCTAACTCCGCATGAAATGCTTACGGGTCGACCCATGCCTGCACCTACCCTTAGAGGACCCCACAAGGGCCCTCCATTGGAACAATTACAATTGGAAATAAGGGAATATGTCAGACAACTAACTGCTATACACAAGCTTATATTCAAACAGGAAAAAAACAGAGCTCCAGAGCCGGAAGAGGACCCTCCAAGGGGGGTGGAGCCCGGTGACCAGGTCTACATAAAAGTGTTCCGGAGAAAGTGGAACGAGCCAAGGAGAGACGGACCATTCAAGGTGATCAGAGCAACGCCAACTGCCATCCAGGTGGAGGGAAACACCACCTGGTACCACCTCAACCACTGCACAAGAGTCACCCAGCCAAGGACGAGAGAGGAGCCAGGGAAAGATCAGGATGCTGACGCATCCAGACCCAACCAACCGCCCCAGAAGGACCGGACCCAATCCAGACAGGAGCAACTGCACCCAGCCGAGGATGCTGAAGCAGATGACCATGTTCCTGATACTCTACAGCCTCTGGCAGATTCCATTGGCCCAAGGGTGGAGCCAAAGGACGGAGGAAGCACCAATGACACAACAGGACTGGAGTAGCCAGATATCAAGAGACAGTACTAGGGATAACATGAGAGTGTCGCAGGAACAGCCGGTTCTGAGGTATTTGAGACGAGTAAGCCAAATAAGGGAGAAAAGGTCAAAAAGAGTGGTCTTACAAGCCCAAATACTCTCTCAAGAACTAAAATCAAGAGAACAAATTACTTTTGAGGTAGAGTTAGGAGAGACAATGCTATGCTTGGTAGGCTTTCACCAGAAAATATGGTCCATTTGATATTGGACAAGGTCGGTGTAAAATAGGTATCCAGAAAGGTCGTATACATTGGTGTTTGACAGTAACATTAGAAGATCAGCAGGACCATCTAAAAGATCAATATAAATTAGGAATGAGGAAAGGTAAGTTTCCAAATGTATGGTGAGATCCATAAGGTCCTTGCTGTAGCAGACATGGCAGAGAAAGATAGGCTAGAATGGGTGCCTGTGAGAACCGATGACCGTAGTGATGAGAAGGAATATGAGCCAATGCTAGTTTAATTCTTGGGGAACACTTGGACTATGAGGAGGTTCACATTGATCATGTTGGTAGCCTTTCCAAGTGAAGCTGTGTCAACAATCTGAAGGCAAAGAAACATCGACAACAACATTGCCCAACAATCTCTACATTTTTTGTTTTGCATGATAAAAGTAGTTTAGGTTGATTATTAGTATAATTTGTTAGAAATATACACATATGTTTCAACTTATAGTAGTGTGATAGTTTTGACTTGATAATTGTTGAATTAGCAAGTCATTTAGTAGTTTTATATTTTGTGTGTTTTTTCTTTTTGATTTACCTGATATTCATCTGTTTATCACATTGTCACCATTTCATGATATGTTCATTGATTGTTGAATGCTGAATTGGATTTTCATGTGATATGACGAGAAACAGTCCCACTGAAGGAGGTTTTTCCTACAAAAGATAGGTTTACTCCAGGAGGACTGAGGAGGTGCATGGGGATTTTTACTACATTCCTGTAATTGGGCATTAGGACAGGGAAGTAGATGTTTATCCCAATGTACCTTGTGATGAAGGCCTGAGTCTCTGATAGGGATGCACCCGAATACGAATACGTTATTCGGAGAGCACAGATAATGCGATGTAAACATATCTGTATTCTTCCCGAATATTCGCGTTATTATTCGGCAAAAAAAAAATCTTAAAATCCGTTCATATCATTGTGGATGGCAGGTTGGCAACAAGATAAAAATGTCTATTCTGTTTGCAGCATCGGACTTTGATTTCACTAAATAGTCGTTTCATTTATTACAAATGATTGAAAGGAGATCACTTATGTCGTCGTCCCACTGAGTCAGCGCCCAACAGCGAGCTGAGCTGAGCTGACCGCGGTGGACATGAAACTTAGAGCTTGAAATTAGACATTCGCCTGACATTCACCACATAGCTGATCTCTCTATCTTATTAAAAGTCAAATAATCTACTGACACAGTATGTTTTCCTGTTTTGTATTCCGTTGTGAAAATATAAATAGTGTGCAGTCGAACGTTTTACCGTGTATTTCAGACAATATTAATTCCTTTAAGTGACATATGCTGCATGTATCAGTCAGGTTTAATGGAATTTTGACCAAGTATTTCATGGTTATTTAAACAAACAGCAACACATTCAAGTTTAGATTTATCATTCAGTATCCGCTGTGTGAGAGAGGGCACGAGCGCAGCCCTTTGCATTACGTAGTCCTACGTTAGGCAGCAGGTGGCTTGTGCGTGTCCTAGTGGTGTGGACTGGCATACAATTCGGTAAGACAAATCAATTATCATTATGGCATTATCTATAAGAAACGTTCAAAACAGTAACCTGGTACTGCGTCTGGAATAAAGGCAATTAACATGTTAAATATGTGTAGCCGACTCTGGAGGCCATGCATGCTATTTCTTTCATAACTATGTAATTATTGTCGTAAAGTATATTTCATAATTAATTATATAACAATATTAAATCAATGTGATGCTTGGAAGGGACTACTATTGCATTGCAAATGAATATTAGGTTAGAAAATACAAATTCGGCACAATAAAGGAGACTTCCGGTATAAACCACGCCCATTTCCGGTTTTCTATCCGAATACAGATACAGATACAGATAATTTTTTGGTTGAACAGATACAGAAACAGATACAGATAGTGAGGTTGCTGTGCACCTCTAGTCTCTGATGAGAGCCACATTTGATGGTCGGAGAACTTGAAGTCTGAATCACTATATCACTATGAAATGAGATTATAAGTTCACACTTATAAGAAACTAGTACCAAAGGTTGTAATATGTAGTCATACTTTTTGGGACTTGGTAAGCCCCAAAGGGGGGAATATGGAAGATATTAACCAAGTTAAGACTAGTACAATTGTTGGGTTTTCCATGAAAAGCATGAACTAACTGTGGAAGGAAACAGATGGCCACTCATAGATACCTCCCTGTGTTCAACTCAAGGTACACTTACTGGTTCACCCCATGTTGTCTTTAAGGTGCCTGTTTAGATGCTTAGTGGACAAAACAGACACAATTGGAGGATGGGGTGCCTATATGAGATATGCTGATGGGGTTTCAGCAGTGAGGGAAGTAAGGGCCGTTTTTGTATAGTAGGCAATGTTTAAGGTGCTGACAACATGTTTGGAATACAGGATAAAAAGGGA
>JAXIVH010000104.1:130000-131962 GCA_036785325.1 Urophycis tenuis | reverse complement strand
ATCTAACAATGCTTTGTATCTGCAGTACATCTACACTGCATCTGGCCAACCGTAGAGCCAGGTGCACCAAGCTACAGCAGCCACAGCTCACCTTGTCCATCTCCTGCTTGAAGCTGACGTAGATGTCGTTACTCTTGGACAGAGTGGCCTGGAACTCATCAAACTTCTGGGAGTACAGGGTCAGCTGGGGACAGATTGACAGACACAGACATGGAGAGACAGACACGCAGGGAGACAGACAGAGAGACAGGGAGAGAGACAGACACGCAGGGAGACAGGCAGAGAGACAGGGAGAGACAGAGGGAGAGGGAGAAAAACAGGAACGGATGGAGAGAGACAATGACAAAGATAGAGACAGAACAGTGAGACAGGAAGAGATGGAGGCAGAGAGACAGGAGGACAGACAGAGACACATACGCACAGAAACACATAGAGACAATAGACAAAACAATAAGTCAGTTAAGTTTGTGAACATCGCAACAGAGATGTTTAAGAAATATACATATACAAGTTGTATAAATGACATGATTACACATAAATGAAAAACACTAAGATTTCAACACCAAGAACATGACAGGTAGACTTCACAGTAGACCAGGAAACAGTTAGAATTACAGGCTGTCTAGGTGACTGAGTCTTAAGTCAGTCTTAAATCAGTTACAGAACACGAAAACTCTGCCAGGGAACAGCCATCCATTGACATCTAAAGGCCAGAGGGTGTGAGTGGAGGTGACACAGATTTTGGATGAAGACAGAGACGAGAGTGAGATTTGGTGTAAAGCAGAGGGTGGATAAGCAAGGGTTGCAGGTTCAATTCCACCTTCAGCCCAACAGGAAGAGCATGATTCTATGCTAGAGGCCAGTTCTAAAACGCTTTTCATAGCTCATTGGTAGCAATGTGCTAAAACCACTGGAGAATTTGATGCTTTTTACAGATTTGAATGTGACTTTTAGTTTTAAAACCATTGACAGTTGTCTCAAACGGTTCACTCTATATTTTATGGTGTTTTAATACATATTTATATATATTACGATTATATATGAATAATCATAGAAAGCCACTTTCAGAAAATTCATATTTGACATGTTTGTCTTTGAGTACCTTGAAAAGTACTTGATACAATTTATTACCACTATTAATATCAATATTAGAATACTAGAATCAAATGAAAGCGTTTTAACAATTTCAATATTGTGTCACATGTCAACTTCAGGTTTATCTGGCTAATATTCACCTGGGTCTGCATGACCGTCCCTTGCTCTTTGAGTTCCTGAGTCTGCAGTTTCCAGTGAGCGGCCTGTACCAGTAACTGGTTAAAACAGAGTAGAGGGGGAGAAGGAGAGGCAGAGAGAGAGAGCGAGAGAGAGACAGGGTCATTACCTTTTTCTTCATGGTCAGCTCCTGCTCCTTCATAGCGAAGCATTTCTTTGTTTTGTCAATAGCCTCCCTAAGCAACTACAGTGACAGAGACAGTAGAGTCAACCCAGGTGCCTGCGTTAGCATGGCATTAGCACCGTGCTAGCATGGTAACACAGCAGCATTTGGTGCAAGGTCACCACCACAACCAATATCAGTGTCAATAATGCACATACAGTCTGACTAATAACTGATCAATGAGAAACACATTTGAGCATAATTATCACAATTTCGATCATCACAAATATATTCGGAAAAATACGTTTGTATACATTTGT
The DNA here is from genome assembly GCA_036785325.1 of Urophycis tenuis. Classification (NCBI taxonomy): domain Eukaryota; kingdom Metazoa; phylum Chordata; class Actinopteri; order Gadiformes; family Phycidae; genus Urophycis; species Urophycis tenuis. The sequence continues at coordinate 130,267 of JAXIVH010000104.1, read as the reverse complement.
ATGTTTGCTCAAATGGTTGTCACATGTTTGTAAAATGTATGATCAATGCTGTGCTTGATTATGGAAATGTTATTCAAATTAAAAATTACTTTCAAGGGAAACCGGCAAACATGTATGACTGTTTAGCCCTGCAGATTAAAAGGTACAAAAAAAAAAGCACACTAGTGATTTGCATTGCAGCGGGGTGTCATACTCCACTCTGACCACTGCGCCACTGAGCACTGCTGAGGCACAACTCACATATTCCTTTTCCCTCCGGTGCTTATC
>JAXIVH010000104.1:87500-117500 GCA_036785325.1 Urophycis tenuis | reverse complement strand
AATATCAAAAGATGAAATAGCAGCAGTGTGAACATTTTCTTCTGCCTTATAACAAGATAGCACACATTTAGCAGACCATGGCACATCCGGACGTGACCCCCATCCCACACACACCCAACAGACAAACATAACTCGAGACCTGGGCATATATATTTAAAAAAAAAAAAAATAATAATAATAATAATAATAATAATAATAATAATAATAATGATAATAATAATAATAATAATAATAATAATAATAATAATAATAATAATAATAAATCATGCCTACTTGTTAAAAGTGCTCACATGGTCTACAAACTGTGATAGAGCGCGATGCTATAACAACAACAGCAAAGGCAATAAAACAAAGGGTGAGGCAGTAGACCTATGCTACGAGGTAGGTTACAGGTAGTAATGCAATGTATCATCTCCAACTTCCAGTGATATAAGTCCAAAAACGTTCATATAACTATCTATCAATGTCTTACCCAAGCCACGCTTCAAAGTGCAAAAAATGGGGTGGGGGGGGGTCCATCAAAGCGCAAGGCCTGGGTCAATTAAAGGTTTTTGATGCATTGCAAAGCCTTCTTAGGATCATCAAACCGACGCTTTATCCCGCTTGGCGTTGTAAAAGAGAGCACAGCAGGATAGCCGATGCCAAACGGGATTTTGGCTGAATGAAGCATACGTTTACACTCCAGGAAGGAGTGTCGGCGCTCCTGCGTGGCCTTGGAGAAATCTTGATAGAAGGTTATCTTCTGATTCTGCCAGCGGACGTCCCCGATTTCTCTAGCAAGTTGTCTCACCCGCTCCTTCTGTTGAAACCTCAGGAACCGCACGATGAAGGGCCTCGGGGGGGCTCCGGGCTTAGCTGGTAGTAGCGACCGGTGAGCACGCTCCAAATCCAGGCCTCCTTCGAAGTCACCACGAAGTATTTCGGGGAGAGTAGTCCTCAAAAACGATATGGCATCTTTACCTTCAACACTTTCCGGGAAACCATAAATACGTAGATTTACTCGCCTTTCCCGGTCCTCGTACTCAGTTAGCTTGGCGTTCAGCTTTTCAACCTCAGAAGCCGCAGCCGGGGGCGAGTCACATCGCCGCCTCTCCACCTCCTCCAGCATATCCAAACGAGCCTCCACACTATTTATCCTGGTTAGCATGTCGGCTAGCCTGCCCTCCATCGCCTCAACAGCCCTTCTCATTTCTGACACATCCTTGCGAATGTCGGCGAAGTGTGTGGCTTGATCATTCAGGATTTTCGTTTGGTCATCTGATAATTTCTGGAGAAGCGCATGTATTTTGGCAGTAGAGATGGACTCATCCACGGCCTCCCGAGGTGGCGATACAGGAGAGGCCTGACCAGTTTTTAAGCTAGCGGTAGCCCTGGTGCTTGGCTGCTGTTGAGATGCATTTTCGTTTTTCCGGGAATTTGGCATATCGGTGGTAGGAGAGGGTTGCAATCGCCAACTTGTAAAAGCAAAAGACAATGTGATAAATTGCGGATGGCTTTATGTTCACATAAAATATAAACTAGCGGTGCCGCAGCCTCCAACCTAAGCAGCCATCTTGCTCGGCGTCATCACGTGACCAATTTGATAAAAGTTAATTTAATTTTGAATTTACTTTCCCTTAATATATAAAAATATTATTCATATTCTCAATGCTGGCATCTGTGTATTAATGTAAGTGAACGGGTACATACAGTTGATAGACAGTTGCGATAGCCACTATTGAACGCCTCCTGTGATTGGATACTCACTGCCGTAAAACAATTAGAAGAAGAAATGGGTGCTGCAAATTGTTCTGCTGGGAATGCCTTTTGTTTGCAAAGGATCGACTTAGTGTGTGGAGCTATACTGGATTTGCGAACTTAAATTGTTTAACTAAGGCAACAATGAGACACCAAAGCACGACTGGACACTTACAAGTTACGGTACTTTTAAAAACGTTTGGGGACACCCGAGTGGATACACAGCTCAATGAACAGGTGCACACTGCCATTTTGCATTAGTGTACCACCTTGTTAAAGCTTACCTGTATTCTATGTGAACTCATTAAAACTTTTTGGACAGATCATTTTAAATACCCTATTATTTTTTGTTTTGACAGTTCCACATAGATATATGTTTTAATTGCTGATGCGAGTTTATTGATTTTTAAATGCGCTGGAAAATAGCCTGTTTTGTACACAGTTGAGGTGATGCAAACACACTAGTGTGTTTCTGTATTCTATTTCTCCAGCCATGGTCACGTGGTGTCATACATGATGGTATTATGAGAGGTATTTATTGAAGTCGGACAAAATAGGACATCACTGAAGGCCTAGGTGTGAAATGCACGGCCCACTGATATAAGGGGATATATCGTTATATAATTTTGCATATGGAGATTTGTGTTTGTCACATATTCAGCAGTGATTAAGTAAAATTGGTTACATAATTTAACATACAATACTTACCTGGTGTAAGATGCTTTTATATTGATTGTAAATCAATGCCTTGCACTCTTGTGTATCATTTTAGTTTCACACCTTTTCCACATTAAATCCTGTCCAATTATAACACCTGCCTGTTCCTTGGAGGATGGGATGTAAAGAGGAGTTTAGCCACAGTGAATGGCAGTCCGACACAGCAGCTCCTGACCTCCTTTTCCTATTTCCTTTTTTAAAAACTTGTAATCCATTTAGTACTTTTAGAACTTTAGCTTTTGGCTTTGTAAATACGTAGGCATTTTATAAGGCCTCTTATACGGTTGTACAATAACAAGAATGTGCAGGACGATCACCACGACCACTAAACAACAACAACAATGGCCTGGCGCCTACTCACGGGACAAGCTCCTCCAGCTCCGGGATCGACCAGCGGTTTGCCCGAAGGGGATCCCGAGGGAGCTGAGGATAAAGCGGCGTGGGACTTACGCAGGAGCCATGGTGAGGAACAAGAAGACGGAGAGGAGGTGGAGATACAAGCCCCGTCTTCCCTAGGTTATCTTGGGGAATGTACGCTCACTGCCCAACAAGATGGACGAACTATCAGCCCTCATTACCGGACAGCGCGAGTACCGGGAGTGCAGTGTGTTGTGCCTGATTGAGACATGGCTGAACGGGAATATACCAGACTGCTCAGTGGAACTAGCCGGCTTCACGCTATTTCGGGCGGAAGAAGTCGGGTGGTGGACTTGCCGTCTTTGTTAACTCCAAATGGTGCAACCCGAGACATGTTACCATGAAGGAAATCACGTGCACGCCTGATGTCGAGCTGTTAGCTGTGGGACTGAGACCGTACTATCTGCCCTGTGAGTTTTCGGCAGCCATTGTTGTTATTGTTTACACTCCACCATCGGCTGTGGCGGCGCGGGTTTGTGACGTCATTCACTCCACCGTCGCAGATCTGCAGACTAGGCATCCCAACGCTCTTATTATAGTAAACAGAGCCTTTAATGTCAACTTTAATGCCATGTCAACATGTCAAAGACACCCAGTATGTGTATGCACCAGAGGAGATAAGACATTGGACTTACTGTATGCCAATGTTAAGGAGGCATACAGGGCAACAGCCCTTCCCCCACCTGGTCAAATCAGACCACTATTTGATACCACTGTCTCCTATATACAAGCCTCTTGTGAGGAGACAGCCCATCACCACCAGGACTGTGCAGCAGTGGTCTGAGGAGGCTGAGGAGGCCCTAAGGGAGTGCTACAGGACAACAGACTGGGGGATGTTTCAGGAAGACTACGGTGACGATATTGAGGGTCTCACTCAATGCGTCACAGACTATATAAAGTTCTGTGAGGAGAGTGTTGTCCCTACGAAGAAGGTCTGCTGCTTCCCCAACAGCAAACCCTGGATCAACAGGGACATCAAAGTCCTGTTGAACCGGAAGAGGAGAGCCTTCATGGCAGGAGACAATGAGGACACACAGAGGGAAATACAAAGAGAGCTGAGGTGGGGGCTGAGGAGGGCTAAAGACTGCTACAAGAACAGAACAGAGGGGAAGCTGCAGTAGAACAACCCGCAAGAGGTGTGGGCAGGGGTGAGAACCATCACTGGCATGGAAATTGCTGGAGGATCACAGGAGGGGACAAAGGCCAACGAGTTAAACCTGTTTTTTTTTTTTTTTTAACAGATTTGACTTACTCAACTGGGGCCAGACCAACACCCGATCCCCCCTCCTGCACTACTCATCTCTCCGCTGCACCACAAGACCCGGGCATGGCAGCTTTTCCACCTCCTCTCCCAGCACCACCCTCTCTCTCTCTCCCGTTCCACACTCACAGGGAGACTGGACCAATGTCCAGCCCAGAGGACAGTCATCCCCTCACCACACCCCCAACTATTGCTGCGACCCCAGCAATAACAACCTCAACCATCAACATCAGCCACATGAGACAGCAGCTCACAAGGATCAGGTCAAACAAGGCCAGAGGACCGACGACATCAGCCCGAGGGTGCTCAAGATCTGTGCGGAGCAGCTGGCAGGAGTGTTCACGCATCTTTTCGGCCTCTCGCTGAGGCTGAAAAAGGTGCCAAACTCTATGGAAGACATCCATTCCCTGTGCTGAAGAAGAGTCGCCCCAACGCTCCAAAGGACTTCAGACCTGTGGCTCTAACGTCACACGTCATCAAGACCTTCGAGAGGTTGGTGCTGTAGCACCTCAGGCCCATGGTGCGTGACTGCCTGGACCCTCTGCAGTTTGCGTACCAGACCCACATCGGCGTGGAGGATGCCATCATCTACCTGCTTCACAGAGCTTATACACACCTGGAGAAGCTGCAGAGCATGGTGAGGATCATGTTCTTTGACTTCTCCAGTGCTTTCGACACCGTCAGGCCAGCTGGCTGGCTGGCCGGCTGGCTGTGAAGCTCCTGGTGATGCAGGTGGATCCTGACATGCTGGCATGGATTACTAACTACCTCACGGACAGGCTGCAGTATGCCAGGTTGTGACACTGCTTGTCAGACATGGTGACAACAAGCAACACCGGCACACCCCAAGGGACTGTACTTTCACCGTTCTTATTCACCCTCTACAACTCGGATTTCTGATACAACTCCCGAACATGCCACCTGCAGAAGTTCTCTGACGACTCCTCCATTGTTGGATGCATCTCAGACAATAGGGAGGAGGAGTACAGGGAACTAGTCAAGAATTTTGTAGGATGGTGTGACGGGAACCACCTTCAGCTCAACACTGGGAAAACCAAGGAGCTGGTGGTGGACTTCTGGCGCAGAAAGAGCCCCCCAATACCGGTTTCCATAAATGGGGAGGAGGTGGAGATGGGGGATACCTATTAGTACCTTGGGGTGCACCTGAAAAAAATAAACTGGACTGGTCGGACAAAACTGAGGCCCTCTACAGAAAGAGACAGAGTAGGCTGTTCTTCCTGAGGAGGCTCAGGTGTTGCAATGTTTGCACTAGGCTGCTACGGATGTTCTACCAGTCTGTGGTAGCCAGTGTCACCTTCTTCGCTGTAGTGTGCTGGAGAGGACGCATTGGGAGCGGAGGTGCTAACAAGCTGAATAAGCTGGTGAGGAAGGCGAGCTCTGTGGCGGGGATGAAGCTGGACTATGTGGAGGCTGTAACTGAGAGGAGGATGAGGGGAAAGCAGCAGGCGATCCTGGACAATCCCTCTCACCCTCTCTATGCCGAGCTGAGGCAACTCAGGAGCACGTTCAGTCACAGGCTCACTCAGCCACGTGCCTCAAAGTGCTTGGGGGGGCTCTTTCATCCCATCAGCTATCAGACTCTACAACACCTCAACCATCCGCTCCCAACATCTCGAAAGCCCCAACACCTCCAGATAATGGACACCCCACACCTCAGGACTGTTTTCCTAAGCCGTTGTTATTTTATGTCTTCTCACATGTCTTGCTTACATTACCTGAAAAATCCTGTACATTGAAGAGTACCCGAGCTTCACCACAACCCATATCTCTTCTATGAGTTCCAAAAGGGAAAATAAAACCGGTTACTACAACACAAGATCATCAGCTACAGTGCACAAGACAGATGTGTCATCAGATGTAGTTACAACAATGAAAACTGCAGCTGAAGATGTAAACAAGCAGTGTCCCATACATCACAAGCCACACCCACTGAAAAGATGTAGGGGCTTCAGAACTATGCTTCTTGAATACAGAAAGTTCCTCAAAGACCATAACATCTGCTACAGATGCCGTGTCTCCACCAGCCACCAAGCCAGAGACTGTAAGGTCACCATTAAGTGTGGAATGTGACAGCGAGAGACACCTGTCGGCTCTTCACCCTGGACCAGCACCACAGACCCTCGAGCCCTTGTCCTCCCCTAAAGAGCATGGTGGGGAGGAAGTATGCACAAAGGTGTGTGGAGATGGAATTTCAGGAAAATCCTGCTCGAAGATCTGCCTGGTGCATGATTATCGTGAGGGTCAGCGACACAACATCAGGAAAATGTATGCCATCATTGATGATCAGAGCAATCTGACGCTTGCAAAGACAGAGAATCTGTCGCTTACAAAGAGTTTTTTGACATGTTTGACATCAAAGGCACAACAAAATCATATACTCTGAAGACCTGTGCTGGCATAACAGAAACGTCAGGCAGAAGAGCTTGTGGTTATATGGTGGATTCAGCAGATGGGAAAATGAGTCTTCCTCTCCCTACACTACAATTGAGTGTAATGCTATCCCCAACAACAGGGAAGAAATACCCACTCCTGAAGCTGCTCAACACCACTGCCATCTGAGGTCAATAGCTGCTGAAATACCGCCCCTCGACCCAGATGCTGACATTCTCCTGCTCATTGGACGGAACCTGCTGAGAGCTCACAAGGTGAGGAAGCAGTTTAGTGGCAGACACAATGATCCATATGTGCAGAAGCTGGACTTGGGCTGGGTAATTATTGGTGACGTCTGCCTCGGCAGTGCTTACAAGCCAAATCAAGTGAGCGCTCTGAAAACACATATATTAGATAATGGACGCCCAAGCCTCCTCACTCCCTGTGAAAGTCGCTTCAGTGTTAAAGAGGACTTCAGCCTGATGCGGCAAAGCTCAAGAGCTTTGCCGCATCAGCTGCTACCCACAATCCCTTACTCACAGCCCACTGCGGAGGGCTTGGGAGAGAATGTTTTTCACCGCACTGATGCCGACAAGCAGCTTGCACCATCTGCTGAGGACGTGAATTTTCTAAAAAGTGGAAGGTGTCTTCAAAGATGAGAAAAATAGCTGGGTAGCTCCAATACCATTCCAGACCCCCCAGACATCCTCTGCCAGACAACAGATCCCACGTCTCCAAGCGGCTTATGTCTCTTCGACGCACGCTCAACAAGAAGCAAGCGATGAAAGCACACTTTGTTGAATTGATGCAGAGAATGCTTGACAACAAACACGCAGAGCTTGCTCCACCTCACGACAAAGACAAAGAGCACTGGTATCTTCCCACTTTTGGCGTCTACCCCCCGCAAAAGCCAGGGAAGATCCGCGTGGTGTTTGACTCGAGTGCACAGTTTGATGGAGTGTCTTTGAAATATGTACTGCTTACAGGACCTGAACAACACCCTATTGGGGGTTCTCCTGTGCTTCAGAAAAGAACCGGTCACAGCAGACATAGAGCAAATGATCTATTGTTTCATTGTTCAGGAAGATCACAGAGATTTTCTTCGCTTCTTCTGGTATGAGGATAATGACCTCAGCAAAGGCGTTGTACACTACCGCATGAGAGTCCATGTCTTTGGAAATAGTCCTTCCCCAGCGGTGGCAATTTACGGGCTGAGAATAGCTGCAAAAGAGTCAGAACAGGAATATGATAGCGATGCACGACACTTCATAGAAATATACTTCTATGTTGATGACGCATTGAAGACTTTTCCAACTGAAGCTGAGGCTAATGATGTCCTGCAGAGAGCTCAAAACATGCTCACAATCTCTAATCTGCGTCTCCACGAGATAGCCTCCAACAGAGAGGATGTGGTGAATGCGTTACCCCCTGATGACAGAGCCAAGGAAATCAAAGACCTGGATCTCTCAACAGATGAGCTACCAGTCCAGCGCAGCTTAGGAGTGAGTTGGAGCACAATGTTTGATACATTCACCTTCCATGTTCTACAGAGCCAGAAGCCCATCACTCGTCGTGGTGTGATTTCAGTCTGTTTGATCCTCTGGGCTTCCTTGCACCTGTGACAATCAAAGGACGACTTCTTCTTAGAAAGCTCTCCAACTGTGACCTTGAGTGGGATACCCCCCTGCCCCAAGAGCTGTATGATGACTGGAGAAGATTCTCTGCAGAATCTTAAGACATTACAAATCCCTCGCACCTATGTTTCCTTTTCCATCGCACAAGTGTTCATTGAGCTCTGTGTGTTCTCAGATGCCTCGGTTAAGGCTATAGCTGCAGCAGCCTACTTAAAGGTCATAAGAGAAGATGGGCAGAGTGAAGTTGGCTTTGTTATGGGTAAGGAGGCTAAACTGGCTCCTCTACCAGAGCTCACCATCCTCCGACTGGAGCTCTCTGCTGCTGTGCTTGTTGTGGAGTTGTCAGAACTCCACACAGAAGAACTTGACATGAAAATAAACAGAACTACATTCTACACTGACAGCAAGGTGGTGCTAGGATGTATAAACAACCAACACAGGAGGTGTGTGTTCCATGTGTATGTAAACAATTGTGTCCAGAGAATTAAGCAATCTTCTCTTCCAGACCAGTGGATGTATGTCCCAACGGAGCACAATCCTGCCGATCATGGCTCCCGGTCTGTAGCAGCAGAAAACCCTGCAAGTACCACATGGCTCTACGGTCGAGCATTTATTCTGCAGCCCAAGAGCATCACCCCTGAGAATGGCCCATTTGAACTCATCAACCCAGAGTCAGATGCTGAACTCAGCTCCAGTGTGACAGTGCTTGCCACCACAATAGCAACAAATAATTTGGGTTCAGCGCGCTTTGAACGCTTTTCAAAGAGGACATCACTGATTAAGGTAGTGGCTCAGCTTTGTCACATCTCTGGCAGCTTCATCAGATCAAAAGAAGACCACAGTTGTGCAGGCTGGCACCTCTGCAAGACAAGTTTCACACCTGAAGCTTTAATGCAGGCAGAACACACAGTCATCAGATGTGTTCAGCATGAAGTGTATGTAGAGGAAATCAAATGCATCATGGCAAAGCGAGGCCTGTCATCAAACAGTTCCCTTCTCAAGCTTCACCCAGTCATTGATGACAACGGCCTAATGCGCGTAGGAGGACGCATTTCTGAGTTAAAGTTGTCAAGCCATGAAGTCAACCCTCTTCTCATCCCAGGCAAGCACCATATTGCTACATTGCTCATCCGTCATCATCATGTAGCAATAAAGCATCGAGGGAGACACTTCACGGAGGGAGCTGTGAGAGCAAGTGGTTTGTGGTTGGAGCCAAGAGTTCCGTCAGCAGCATCATTCACAGATGCGTTACTTGCACGAAGCCGCGAGGCAGAGAGGAACAGCAAATCATGGCAGACTTACCTGCTTGCAGACTCATCCCCCATTTTCGTATGTTGGCCTTGATGTATTCGGACCATGGGAGGTCATTGCATGCCGTACCAAAGGGGGGCAAGCCAACAGTAAGAGATGGGCAGTTTTGTTTACATGCATGTCTACCAGGGCTGTATACATTGAAGTGATTGAGAGTCTGAGCTCTTCTAGCTTCATCAATGCACTGTGTCGATTCTTTACAATCAAAAGCCCTGCAAAACAGTTAAGGTCTGACTGTGGGACCAACTTTGTCGGTGCATCCAGAGAGCTGAAGTTAGATCCCCCAAAGCCTGGTGAGAGGAGTGTACTGGAGCAGAGGTGTTCTTGGGTGTTTAACCCTCCGTATTCATCTCACATGGTTGGTACATGGGAGTGTATGATAGGCGCAAGACACATCCTCGGCTCAATGCTGCTAAAGTCTAGACTCACTCATGAGATTCTGACAACATTCATGGCTGAAGTTATGGCTGTTATCAATGCCAGACCTTTACTGCAAGTCTCTTTTGAGGCACCTCTGATCCTGACCCCCTCAACTCTTCTCACCCAGAAGTTTGGCGCAGTACCACTTCCATCCAGTGGTGTTTTCTTGCAGAGGTCAAAGGATGCCAGGCTTCCCTTATTTTCCCCCTAATTCCCCCAACAACAGCTTGCATATTCGTTAATCATTAAAACATTTTATCTATCGAGTCTCCTGCTTTGATATTCCGTGATTTCCGTCCACTTTCGTTTTCTCAGTGATTATTTTGCAGCTGGGGAAATAGTGCCCCCCCCCTCCTCCCGTGTCCTAACCATGTAGTGAAATAAAGTACTACACTTCGTTGCGAAGTGGCACCAAACCCAAACTTGCATCCCTAACACTAAGGACTGTTGAAAAAAAACGAGCGCTAGACCAATCAGATTGTAGCAATTGCCCGTCTGTGATTGGCCAACAAGTGAAAGGGATGACATTTCAGGACTGTACTCCCTTACACGCCAGTATATAAAGTGCAGAACCTCAGAGCAGAACTATTAACGCCAATGGGGGTTGGCGTTAATAGATCTGTTATGCATTAGTTTGTTCGTTCCCTGAATGTTTTAGAAGTTAATAAATAATAATAATGAAAAAAAACAATAAAAAACGCGTCTTGCAAAAAAAAAAAAAAAAAAAAAAAAGTTATTTATTTCTCGTTGGCATCCGTGAAAAAAATGGTCACGCCACGCTATTGCTTCCATCTGGAGACTTCACCAAGGCTGACATGTTCAAACATCAGTGGAAGAGGGTTCAACTTCTTTCTGACATCTTCTGGGCTCCATGAAAAAATGAATAGCTCAACATGCTCCAGAGTCGTCAAAAATGGCAGCGCAAACAAGCCAAACCTGAAGGAAGGGGACATTGTTCTTTTGAAAGACAAACACCTGAAGAGGAATGAATGGCCAACAGGGATCATCCTCAAGGCACTGCGAATAAAGATGGACAAGTCAGAAAAGTGGAAGTCAAAGTTACCCGTGACAAGACCACAAAGACTTTATTTAGACCTGTCTCAGAATGTATCCTTCTCTTGTCTCCAGAAGATTAGTGCATGTAAATATTTTATTGTGGCATTTTAAAGTGATGCCAGGTGGGGAGTGTGTTGGAACAGTTTCTTTATTTATGTTCTTCCAGGCCTCTAGGGGCGCAGTCTCTCAGTTAGGGCAGTCTCATTTAATAGAGTTAGGGAAGTGACGTCACAGAGACTAGTCTTCTCCATGTTTCTATAAGAGACAGTGTGTTTAATCTCCATTATATGCCATCCATTTGTTTTCAGCACTTTGAGTGGCTATTTGAGTACTGTGTTTAACATTGATATTAGGGGCTATATCATTATACAATTTTGCACATGGAGATTTGTGTTTGTCACATATTCAGCAGTGTTTAATTAGAATTGTTTACATAATTTCACATACAATACTTACCTGGTGTAAGATGCTTTTTATGTTGATTGTAACTCAAAAATTGAAATCAATGCCTTGCACTCTTGTGTATCATTTAAGTTTCACACCTTTTCTACATTAAATCCTGTCCAATTATAACACCTGCCTGTGAATCCTACTATAGGGCAGGAGTCACATTGGGTGCAACAGTAGGCCTACAGCTTCCTTGTCTTGATGTAGTTGAACAAAGATCAGATCAGAATACAGGGTTTATGTCACAAGGGATGAATGGAGGATCCTCAATAAGATGTAGTAGGGGAACTGACCTCCTGATGGACACTACTGTTTAATTGTCCCAGCAATTAATGCTGCGGTTAAACAGACACATTGTCCATTTAACCTCATTCTGTTTTCTGTTGTGGGTTCCATTCACTACAGACAATACCGTCTGGCAGCCTGTCGCCATTTCCTTGAGTGGAGAAGGAGAGAGAGACGAGGCAGATGTTTCGGCTTGTTTTGTCCAGTCAGTGGGAACCAATTGTCCTTTGGGCATAACCCAAGGTCTTCAAGAACCATGTGGGCACACAGCTGGACTGTTAATGTTTGTGGATGCACCGCGGCATACTTTTGTAGCTTTCAAACAGAACAAACACGTACCGTTATAATACGCAAACGTTAGATGACACACGAGTCACATTAGTGTAAAATAACTGCTTACCTTGCAATTTTTCTTATAAAAGAAGTTGAACAAATTTGACACTGCAGCTTTGAGTTGGCCGGATGGAACCAGTCTGTCAGAATATTGTGTCATATCAGAAGTGGCTCTGGTCCTGCTGCCTCCTGTCATGCAGGTCTCTGCAGGGTGCTGGGTGTTCTATATGGCACTGATGGATCCAGTCTGCAGTCGCTGCCTGATGAAAACACTGTGAGGCACCTGAATGCTTTTGACCACCCACAGTTTTGTTCAGTTATGTCTCAAATGTAGCCAGCGTTTTATAGGGATGGCCCTGCAGTTTATATTGAAACCTGTGAGAAAGAGACAATATGACCTTAATGAATGCAAAAGTAATTCCAAAGCCAACAGCATTGAAGAGCACACATTTCATTGTTGAATTATTTTGATTAAAAAAAAAGTGATGATTAAAGATACACCTTCTTCGGCAGTTGGATTTAAATAAAATTCATTATTTGTATGCATACACTATAAGATAAAATAGTCTCTATTTATACCTGACAGGCTATTATGTTAAAGTCACCAAATATGGATAGTAGTTACATTTAAAGTTATATTTAGATTGCTAAATAAGTTATTTGTTTCAACAATGTTCTAACGAAAATGAATATGATAAGCTACATTCCATTGTCTTTAATAACCTAAAGACAACGGAATGACAGTCGGAGCGCAACTTAACAATAATATTATAACATTAATATTGACGCGTACAGAACAAATTGACCCACGTGCATTCTCCTTCCAGCCAGTGAGGGGCAGTAGAGCAGCGTCCGTTACGCACGCGTCAGTACGTCAGTTGAGGCAGTTTAATTTAGCATTCCTCCGCGGGCACCGAGGAGATTCTGATGGAGAAAATGGTCTCCTGGCAACGACCGATGAATTATGGTCTGTTGAGAGAACAGAGAGGATATCCAGACCACCATCATTATGTCCCTATGGAGTGTGTGTGTGTGTGTGTGTGTGTGTGTGTGTGTGTGTGTGTGTGTGTGTGTGTGTGTGTGTGTGTGTGTGTGTGTGTTGTCTCTGTAAGTGTGTCACCAAAGACCTTAGATATAGAATAACACAGTGTCCTGGTTATAATTATGAATCATGTCAACTTACTTACCACCACATCCCAGTATATTGTCTTCAGCATCAGGGCAGCCTAAGTGTGTGGAGAGGCCCCTATAGAGCCTTCCAGCACTTCCAGCTTCCCAACAAAAGAGTTGTTCGAGCATCAACTTGAATCAATTACTCTTTGGTAATCTCAGATAGTGAGGGAGGGAGAGAGACACAGAGAGAGAAAGAGTGAGGAAGAGAGAGAGAGAGAGAGAGAGAGAGAGAGAGAGAGAGAGAGAGAGAGAGAGAGAGAGAGAGAGAGAGAGAGAGAGAGAGAGAGAGAGAGAAGAGTGAGGAAGAGAGAGAGAGAGAGAGAGAGAGAGAGAGAGAGAGAGAGAGAGAGAGGCTGGGAGGAGAAAGGAGATAGGGAAATGGAAAGAGGGAGAGAAAAATAGAGGTTTGTGAGAGACAGTAAGAGAGTGAGAGCGAGGAAGAGAGAGAGAGGAAGAGAGCGAGAGAGAGAGAGAGAGAGAGATAGAGAGAGAGAGAGGGATGGAGATTGATATAAAGAGAGGGACGGGAGATTTCTTAATGAAAGCGAGGAAATGTAGTTTAAGTATCAATTCCAATTTGTCTCATCCTTCAATCTCACTCTCTCTTTTCATCCGTCTCTTTGTTGGTGTGTCTCCCTGTCTCTCCAGAGCTCCTGCAAAGCCTTCATGGATTTTGAATTCTGGTTCAGCGTGGTTCTTAATTTAACAGTCCATCTGGATGCCTTGTTTTATAATGGCACATTACCTTGAATACATCCTGATCGCTGGTCCAGCAATACAGTGGGTCATGTGTAAACTTAGTGACATTAGACATTAGAATAACCCTAACCCTAACATCATGTATATTATACCCATATCTGAGCGTCGGCGGGTTCATGCATTTGAATCCTAAAGCCAACATTGTATTCAAAGTGACTCACAGTTGAGAAGCAGAGCTGCAGCAGACGGGGCAAAGTCACCTCACCTTACAGGTTAGGCTACAGGCACCAGGGATTGAACCAACAACCTTTCAGTTTGGATTTTCTTTCTTATTTTCATTTTGGTTTTCTTTCTTTCTTATGACCAGCATTTGCTCTCATCTGCTCAGCAGCCGTGCGTTTAGTGACCAGATGTGACAGCAGCTGGATGCCCCTCCAGGCGTCATGGCAGAGCGTGCAGGAGCCCCCTGGTGGGGGGAGAGACTCACTAGAGGGAACCCAGGGGTGTAAGTAACCTATTGCTCAAGGGCCCTTCAGCGGGGCAGCTCTGAAGTGCGTCTGAAAAGTGAAAGTCAGTCTGGTATCATCGACCATCTCATCTGAAAGTGTTGTGTTGACAGAAGGCTACGAAGGCGTAGCAACACTTTCACTAAGTAGGTACTTCTAAACACAAAACATCTACACTACGCAACTAACACACACTAACCAACAGCGTAGATCTACTGATGATTGATGACAGAATGGGGAGAATGAGGGAGGGGGAGCGAGATCAATTACTGTCAGACAGACACGGCCCTGAAACAGCCATCTCCATCCTGCGGTCCAATTTAAAGGGGCTGCTGAAGAAAAACCCCTCCTGAAACAGCCAGCTATCCAGTATCAACACACAAGGTGGAGGTCAATGCACATGCTACATCATCTCTCTCAGCCAGCGTCCGTGAGGCTTTGCCAGGCGATTCGTCTTGATCCCCTGAAACAGCAGAGTGTGTGCTTGCCAATGCAAAGAGAGTCACGTGCCAACACAAACAATGTGGTGTTGGCAGAGTCCATTTTGATGAGACTGCTTTGACTTTTAGGGGATTCGGGGCTTTGTGAGGTCACAATGACTACTCAGACCTCAAATGTTGGCCAGACAATTAAGAAGACATTTGGATTCATGAGGGCACTGCGACTATTTTGACTCAGAGTCTTTGACAATTACTCTATGTCATGATGAATATCTTCAGACTTGTAGGTTGAAGACACAATTACGATTTGTCATATCTTGGGAGGACATTCTCTGTTTCAACCTGGTATGTCTGACAGTGACTTCTGAGGTCAAAAGGACTATTCAGACCTAGTATTTTCACAGGGATTTATGAGTTCACAAAGACTCAGACCAGGAGTCTGTGTGGATCCAGTGAGAACCCTTGGTGGAACTGAGCGACCTCTGATGATGAAGAGAAGATGTTGGCTCAGTGCATTTCCAATGAGAAGCCCTTTGTACCACGTCTTAAGACAGGACCTGGTGTCTTGGATTGACATCGCAGCTTTGTTCAGACTTGGTATATGGTACTTCTTCCCATGAGTAAAACGCTAAACTGTTGCCAAGAGGATGATTTGCAAGTTTTGCAAAGAAAAGTGCATTACCTAAAACTTTTCACAACCAACAACAATCAGATTGAAAACCTTCTTCAGGTAAGAAATGATAGGACGTTTCCTACGACCAATTTAAAACTCATTTGTAAATTGAATCACAGGCTCATGCAACACACAGACACACCAATCATTGTGGGTGGAGTCCAGTGGCGGGTTTCCACGACAACCAAGGCGCAACGAATCATCCCTTCGGAAGACAAATGCGTCCTGGAACGATATGGTCAGAGACAATGTGGCCGTAATGCGTGACCGGACACCCCTCAGTGTGCTTTATGTGTAGTTGCCCTCCAGAAGTCTTCAGACCTATATGGCTTTAATCTGGACTGTGTGCTGCGTGGACAGATCGCCCGAGACTCATTCTGATGCAAAGTTTATCTGTAAGGCTGGAGCGGCCAACACACAAGACCATGGGCGTAGGGTTGGTTTGAAATGTGCTGGGGACAGAGACGCATTCGGAAGTGCATTTTCAGAAGTGCTGGGTACAATGACGCGCATTCATTTTTTTCCCCCTTTCGCGCAGGTCATGTTAATTAATAAAAATGTATACAAAAATGTGATGATGACACACACACACACACGCACACGCACACACACACACACACACACACACACACACACACACACACACACAGACGCGATGTCTTGACTATGCTCACGCACAGAGCTCTAATACTTTTCATTGGATAATGTGATTCAGATAGGTGCAGATCATGGCCGTGTCTACCTGCTGAATGTAACCGCTGTGAAACAATCGGGAAATAACGTTTCATTTCTCTGATTAACGGCTTTATCGAGACCGGCGCTCGCTCTCTGTTATTGTTACTCTATGTCTCTCTACCAAAGTGCTCTGTCTCTCCGTCTCTCTCTCGTCATCGGACACAAATCAAATTAAATGTTGTTTCTATTTTGTGTAAATTAGGTTAATGCTTTTGTGTTTTCTTGTATTATCAGTTCAATTTGTTGTACTTGCCTGAGGAAATCGTGGATATTGTAACGTGTTGGGGGAGTGTTTACCAGAATGCATTGCGACATTCTGGCATTACATGTTATTGCTATTAGATAGGGTTTGGAGGCGAATGTTCAGGACATGTTGGGTTGCATTTCACTGTATCATTACGTTCACTTTGTTGACTGTTGTTTTTGGGATGAGTCAGGGAGCACCATTACTCAACGCACTATGGCATCTTGCCATACCACTACCACTCCGCTCGTGATCGCGTGAAAAGTCCGCTTGTGATCCTAGTCATACTAAAGCGACTTGTAAGAGTAGAGTTCTTCTCTTCGTCAAGCTTGACGTAACTCAGACTGCATTTACTGACGTAGTGGTGAAAGACACCGGTGCGAGTCCCACACGGGGGATTTTTTTCATAAAAAGTGGTGGGTACAAAATGACTCATGACGAAAACTGGTAGGTACGCGTCCCCACCGTCCCCCCCGTATTCTACGCGCCTGCACAAGACCATTAGAGTTCTTCAGGTTGGCGGGGAAACACAGTCACGTTTCAAAGGCATTTAAACGACAATCAATAACATAATGTGCATAAGAGCGTTGATTGTCTAAACAACTGTATAAGAAGCTACACAGGGAACATCACCGAAGAGACGGGTGGTCTACTGATCAGCAGAAGCCCCAAGTCAGGGCTGCTTACCTCGCGCACGTTAAACACAAGGACAGATTATCAGTGCGTCTGCCCATGGTGGGGTCCATTATTAATTCACAAAGTCATTTGTGTACAGCATTATCTTTTGTGCCTGAGCTTTGATCTCATTTATGAGAAACACACTGACCTTTCCGTGCTGGGTGGGCACACTGTGCAGACGTCCGTTTCGCTGTGGGAAATAATTTGTGTGACTGGAATCAATTGTTTGCGGGTGCATTGGTACGTGAAGTCATTAGCGTGGGTTGTACGTCTCCCGCTATGTGCTTTGAAGAGTGTGTGTGTGTGTGTGTGTGTGTGTGTGTGTGTGTGTGTGTGTATGTGTGTGTGTGTGTGTGTGTGTGTGTGTGAGTGTGTGTGTGTGTGTGTGTGTGTGTGTGTGTGTGTGTGTGTGTGTGTGTATCTGTTTGTGTGTCTGTGTGTGTGAGTGTGTAAGTATGTGTGTGTGTGTGAGTGTGTGTGTGTGTGTGTTTGTATCTGTGTGTGTGTGAGTGCGTGTGTGTGTGTGTGTGTGTGTGTGTGTGTGTGTGAGTGTGTACATGTGTGGTGGAGGAGTACCAAGACAATGAAATGTACACTATGAAGACACATCCAAAGTGACTTGCAGTGAATACAGAGACATGTTATCAAGGAGCAGGTAGTTCTGTGGTGGTACAGAGAGACAGACAGACAGACAGACAGCCATACTTTAATGATCCCGGCGGGAAATTGCATAATATAATAATAATAATATATATATAACATCATTATAATATTCTAATAAATTGCATACTACTGGTAGTACTGGTAGTACTGGTAGTATTGTGGTAATACTCGTAGTACTGGTAGTACAGGTAGTATTGTGGTAGTACTGGTAGTACAGGTAGTGCTGTGGTAGTACTGTGGTAGTACAGGTAGTACTGTGGTAGTACTGGGAGCACTGTGGTAGTACTGTGGTACTACTGTGGTAGTACAGGTAGTGCAGGTAGTACTGATAGTACTGTGGTAGTACGTGTAGTACTGTGGTAGTACAGGTAGTACTGTGGTATTACTGTGGTAGTACTTGTAGTACTGTGGTAGTACTGTGGTAGTACAGGTAGTACTGTGGTATTACTGGTAGTACTGTATAGTACATGTAGTACTGTGGTAGTACTGGTAGTACTCTGGTAGTACTGTGGTAGTACTGGTAGTACTGTGTAGTACAGGTAGTACTGCGGTAGTACTGGTAGTACTGTGGTAGTACTGTGGCAGTACTGGTAGTACTGTGGTAGTACTGGTAGTACTGTGTTAGTACTGTGGTAGTACAGGTAGTACTGTGGTAGTACTGGTAGTACTGTGGTAGTACTGTGGTAGTACTGGTAGTATTGTGTAGTACAGGTAGTACTGCGGTAGTACTGGTAGTACTGTGGTAGTACTGTGGTAGTACTGGTAGTACTGTGGTAGTACTGTGGTAGTACAGGTAGTACTTTGGTAGTACTGTGGTAGTACTGTGGTAGTACTGTGGTAGTACAGGTAGTACTGTGGTAGTACTGTGGTAGTACAGGTAGTACTGTGGTAGTACTGTGGTAGTACTGGTAGTACTGTGGTAGTACTGTGGTAGTACAGGTAGTACTGTGGTAGTACTGTGGTAGTACTGTGGTAGTACTGGTAGTACTGTGGTAGTACTGGTAGTACTGTGGTAGTACTGTGGTAGTACTGGTAGTACTGTGGTAGTACAGGTAGTACTGTGGTAGTACTGGTAGTACTGTGGGCAGAAGGGTTTGAACCCAGAACCATATTTGGCACTTTAATCACTCTTTGTAATTTGGCACTTAGTCAGAGATGTTGTATACTAGCAATGGTTGATCTAGCAATTGAAATGCTTGAAACTTGTTCTGGTGACTTTCTTACTGTATTAGCAGCAATGAAATATTTCACCTTCTTATGACAAATGCACTCTTTGTAAGTTGCGTTGGATAAAAGCCTCTGCTAAATGCCCTAAATGTAAATGTCATCATGGCTTTATTTCTCATATTAGTTTTATTTTGTGTTGGAATAGAAACCCTGATGTATAGATTTTAGCTTCATGAGACCCAGAGGAAGAAAATCAATCATGTCAAAGATGGACTCTCTGCCCAAGGAAAAATATCCACTTCCTGTTGAGGCTTGTGTGTGTGTGTGTGTGTGTGTGTGTGTGTGTGTGTGTGTGGTTGTGTGTGTGTGTGTGTGTGTGTGTGTGTGTGTGTGTGTGTGTGTTCATATGCTTGTTGAGTGTATGTGACTTCCACAAGTGGGCGTGTGTATTTTGAGTCTATGTTAAGTGCCTGTGAGTGTACATGGCATGTCCATATTGTCACCCCCTCTCCTCCCCTCCCCTCTCTCGCCTCCCCTCCCCTCCCCTCCACTTCTCTCCTCTCCTCTCCTCTCCTCTCCCCTCCCTTCCCCTCCCCTCCCCTCCCCTCCTCTCCTCCCTCATGTGTAATGTAATCAGTGTGGCTGGTTGTCCTGCCAGCTGACAGATGTGGGATTAGGCAGCCTCCCTGGAGCTGGGGTGAATATGGATGTTCTCCAGACATCTTAGAAGGTTAGCCCCCTGTGACTCAGGGAGAGAGAGGAGACAGGTCAGAGTTCCCCATGCACACAGCTCGCTCTCTCAGACTCATCTTGCGACATGTACCACACGTGTACGTATATCTGCCCTAACTCTTGCAGACGTGGGCCGGCTATCATTAAAGGTAAAGTGGGATCAAGCACACAGGCGTCGCCATGGAGACCCTGTACGGTGGTCAGAGAAGTGTGAACGGCATGCATGTGGGCCACTTTGGTACAACTTAGTCTTATTGGGGCATTTATCCAAAGCGACTTTCAGTTCATATTTTTTAGGTGTCATTAAAGGTGCAAGTAGGTGTCAGGGCATTTTGCTCAGGATGCCTACAAGTGTTTTCAAGACAACGTGGGTTCAAACGTGGGTGATTTATAACTGGTCTTTGGCCATGCGGAATATTGGAACACTGGAGAAAAAAATCTGTCAAATCTGTCTAAAGCATCCAACGTTTTGCATCAAGCATTGGTAAGTTGGGGGAACCAAAGCACTAGGATGGCACATGATATGCTAGATACGAGGTACTGGGGGAAAGTATTTGGATTAGAGTCAGCTTTATTGTCCTTACACAGCAAAAGTATTGTCCTTACACAGCAAAAGTATTGTCCTTGCACAGTAAAAGTATTGTCCTTACACAGTAAAAGTATTGTCCTTATACAGTAAAAGTACAACACATTTAGTCACAGCGTCACAGTCCAAGCTCACGACAGTAAACTAAATTTAAAATGTGTTTATTTTTTTCAAACTTGCAGTCAATGTTATGGCGGCCTCAAGACTTCTGAGGTCTCTTTATTCCAAAGACAATTGACATAAAGTGTTCCCCAGACTCCCTTCTGCAAGGGTCCAGTAAAAGTCTGGCAAAGTTATTAGCTTGCTAATAACTTTTATTAGCAAGCTAATAACTAATAACTTTGGGGGCTGACCAGAGTGAGCAACACTCTGATTGGCTACATTGTTGTCACGCAGCACTAAGATGTAGCCAATGAGAGTGTTGCTGAGACACTAGAAGGAGGAGACCCATCACTCAGTTGGCAGTTGTTTGCACATGTCCCGCCTCTTCCGGTGCCGTTGCTCCAATCATTTTGCAGGTCTTACGACCACACTTTTTGCGACACTTGGAAGTTATTTTCAATCATATTTATTTATCCAAACAGACATGGCCCTAAAGCAGTCAATACCAAATCAGACACAGGCAAGGTTAAAGTTACGTTGTTGATCTCTTGCTTTATCCAAAATTGTGGCATGATCTGCGATTACTGACCGTGAGCGATGGCGTCTTGCTGTTAGTGCCGGTGTTGTTATGCCGTAGATGAAAACAGTGTCATGAAGCATTGCGCATGTGCGGTCATGATTACCTGTAAGAAAAAGTGTGTTAAATACGGTAATTTGATACAAAACCACCAAACCCTTTCAGTGATTTTTAGCCTGTTTTTCATCGGGATCTCAAACATGTATTTTTTATGCCCCTTAGACCTTGGGAAATGGAGATACAGCTCTCCCCCTATACATTTACATAGGGCCCTGGTCTTGCTAAGAACAAATAGCTGCCCGAAAGGTGTTGCCAATATGGCCACAAGTGAGAGGACTTAACTAGAAGGACTTTGCTACAACCGCCAAGGTGCAGCCCTGGCGAATCATACATGATGAGAAATCCTGGTGCTTATATGTGAGCCTCGGCGGGCTGCTCCTTCTGCAGGATGTAGATACTGTCACTGATACAGGGACTGTCCAGTTTCTCCCTCACACTCCTTTCATATCTGCCTGTTTCCTTTGTTCTGAGTAGCCCTTCAGATGTCCTTATTTTCAGATTTTTTGTCTCCCTTTTTGTAAAAAAGAAAAAAAAAAGAAGTTGTTCTTAGTAGAGGTCATTGCAAATGACCTGAGCGGTGCCGGCATGCATTAAACATTCCACCTAATTCACACTCAAGAGGATGCTCGGCATTGGTAAAAACACACAAAAAAGTTTGAAACTCTGTTTCTGTGGATAATAATGGTTACACAAGACACACTGTTCACAGAACAGCCTGCAAGGTCTCATTACTGTCGTTGAATGCAATACTGAAGATGAACTAAAGGTTCACTTGAACCAAAGTGAGCCATTAAAATGATTCAAATGGAAGATTGCTTACGATTTAAAGACCACATTACCTGTGTGTGTGTGTGTGTGCGTGCCTGCGCGCGCGTGTGTGTGCGTGTGTGTGTATGTGTGCGTGTGTGTTTGAATACGAATTTGTATAATCATTCCACACACATTTGTGCATAGGTGCGTTTGTAAATAGGCGATGTAGGAATGTGCGTTGGTGTGCTTGGTGACATGAGGCGAGTTTCAGATGAGGCATGCGGCTTCGTTTGCCATGCTTCAGAATGCATTCTGGGATGAAAACGTCAGAAATACCTCTGATGAACTTCCGATGCGACGATTCACCTGGCTTTCAAAACTCACGTGGTTTCAGGATAACAACTTCCGCCTGCTTTTCTGGGCATGTTCTCTCGAGCAAGTGCGGACATAAGACACTCCCCTCAACATCCTCTCAACTTTGCCCTAGTTGGTTGGAATACCGACATTAAATTATCCACGTCAGAAGTGACGTTACACCTTTTAGAGAGGCGTGACTGGTGCCCTCTCCCAAACTATGCATATTAAAAAGAGATTAAAAAGAGACGATTTTGTGAACTTTCACTTCATCACTCATCATGCATTTTTTATTTTATTTATTTTATTTACACATTTCTCCACATAGCCAAGCCATTGTGCATGCAGAAAATTCATCGCATTTGCTCCTCAGCCTGCATCAATAAGGGGAGATCCAATGCCTCGAACTCGTCTGCTACGAAGAACGGAAGTTGTTGACGAGAAGTTCACCTGTGTCCGCCTTGACCAGACGGGAACTTGACGTGATTATGATGAGTTCCGCCGGATCTTCTCAAGTCTCGTTGAAACAAATGCGCAAATGCAAACGATCTGAAACTCGCCTATGGTCTGTCGGCCACGCCCCCTCCTCTACTCATTCATTCACACTCTCAGCTGCGCCGCATCAGGTGATTAGTGGAGGCTACAAATCCGTCCCTCGCTGTTCACCTGCTGCCGGATTGTCTTCGCTGCGTGTACATGCGCGTCCTCCAGCAATTCTCTCCCCGACTCTGATCTCCGCCTCGTCCTTCCTGAGCTCCGTTCACCTGCCTTCTGTCCCGGCTTCCCGATCCTGCATGTTCCCCGTTATCATTGCTTGCTTAGTGCTGCAATTGGGTCCAGTACCGACACGTTACACTTGGGAGTGTGTGTGCATGCCCTTTTTAGATATCATGCCTGGTTGCATGACAGCATGAATGCATGAGTGTATACATGCCGTGTGTGTGCAGTGTGTGCATAGTGTATAAATGCAATGTCTGTTCAGTTTGTGCATAGGGTGTATAAATGTAGTGTGTGCACAGATCAGTGTTTGCGTGCATGTCTGCTCAAGCATGTCTGCTACAAATTCCTTGCAGTACTATGTGTGAAAGCTCCATCTCTATCCATTACTGGCCCTTTTGGCCGCTAAGTGAACTGCAGCCCGCTCAAGCTAATGGACTCAGAGCACTGCAGTGCAAACTCTGAGTTTAGAGAGGAGTCTTCAACGTTTTTCAAGCCAGGGACCCCCAAACTGATGGAGAGCTGGAGCAGGGACCCCCCTACTATATATATACACAATTGTGTTTTATGTTAGACTGGGCCTAAAGATTTTGCGACCCCCCCCCCCCCTGCAGTACCCCTGTTGAAGACCTCTGGTTTAGACAATAACAATCATACACTAATGTTAGTCATAATCAGAAATAAAGATGCAAATTAAAAAGTTGCGAAAGAACGGACTTCTTTCCATTATCTATGCTTTGCCGTGAAAAAAAATGGCCTGGTTTTCAGAGCCCACAGGCTGTGGAAATCTTTTTAAGTTAAATTACAACCTGTTCATAATTTGGCAAATGAATGTGATTCAGACACATCAAAATTGCACACATAGTCCCTTTAACCAGCGCCATAAAACCACTCTGTGAAGGAGGATAAACCGGAGTACCTTTCCAGTTCATCCGTAGTAAGATCTAAAAGTTAATCAGCACTAATGCACAAATGTAAACACAAAGGATGAAATGACGGTGGAATTTCTTCTTCTGGGGTTGTGAGTACGACTCTGGAGACTCTGGAGGACTGAGAACCGTGATGTGTGAGCTAGTGGAACAAATTCACTGTGATATTCCCGCTCGTTACCCGGGGGGCGATGGGGGCGACCGAGGTGATAGTTGGTAAACCCTGGAGAGAGAGAGAGAGAGAGAGAGAGAGAGAGAGAGAGAGAGAGAGAGAGAGAGAGAGAGAGAGAGAGAGAGAGAGAGAGAGACTTTAACGTCAATGGGCTGTTAAATTACCATTCTCTCACTGTGTGTGTGTGTGTGTGTGTGTGTGTGTGAGAGTGTGTGTGAGTGTGTGTGTGTGTGTGTGTGTGTGTGAGTTCCAGTGTATGGCCTGTCTCTGTCTTTGTGTGTCTGCAATGTTGCTGTGAACACAGTCGAATAAACTTGCATGCATCATAGTTTCGGGATGTGTCTGCGTTGTGAACAAGTGTGTGTTTGTGTCTTTTATGAAAATGAGTTTTTTGTGAGTTTAAAGTTTAAAATGTATGTACATTGTGTCATAGAATATGGTTTCTGTGTGTGTGTGTGTGTGTGAGAGTGTGTGTGTGTGTGTGTAGGTACGTGTGTGTGTGTGTGTGTGTGTGTGTGTGTAGGTACATGTGTCTGTTTGAGTGTGTGCTACCAAGGACATGACCCTGAGCCATAACGATTGTTGTTGTTGCCAAGATAATGGAGACACTACGAAATGAAGAAGCTCTTTGTCGTCAGACCCCCCCCGCCCCCCCCCCCACCACCACCCCAACAAATCCCAGGTGACAGTGGAGCGTTCAGCGTCACCACCCCGTGGCTGGCCAGGCTGGGACGCCGGCTGGCAGCGTGGACAATCCCCCATAATGCCCTGCTCCTCCGCTGCCGGCAGGACCACGGAGGGCCGGGCGCGGCCCCCTGAGGGGGATTACCCTGGCTTTAATCCCCACTTTAAAAACTCCCCCCACTCGGGGGGAGTTTAGCGGGGAGGAAGAAGCTGGAGTCACAACGTTCAGGAGAAGGGAAGCCGGCTGGGAACGTCATGGGCACGCGGCGGGAAGGAAGGCAGGGGGGCCGGGGGGAAACAGGGACCTTCAGAACACCCATGTAACCACAGAGACCTGTGTGGTGTTCCTCAGGGTACCGAGGTACCTTTGGCAAAGTAGTGGTTGTGTGTTCAGGCCTGCCGCGGTGACGCCCAGGATGCAGTTATGGACGGCCTTTAGTTTACACACACACACACACACACACACACACACACACACACACACACACACACACACACACACACACACACATATATATGTATATATACATATGTACAGTATATATGATATGTAGACTGTAGATTATCTTATAGATAGATATTTTTATATTATTATATATATTTTTTTATATTATAGTTTTACATGCATTTCTTTGTTTTGTGGAGAGCATTAGCAAAAAACAGGAAAAAGAGAGAGCAAGCTAGAATAGCATTTTACAAGGATCCGTTGAGATTAGTGAAGTCATTATTTAGAAGGTAGAAATGGAAAAATGGTAGCCTTAGGGCTTCAAAACAGCTTGAGGGACATCTGGAGAAAGTGCACAGAGACAGGGAAAGGCTTAGAGAGCTATCCCTGCCCCACAATATTCCACCTATCGGAGGGATGGACAGTCAGTCTGGTGATAGCCCACCAAGGTGGGAAGAGGTACAGGAGATAGGAAGGCATGCAAGGGCTGGTTTTCTTTAGTGTTGTGGCACAGAGATTGTCTAGTTACAACCAGTGTACCAGGTGGTATAAAGGGGCTCGTTAAAGCTTATTTCTTAGATATTCAACTCTGTTTTACTACAGCAGAGTACATTACAGCTTGGTAGCAGCTGGAGGTTGGTATTATGGCAGGGTGTACAAATTCCCCATTGGCTTTTACCATGGCAATGGAGGTCATTATTAGAGCTTCAAAATGGGTAGTAGGTGGAGAAAGGTTGCAGGGAGGGCTGCACCTCCCACCAATCAGGGCTTACATGGATGATAAGACGACTATGACATCAACAGCTCCATGTAGGAGGCTAATAGATAAACTAAATAGTAATCTACAGTGGGCTAGGATGAAAGTAAAGCCAAGTAAGTCTAGGAGCATATCCATTGTTAAAGAAAAGGTGGTAGACAAGAGGTTTTTCATTGATGATGAAAGTGGTGCCAACATGGTATGGAAGATGGTATGACACAAGTCTCAATGATAAGAGTCAATGTAGAAAGGTAGAAAAGCTAGAAAGGTTGATTAACTAATTTCTAGAAAATGTCTTGGAGCCTCACGCTCTCTGAGCAGTGTGACCTTATATGGAAAGGGCATGTTAGAGTTGCCGGTATCTAGTCTGACAGAGAAATCCAAGTCAGACAAAGTCAGTCAGTCAAAGGATCCAGTGGTTAGAGGTGCAGCGCCAACGGTCAAAACTGGAAGGAAGTGGAAGCCAACAGAGGCAGTGCAGCAAGCACAAGCAGCTCTTAGACACAGGGACATCGTTGGCCAGGTTCAGCATGGTCACGGTGGTCTAGGGCTGTGTGCAGGAAAACCTGCGTGGAGTAAGGCTACAACAATAGAAAAGATAAGGCTGGTAGTTGAAGAAATACATCGACAGGAGGAGATGGTAAGATGTCCAAAGGCAGTGTCACAGGCCAAGCAAGGGCAGTGGGTGAATTGGGAGAGTGTAGAGAAGAGAAGGTTGAAGAGGAAGGATCTGCGGAGCATGGAGGCAAGCAGAATTATTAGATATGGGCTACTTATGATGTTCTACCATCTCCTCAAAATCTTAGCCAGTGGTTGGGTGATGATCCTGCCTGCCCGATGTGTTCCAGTGCAGGTACGCTTAGGCCTATATTATCAGGTTGTAAAGTTAGTCTTTCACAACGGCGATACACTTGGTGTCACAATTAGGTGCTCAAGTGTTGCAACTGCAGTTGGGGAGGGGCTGCTTTAAGTGGACCCCTTGGCTGGTCGCAATCAAGGTATCAAGATAAGCATGTACCTGCATGTAATGATGTGACATTTGTACGGGAGGGAGAAGCTACATTAAGGAAGCATGCACCTTGTCCCTGCCCACTCCCAGGACAGCTGGGAATGGGTGGAGACTGGAAAATGAAGGTAGACTTAGGTGAGCAGCTAACCGTGCGGGTAGAAACAGTTAGCACTAGGTTACGACCAGACATGCTGCTGTTGTCCGAAGTGTTAAAGCTGGTTTATTTTATCAAGCTCCTGGTCCCCTGGGAAGACCGTGTTCACATGGCGTACAAGCGAAAAAAAGCGAGGGCCCGGGTACGGCCGGTGGAAGTTGGCTGCTGAGGCTTTGTGGCAAAGTCCACTTTTGCACTCCTAATGGAGTTGGGCACACGTGGACGGTGCATGAAACTGGCGACAAAGAGCATGTCGCAAGCAGGGGAGAGCGCAGGCGAGTGGCTTTGGCTAAGGAGGAAGCTTGGTAGTTGGGGTTCCCAGTAGGGACAACGGTAAGCTACGGTGATGGCAGGCGCTACATGGTGAGGTTTAGAGGGAATTGTGCTGGTGGCAAAGAGGGGTGTGTTTCCAGGACGCTGGAATACACAGTTAAGCCTTCTTGAGGTGTTGTTGGCCTAACTTAATGAAACACCGGTGAAGGAAGGTGCCCACTTGATAACCCCAATGATGTGCCACATACCGCTGTTGGCTAGACTAGGTAATGGGTGAATGGTGCCACCTGAGGAATGACTCCGTAGATTTATGATGGCCTAGCCTGATGTCTGCTATGGTGTTGCACCTAATGGTGGTTACGTCACTCGTGTGTTGTATGCTTGGTCTTATCTGAGCTGGCCTTCTACATGTGTTTACCTTGGATGATGGCACAAGGGATAGAAACATCTTGTCCTGTGTATTAATGAATACAGGGTTTGTGCCTTTATTGAGGAGAGTGACGGGGAAGCGGGTGAAAGAAAATTGTGTGTGTGTGTGTGTGTGTGTGTTTAGTAAATCGACCTCAACATTGATTGGCCGTCCCTCCTGAGGCCTGCTGAGTAGAGTTTTGGCCCGGCGCCCTCCCGCAGGTTAATCCAGTGGTGCATTAAAGAGATTACATTACAGTGGCGGTTGTGACCCCCGGGCCTTCATACAGCAGCTTGTTCAATGAATCAATGCAGGATTTGCATCGGAAGATCGGCGTCAATGAATCACAAAAATGAAATGTACGCTTTTCTCTGCGTAGGTTAATTGCATCCATCATTTTTTAAGTGAATTGCTTTGAAAGTTACATGTGTAACCTGTGAGTTTGATATGGGGGGCGGGGTGATACGTAGATTCAAAGGCATAACATCATAACATCATAACGAGACAGATATGGTGGAAATATGAAGGACTCCAGCCTTAGCCTTCCACCACCAACACAAACAATGACGCAGAGCTTTAGGACATCGATTCCAGAAGATGTAAGTGCGCCGTGGCCTTCATCTGCCCTGCGTGCTCCGCGCTGAGTACTCTTCAGCCCTGTGGCCTTAGAGTTGTAGTACTCCAGACCACTTTGACGTGATCTTGGTCTTGACTCAGACTCGACTGTGTTTGGTCTCGGTCTTGTCTTGGTCTTGGACATGGAGGTCTCAAGGGGGTTTGTGCATAAACCAAGCAGCGAGCTCATGCTCATCACAAAACCTTATATATGATGCAGCACTCGTACACTACGTGCCAAAGATGTTACATTGTATATATTTTCCCAACAGCTGCGCCATTGTTCACGTATTGGTGCAACTTAAACACTTTTTTCCAGTCTCGACTTGGTCTCGGTCTTGGTCTCGATACCCTCTGGTCTTGGTAGTGTCTTGGTCTCGGTTTAAGCGGTCATGACTACAACTCTATCGCCTACCAGAGTGTGTGAGATGGTCTACCACAGAGTGTGTGAGATGGTCTACCACAGAGTGTGTGAGATGGTCTACCACAGAGTGTGTGAGATGGTCTACCACAGAGTGTGTGAGATGGTCCACTACAGAGTGTGTGAGATGGTCTACCACAGAGTGTGTGAGATTGTCTACTACAGAGTGTGTGAGATGGTCTACTACAGAGTGTGTGAGATGGTCCACTACAGAGTGTGTGACATCGTGATGGATGTTGCGTGAAGCCAGGAGAGAGGCGGCTCTGATGGTTTGATCACCCAGAGATGTTATTGTCTATTCACCGAATTTCTCTCAAAGAGAATAAAACAGCTGCACTCAGAGTGGCTGCTGATAGGAAGAATGGGTTTGCTGTACTTCCTGCAGGATTTGGTTAAAAGTTTCATTTACCCATCAGAAAGAGAATCTGTGAAGAGGAAACGTGGCGACTACTGCCCTGCATTTAAATGTGGCACAATTAGCCTCTGTGTGGGCTTACATGCCGGCCCTCGCACACGCGCACACACACACACACAGACACACACACACACACACACACACACACACACACACACACACACACACACACACACACACACACATACACACAGACATGCACACACACACACACACACCCACACACACAGACATGCACACACACACACACACACACAAAGGCGCACGCACGCAAACACACACACACACACACACACACACACACACACACACACACACACACATACACAGGCACGTGTGCACACATGCATACCAGACACACAAGCCCACAAAAACACACACAACTCACATCAATGAAACCAAAGGCATATCCCCTAATGTCCTGAATGTTTTAATCACTTTCTATATCATTTATTATAATCAGCAGTCCCTGTTTCGGGTAATGAATTGGACATGATTGCATCCACTCAGAGTGAGGCACTGAAAGACGCAGTCTGCGATGCTTTGAAAAAAAGTTCAAAGGAATAGTTTATATGCTTCCATACTATGAATGCAGAGCATACACGGTCTCTGCTGTATATATCTTGCGCAGACACAAAACCAATTACATTCTGTTTTCCTGTTCACCCTGCCTCTGTTATGTGTTTCAAACACCTCGCCTGCCCCAAGAGAGGAAATGCATCCATATTGGGGCTTGCTGTGAAAAGCCATCCTGTCTGTGACTCAGAATGCTCCGTGTGACTCTTTACAATGTATTGCTTTAGAAACACTCATTCATAATGCTGCAGTTCAGGAGAGGTTCATGTACTTATA
>JAXIVH010000104.1:22500-82500 GCA_036785325.1 Urophycis tenuis | reverse complement strand
GAGAGCCAAAGAGCAGAAGATAAAGTAACTAAATGGATGAAGTCCATTTTGCTCTCAGTTCTCTGTATCAAATCCAGATAATTCAGAATGCACTCCGACAGGACAGTGAACAGAAGTACAGCAGCCACTGCATTGGTGATTACCAGGGTTTATGGTGTGTGTGTGTGTGTGTGTGTGTGTGGGTGATGCATACATGTGTGTACATGTATCTATGCATGTAAAAGTCCACTCAGGCCAGTGACCAGCTGGTAGATGGTAGTGTCACCTGACCAGAGGCTGGTATATTTTCAAATCATCACTTTGATTTCAGAGTGGTGGTCGTTTTATAATGGACTACTGCTGTTGGAGCTGGCAGAACGTCAGGCATATGGTGGCCTGTCAGGGACAGACTTCACAACCCAAGAGGGCTATGTAGCCTCAGAAATAGAATGCAAGATATACTGTACATTGTTTGCTAAAGAAGTTGTATGGTTATAATAACATTACACAACAGCAACAACATCAAAAAATGGATGAAAGGAAATTTAAGGACAAAAATATATGGATTGTAGTAGAATCAGTATTGACAGCAATGCTATCAATAATAGCAGTATTGCAGAAACCTGCTATAGGTAGCAGTGGTGTAGTTGTAACAGTATCAGAAGTTCTATACTCAGAATTGTATCCAAATTATTGTTGAGAACAAAGAACACGAGATGAAGGAGAATGAAAGAGAACTTCAGGTTTAAGATCCTTCAGCAAACATCACAGCATGTCTTTCTCTGTGTCTCCCTGTCATATACCCACTGTGAGGTACCACTTGTGATTGACAGTTGCTTCATAAACCATAATGAAGAGGGTCCGACCGGACCAGACAGGCATGCTATGCAGTAAGGAGACAAAGGGTCAAAACTAGGGCTCATTTTAGACCTGCGGTGATGGAAGTCCATATAAAATGCAACATTTTTGCCATCATAATGCCACATTGTATTTTATTATGGCGAATTAGTGTTTTAAAGCATGTAAGAAAAAGCCATAAATACTGCACTTTGGCCGGCCTTTCGACATGCTTTAAGCATGCTAACACGGCATCTCACGTTGACTTATGCACGTCTAAACGCACGTCTAAAATGAGGCATAGTTTTGACCCTTTTGACCTTTCGTATGTACATACCTGTAACAGGTGAGCGTACGACCCAATTGCAGCACAAACCAGACAGGAATGAAAGTAATCATCTTCATTTCTATGTAAACGGATGATCACAGAGACTGGTGGGATCGGGAACCCGGAACGGGGGGGCAGGCGAACGGAGATTAGGAAGGACGAGGCGGAGATCGGAGTCGGGGACAGGCAGGATCGGGAGACCGGGGCATATGGCAGGAGAATTGCTGGAGAGACTTGCATGTAGTAAACAGCTAAGACAATCTAGCACCAGGTGAATGAGGGCTCATTTGTAGCCTCCACTAATTACCTGATGCGGCACAGCCGTGAAGGCAGATGTATGGAGTAGTGGAGGGGGCGTGGCAGACAGACCGTGACAGAACCCCCCCCTCAGGGACGGCTTCCGATGTCCCAAAACTCCAACGCAGAGATGGGTGGGAGGAGGGGGCTTGGAGGAGGGTTATTGCCAAGATGTTGCCATCTACCTGCATGTCCTCATCTGAGGATGCCTCGTTCTCCTCCTCATCGCTTCCAGGTGGTTCAAAGACTTGAGGGGCTGTAGACCTCCTACCTGGGTACCTGGTTGATGCAGTGGTCCTGGACGGTTGGTCGGAGTGACGGCGATGAAAATCCCAGATGAGATCCTCGTCCAGGACGTGCCTGGCAGGGACCCAGGACCTCTACTCAGGACCGTAGCCCTCCCAGTCGACCAGGTGCTGCAAGCCCCTTCCCCGACGGTGGGACTGAAGGAGCCAGTGGATCATGAAGGTGAGACCCCCATCGATCAACCTTGGAAGAGGGGGAGGTGGAGTGGTAGGGACAAGAGGACTCACCCGGACAGGCTTGATCCTGGAAACATGAATTGTTGGGTGGATCCTCATGGACCGGGGAAGCTTCAGCCGGACCGCCGATGAACCTGGGCGCCAGCTTCCTGGACTCTCCCCGTAAGGCTAGTTCCTGGGAGGACAGCCACACCATTTGGCCTACCTGATAGTTGGGGGCTCTGGTGCGGTGGTGGTTAGCTGCCGCTGAATAGTGATCAGCTGAGTGTAGGAGAGCGGCTATTGCTTGATTCCAGGTCCTGTGGCAGCGACAGAGGCAGGTGGATGGGGGGATGGTGTCAGAGGTGTCCATAGGCTCCTCTTTCTCAGAGAACTGTCGAGAAAGAGCATCAGGCTTGACATTGCGGGTGCCGGGTCTATAGGAGAGGGACATGTTGAATCTGGTGAGGAATAGGGCCCAACAAGCTTGGCAGGAGTTTAGCTGCTTGGTGGACCGTATGTACTCCAAGTTCTTATGATCGGTCCATACCAGGAGTTTAGCTGCTTGGTGGACCGTATGTACTCCAAGTTCTTATGATCAGTCCATACCAGGAAAGGCTGCTTGGCTCCCTCCAGCCAATGGCGCCACTCCTCTAGGGCCAGCTTCACCGCCAGAAGCTCCCTGTTCCCGATGTCATAATTTCTCTCTGCGGGGGACAGGCGGCGAGAGAAAAAGGCACAGGGGTGAAGTTTTCGGTCCTCCGCCGCTCATTGAGAGAGAACCGGTCCTACTCCTACGTCGGAGGCGTCCACCTCGACCACAAATTGTCTCTCGGGATCAGGCATCAGGAGGATGGGGGCTGAGGTGAACTTGGCCTTGAGAGACAGGAAGGCAGTGTTGGCTGCAGGAGACCATAGAAAGGGGACCTTGATGGAGGTAAGGGCTGTAAGGGACGCAGCGACGGTACTGTACCCCCTAATAAACCTCCGGTAGAAGTTTGCGAACCCCAGAAAACGTTGCAACTGTTTTTGGGAGTGAGGGATGGGCCAGGTGGTGACAGCAGATACTTTGGCAGGGTCTATACTGAGGCTCCCCGTTCCCGGCTACAAACCCCAGAAAGGAGACGGGAGCAGAATGGAACTCACATTTCTCTGCCTTCACGAAAAGTGAGTTCTCCAACAGCCGCTGCAGCACCGCCTGGACATGGTGAAGGTGGACCCACCTGCATGGATTTGGCTTCCCTCACTGGTGGGCTGGACCTGGAAACCGTGGTCATGGGAGCGGAGCGGGTCTGAACTGGGAAACGCCATTTGAATTGCTCCTGACGTCTCTCCCAACATCCCTGGCTGCGACTATCCACCCTTGTGGACAGCTCGATGAGCTCATCCAGCACCCTAGGGAGATCGAAGGAGACTAAATTGTCCTTCACGTAGCTATCCAGACCCAGCAGGAAGGAGTCGCACTGCGCTGATGCATACCAATTACTTTGAATCCTGGTGCGGAAGTCGATGGCGTAATCAGCGACAGTCCGTCCTCCCTGCCTCAGCCCTAGGAGACCACCATGGATGTCGGGGCCCAGCAAGGGCACACGCACCACGGCGAAGGCCTAAAAGGATGACCAGGCTGGGGTGCAACGTTCCCACTCGGCCGTTCCCCAGAGACAGGCTCTCCCTGTCAGGTGAGTGATCGTGTAAGCCAAGGGGTTGCAGCGCAAAGAGAATGAAACAGTTTGTGAGGTATGGGCCGCAGGTCTCCCCCGTATCGCTCAGGGATCCCCACCGGGGCTCCGGCAGTGACAGGGGAGGTGAGGAGGTGGAAACTGGAGGCATCAGGACCGGAGAGGGTGCCACCGGAACGGCTTGAGTGAGAGCTGTGGTCAGTTGTCCCACCTGAGCAGTGAGGGCAGCAAATACCAAACACACACACACACACACACACACACACAGACACACACACACAGACACACACACACACACACTCTCTCTCTCTCTTGAGATGTTTCACGTTGTGTTTCCTGCTACATCTCCCCTGGTCTGTCCAGAGGGGCAGTCTGATCATGTGATCTATAATGGCCGCCACCTCGTCCACGTAGCACGACCCCACAAGAACAACAGAACGTTGGGAGGTTCTCTTTGAGGCACGGATACAGACTCTTCACAACTTAAACCACAGCTGAATGATCCAGTTATGTGTACAGTTGTGCACTGTAAGATGTTTTCCTATACCTTGAAATAAACGTATTTGGTACGGGAGAGCATCTCGACGAAAGAACTGAAAAAAACATGAGGCTCTAAATAAAGGCAACGTCCCCAGGTCACAGCCGGGCGTTATAAAAAGCCCTCCTTTCAAGACAGGTGGGACTAAAATAACCATGATCATTGGATATCCTGTCCCTCCCCCCTATTCTCCCTGCCTCCCTCCATCTCCCTCCCACCCTCCCAAAGCACCAGCTCTTCGTCCCTCGCTCGCCGGCGCCTCTGTGAGAGTCGAGTGCACTTGAGAGCTAATTGATGGGAGTGCACATGCACCACCGTGCACACCAGGATTTGCATGATGATGAGCGACGCAATCAGCCGTGGCTCTCCGCGTGACGACAGCGTGGCAGATGATCGTCAAATGATAATTGGGTTATTTATGGAAAATGTGCCCTAAAGATTTGCATTTAGTGCCTTTTCTGATCCTCTCCTCAATTCTCATCTTCTCACCTCTCACCACTCTCTCCCTCCTCTCTCTCCCTTTCTCCTTCTACCCTCTACGCCTCCTCTTGCTCTCTCCCCCTCTCCCTTCTCCTCCCCTTATCTCCTCCTCTGTCCTCTCACCTCCCCCATCTCCTACTCCTCTCCTCTCACCTCCTCCTCTCCCCTGCCCTCCTGTCCCTCTCCTCTCGCAAGAACACATGTGACATGTTGCTCCAAAGACCCTGATTAAACCTCCTTCTCTCCTTTCCTCTCTTCCTTACCCCTCCCTCCCTCCCTCTTTCGCTCTCTCTCACTCTCCCTTGCTACCACATTGTTCACTAGCCCTTTGAAACCAGGTCTAAACTTGTCCACCCTTAAAGCTCTTTAAGATAAGATAAGATATTTCTTTATTAATCCCCCGTAGGAGAAATTCGCAGAGACCAGCAGTGCAGGGGATAGATGAGCAGTAAAGAGCCTGGCTAAATTCTATACACAATAAAAAAACAATAGATTAGATTAAATACGCGCTCTTAAGTCAGGTCGGTGACGAGAGGACCCGTATGCATACTAGTGTCCTAGATAGCAGTTTGTGGTGCAAAATGCAAGATAGATCAAATAGTGCAAGTAGATAAAATAGTGCAAGTATGCGGAAAGTGCAAGGTGCAAGATGTGCAAATTTATACAGGTATTCCAGGTACAATATATGAATGGTCCTGGAATAACAACGGCTGGGTCACAGTCCAAGGTGTGTGGTGTGGTGTATGTGAATGAAAGTTCAGTCCATTCCATTTGTCTGGTGGTGTTGGAGCTTCCTGAGCCTGATGGTTGGTGGGATGAAGGAGCACCCAAGCACCCAAGTGACTCCCTTCACTCCAAATTGTTGCTGTTTGTTGTGCTAATACCAGGAGAACAGCGTTCAAGCACCACAATGTACCACATGTAAGCACCTTAGAACTGTCTCCCTCACAACACCCAGCTTACCCCCCCCCCCCCTCTCTCTCTCGCTCTCTCTCTCTCTCTCTCTCTCTCTCTCTCTCTCTCTCTCTCTCTCTCTCTCTCTCTATCTATCTCTCTCAGTCATTTGGATGAAATGTTTACTTGTTTTGGTGAGACGCTTATGGACGCAAAATTAGTCTTTGGTTTCTGCTGTGGAAAAGTTTAAAAGAGAAGAAAGATTGTTTGATTAACTTTCTGTTTGGACGAGCCAAACTAGCTGTTTACCTTTGTGAGCTGCAAAATGAAAGGAAGCCACGAGATCAACTGCTCAACAAGCTGCAGCAGTGAGTCTATTCTTAAGAGCCGAGCGAGAACAGCTTCAAATTGGACCATTTAATTGAAGCTGGACAACTGGTTCACTTTCAGAATCACATGGGACTGTGATAACGTGTTGTTCTGTTTGGGCAAAGACACAGAATTTATTTTCAACTGAAATAACTTCAGTTTTAAAGTGTAAGTCCAGCATAAATGGACCCCATAGTTTTTTTCGCCATGAAAACACATCAAATAAGCCATCGAGGCAATTTTTTTCAGTGATCACCCATGCATTGAGAAAGCCTTGAAAGACGCTAACAGCCCCATAGCGCTAAGACTGATAAGATTGGGGCAACGCGCCTAACGCATCCACAACGGCATATTTTAACCACTAATATTGCTCAAAATAGCACCAAACCTCTTCAGTAGCATGATAAGGGTCCTTACACATAAAATGAAGTACCAACAACGTAGATAGCGAACTCGGAGTTTATTAAAAAATACTATTTTGAAAGACTTACTCACTGCCCAACTTCCAGGTACTTTCGTAGTATAGTCCGTACAAGTCGATTATCGAATGCAATTCAACAGGAGATGATTTGTTCCAGCAAAATGCGTAAACATTGTGGTTTGTGGCAGTTTTATGAGATATTAGTTAATAATAGATGGTAAAAGGTTTGGAATCGTTTGTAAAAAAAAAAACTTCGATAAAGTCCCAGACAGCAGCTTTCTCTGCAGCACTGAAATGCCACACAAGATCTCAGGGGGGTGTGGCCGTCTATTGACGGAAGGGGTGGTAGCGTTAGGCCACTATAGGGTCAGTGGGTTGCGTTAGTGTCCAAGCGAAGGCAATATTTAACATTCACACACAGGAACTGAAATGGCTGAGTCTACAGATTTCAATCAGACCGATGATGACTTCTACGATTTTTTTCCATGGAATTATAAATGCCAAGACTTTCCTCATTGAACTGAACTCCAGTGCATTCGGTAATCGACTTGTATGGACTACCTGTCAACATGGACCTACTGGTAAGGAACAGACTTGTACAACAGTATTTTTTAATAAACTCTAGGTTCGCTAACTACGTTGTTGGTGCTTCATTTTATGTGTAAGGACCCTAATCATGCTACTGAAGAGGTTTGGTGCTATTTTGAGCAATATGAGTGGTTAAAATATGCCGTTGTGGATGCGTTAGGCGCGTTGCCCCAATCTAATCAGTGTTAGCGCTATGGGGCTGTTGGCGTCTTTCAAGGCTTTCTCAATGCATGATCACTGAAAAAAAATGTCTCGATGGCTTATTTTATGTGTTTTCATGGCGAAAAAGACTATGGGGTCCATTTACGCTGGACTTACACTTTAACTCAGGGACAGGAAAAAGAAAAGGCATACGTATATACAAGTGTTCAATAAACATTTTTTTTCCAACAAAAAAACTACCCTTTTCCCTCCGTACCACTTCTCTCCTTGCTCTCCTCCTCTCTTCTCCCTCTCCTCCCCTCTCCTCCTCTCCGTCTCCGGTGGTACACAAACCTCCTGAGTAGGCGCTGCGACCCACCGCCGCCGGCCGCCACAGCAGCACCTCTGTGGCGCAAAATATGCATGCCCCCCCCTCCCCCTCCTGCCCCTCCCGTCTTTTATCTCAGGCAGACAGACTCGAACGCGCAACCCTGGTGCTAAATAAAGCGCCAGGCTTTAATTACAACCCTGGGCGAGCTACGGAGGGAACATTACCAGAGAATCCGTGCTCTTAAAGGGAAGCCTCAGGGTTATGTCAGGTGATAGCACCACGTGGCCTGGAATGTGACTGCGTCACCGGGAAATTCATTTAGTTATTTTTGCGTTTTTTTAATTTCGTTGTTCTTCTTTCCTCAATGGCGCCGATCCCGTTTGCCCCATATACATAATTTAAAGGACACGGCTCAAAGCTTCAACCTCAAAAGGCTTTTTTATAAGAACATGAAAATCCAGGAAGTTCTCTGGGGTCGCAGTCGTCGTCGTTGTTGTTCTATTCTGTGCAATGAAAGCTGCTGTGAAGGAAGGCTGAATACAGACATCTTGTCAGGGGTGTTAGCAGGGACAGATCCACGGATGGTGTTTGGACTTTAAAAGCCATTCAGGGCTCCGGGAAATAGAGCAAAAGTTGTGCTGGCCCGTACCTGCTGTTTGAAGGGTAATGTAAACCCACCGTTGTGTTTTTTTTTTTTTTGGCGGCTTGAGGAGGAGTAAGATCACGTCGGGTCCCGGGTGGTCTTACACCTGCTGTCAGACTCCTCACCAGCTTCAGCTGCGGCCATTTCATTTCCCCCAAATGAAACCCTTTTCAACTGAATCCCTTTTCAACTGAAACCCTTTTCAAATGGAACCCTTTTCAATTCAAACCCTTTTCTAATTAAACCCTTTCTACTGAAACCCTTTTCAAATGGAACCCTTTTCTACTGAAACCACTTTCAACTGAAACCCTTTTCAAGGGAAACCCATTTCAACTGAAACCCTTTTCAAATGGAACCCTTTTCTACTGAAACCCTTTTCAAGTGAAACCCTTTTCAACTGAAAGCATTTTCGGATTGAACCCTTTTAAACTGATACCCTTTTCAAAGGAAATCCATTTCAACTGAAACCCTTTTTAAATGGAACCCTGTTCAACTGAAACCCTTTTCAAATTGAACCCTTTTCAACTGAAACCCTTTTTAAATGGAACCCTTTTCAACTGAAACCCTTTTCAACTGAAAGCCTTTTCAACTGAAACCCTTCTCAAATCCAACCCCTTTCAACTGAAATCCTTTTCAACTGAAACCATTTCCAACTGAAACCCTTTTCAACTGAAACCCTTTTCAAATGGAACCCTTTTTAACTGAAAACCTTTTCAACTGAAAACCTTTTCAATCGAAACCCT
The DNA here is from genome assembly GCA_036785325.1 of Urophycis tenuis. Taxonomy (NCBI): domain Eukaryota; kingdom Metazoa; phylum Chordata; class Actinopteri; order Gadiformes; family Phycidae; genus Urophycis; species Urophycis tenuis. The sequence continues at coordinate 73,771 of JAXIVH010000104.1, read as the reverse complement.
TTTCTACTGATACCCTTTTCAACTGAAAACCTTTTCAACTGAAACCCTTTTCTACTGAAACCCCTTTCAACTGAAACCCTTTTCTACTGATACCCTTTTCAACTGAAACCATTTCCAACTGAAACCCTTTTCAACTGAAACCCTTTTCAAATGGAACCCTTTTTAACTGAAAACCTTTTCAACTGAAAACCTTTTCAATCGAAACCCTTTTCTACTGATACCCTTTTCAACTGAAAACCTTTTCAACTGAAACCCTTTTCTACTGAAACCCCTTTCAACTGAAACCCTTTTCTACTGATACCCTTTTCAACTGAAAACCTTTTCAACCGAAACCCTTTTCTACTGAAACCCCTTTCAACTGAAACCCTTTTCTACTGATACCCTTTTCAACTGAAACCCTTTTCAAATGGAACCCTTTTCAAATGAAACAAATTTTTTGGGGGCTTCAGCCACACTTTAATGATGCCATGAATTCACTGCTCATTGTGTCGCATTTGAGTCGTTTACCTGACTCAAAGCTTAAAGGTTGCTTTGTTATTTTGTATAGTTATTTCCTAATAAATCAAATGCAAGAAAGCCAAGCCAAAATAATAACTCACAAACACAATGATAAGAATTACTCTCCTGTCAAATTCCTCTTTTGTATCCTGGTGATATTCATTCATATGTCTTTTGTGAACAGTAATGAAACTCAGGGAAACAGGGAGAACTCGATGCAACTGGGCTGGCCTTGATGAAAATGCGACGCCTGTGAAGGCGGCTTGAATAGTATTAAAATTCTACTGGGGAGGATGTTAGACTCAATACAGCACACAGACACAGTTGTATATGAGCCAAAGTTGTATTTTGAAAAAAGGACTCAATAAATAGTAAAAGCAAGATTAAAACAGTTCGATAAAATCCACAATGTCCAAGGATCCAAGGTACAGGTATCCAAAGTCCATACGGTACAGCTACTACTCCTGAATGTCCCACATCCACTGCCACACACGACGTCCGTCTCGGGCAGGTGCAGGCAGAAGAAAGGAAGAGAGAACGCACATCAACAGATTTTCCAGTTCCCTCTTAATTACCCTCAGAAGTTCAGGGTAAACTAAGTGAAACTCAAACGGGTGGCCGACTAGTAAAACCAAAAGAACTAGAAATAATATAAATCACACTATAACACAAAACAATGAATCAAGCAGAAGTAAAAGGAAAATTACTCAAAACTCAGGCGAATGAAATACAAAATAAACATGCAAGTAATTAGCGGCCCTCCCCTTATGGTTCTCAGTTCTGGATGTTAACGCTCCTGATGTGGGCAGCGGTTGAGCGAACTGAATGTTAATCCGGAAATGCAGGACAAGCAAAGAAGGAGACTTAGAAGACTGGACTTAGAGACTGGAGGAGGGGTGAAGTGCACATTCACCCCTACACTTTCCCACATAGCGTGTCTCCCTCTCGGTAACAGCGGACGCCTATGGTCTCTCCGCTGAAACTTTCTTGCCAGGTGTCGTCGAGCTGCCGGGACTCTTCCCGTCTTCCTGGGTTCCGTTGGTCCGGCCGAAGGCTGGTCGATACCCCTGTGGTTCTCCTCGAGCTCTACCTCGTCTCGGTCCACTCCCGCTCGACTTGGCGTCTGCCGTCTCCTTTCTCCTCTCCCCCTGCTCAGCGACGCCGAGTCGCCTTCGCGCTCGGCCCGGGGGCACCCCGGGGTGTCCGTCTGCGCAGTTGGGGGTTTGAGCCGGGCCTGGCCAGGGGGCGACGCCGCAGGGCCGGAGATGCTCCACCGGCCGCCCTGGCACCAGTCCTCATCCAGATGAGACCCCACACACGCCTTCTCCTCGCACAACGGGCTCGGATCTCCTTAATCACCTGGCTGAAGGAGGTTGGGCTCGCCGCTACTAGCGGCATGGGCCGATCAGCACCTGTGACACACGCACATGCGCACACACACACACACACACACACACACACACACACACCACACTGCACCCTGTGACAAAAAGCCTTCATCAAAGGCCTGGTGCAATGTGGTTGGCCAGGTTAGGGGCCAACCACAGAGAGAGAGAGAGAGAGAGAGAGAGAGAGAGAAAGAGAGAGAGAGAGAGAGAGAGAGAGAGAGACATCAGCCAACACACGAATCCGGCGAAACTACCGGAAGTAAGCGGGCGACATAACTGAACTGTTGCTGGGTAGCGTTGCTCCAGTGCCTCCTATTGGATTGGTGTCGTCCACTGGGATAACTGCCCACGATTTACGACTGTCTCACTACTACTTTTATAATGTCGAGTGGGAAAACATGTTCCGTTTTCAATTGTTTCAATAGCAGCAATAAAATTTCCAGTTGGAAGAAAAAACAATGTGAGATAGACTAAATACCCTGGGTCAACGGCCCCTGTCTGGTACCATACGGTTGGGGCAGTAGTAACATTACTGTTATGTTGTTAACGTTTGATTTGCTTGACTGGGACTCTCACTCTGAGAACCAACAACGCTAGCAGTTATAGCTGTACCTTACCCTTTCCTTTTGAAATGTGAAAATTAGATAAACAATGGTCACAAATGACAAACATGAATTTGTTTATTTGATATCCATATTTATTGTTGCCAAATGGACAGATATTTTTTATAGTTTCCTCATTAGCTAGCCACAGGAGTTAAGTAGATATAATATCAACCAAGTTCCAATTATATCTTTATTTCCCCATTCTCTACTCTAAGCTATTTTCATAAATAATCTGTAAGATCGTTTGTACCTTCATCTGTGACTGGAGGCCACTGTCTAACATCATCAACCCAACAAGCCACACTGACTCGCTATAGCTGTCATCAGGGGTTCGTTATCACAGAGGTTTGTTTACATACCAGTAACAAGTCAGTAATGACGTCGCCACAAGATGGCAGCCTATACAGAACGCTCATCGGTTGCGTGTATAAGAATGATTAGAGAAAGGCAATCTTTCACCCGTGTGACTTTGTCTCAGTTCTTTTGTCTTTGTGTCTTGCTGTCATCTCGATTATCATACACACATCTTCTGAAGCTCTGCTCCGATTATGTGGATACACAACACCACTGATAATAACTGCAAATTAATCTTTTGTATATAGTCATTTATCCATTATTTTGTATTTCTTTAGCTAAAATCATATTTCTTAGATACATGCATTTGAGGAGCAGGTAGGGGTAAGGGGGCATACTCTAGGATGCCTATAGGTTAGGCTCAGGACATTGGGGTTCGAAACCAGAACCTTTCAGCTGGGAAACAAACCCTCTGAACCACTACACCCTCCTGGGTCAGACGTCGGTCTACGTCATCAGTAGCTCATCATAAGATGTACAATGTAGAGTTTGGCATAAAACTCTCCATCCCATCTTTACCCTTGTGTCACTACAACATGGCCGCCACGATGCACATGTCAGTCACTAAATGTGCTCAATTCATGGTGCTGAGCTGACCGTGCTCTGATGTGTGTGTGGTGTGTTGGTGAGTCAGAATCAACTCCAACTCTTTATTAGCAACGGACAGCGATGAATGGCTTTCATTCTGCAGCCCCCCCGATAACGACTTTGCTACAATGCACCCATACACACACACATGCATGCACATGCACATACACACTCACATACTTTTGATACTGTAGATCACAGCATCCTGACTGAAAGGCTGAGGCACCCTGGACAGGTTCTCCTCCTGTCTCTCAAAGTTTCAAATTTGAGTTTTTCTGTGGCGCTTGGTCCCTACTTTTTCCTGTGGTGTGCCTCACGGTTCTTTCTTCGGTCCTATAATATTTCTTTTCTAATATTTGTTTTCTTTAAATTCATTTCAGAATTATTTAATTAATTTAAGGTACTTGTTTTTACCTATAAAGCCTTGCATCATCAGGCACCTGGTCAGTACATCCCTGACCTGCTCCATCCTTAAATCCCCAGTAGGTCACTGAGGTCTTCCAGGCAGGGCTTATTGTTTGTCCGTTGCTGTTAAAGGTGTCATGCTAAATAATCATAGTTATTTACGCTAGGATCAAACTATATGATTCAACATGATTTCTCATCAATCTTTATGTGTCACAGGATGTTGGCTCAGCTTGTTGTGTAGAGTGACACGCGAGGACATCTTTGCAAAATATTTCCTGCCAAGTTTGACATCTTGTAGGCCGTGTTCCTTGGAGGTGACCAAAGGATGGCAGAGTGCTCACATACCGATGCACGGCCAACAGAGGGATGCCTTCAGGGAAACCAACGAAACCCAGCAAAAGGTCCAAATCTACGGCATTGTGTAATCTGATGTGGTGAGGGTTGGCGACAATCGGGATCCTGGCATTGCACACACACAAGGCTTTCTCACAGACAAGCCTTTACAGGCATGCACATACACACCCATTGCTAGACAACAAACACTGTGACGACTTTGTGGTTGCCCTGTGTTTTGGTTGTTTAGTTATTTGTTTTCTTCTGAGTTGTTTGTAGATGGGAGGTCGTCAGGGGAGATGATGCACACCTGTGCAGCCTGGCTCACCTGCCCTTAAAGATGGCTGCCGAAGCCAGCACTCTCTCTCTGCCACCATGCTGACGCCTGGGTCCTTCCAGCTCTCCTCTCCTTTGTTTTACTTTGACTATTTTCCAAACACACACACACATATCTAGTGATGGCGAGATGAAGCTTCATGAACCGTTGAAGCCTTTCGGCCAGATGTGTTGAAAAGTGGTTCATTTCGCGAGGCTTCGAGTGCACGCTAGTGACACCTACAGGGCAATTAAAATACAATATGCTGAAAACCTGCACCAAAACAATAGCATCAGAATGTGTTATGTGGTCTGCGAATGCTTTTATGTTAATGTAAATTAGCGGAAAAAGACAACTTCGTCTTTCAGTGATATTTCTAACACAAAGTCAAAAAAAAAAAAAAATTGAACGACGCATTAGGTCAGAATTGAACGCGGGTCGCCGGATTACTTGCACACAACCCTACCCATTACACCACTGAATCTTACGAGCTAACATTTAACAACACTTATGTATGTAATTGGATATGACGCAAATATAATTAGTAGGCTCATACTTTGTCTGAAATATGATCTAAATTGTCAGAATCGAACACAGGGCAGTGTTTTGAAGAAAAGGGCAGTGAGGGTGCTTTTGAGACTGGGCAGTGTTTTGAAGAAAAGGGCAGTGAGGGTGCTTTTGATACTTTTGAGTGTTGGTGAAATTGTTGTGATTAACTGTGGTGCTTGGTGCAACATGACAGGGGGACTTTTTTATTTTTATTTCAGATTTTTATTTAAAAACAGTATTTCTTCCACAGTCTTTGGACTTAAGCGGTTCCTCTTCTTTGAAACAACTTCTCCAGCTTTAGAAAAAACACGCTCACATGGTACTGATGACGCCGGTGTACACAGAAAGGTTTGTGCCAGGAAATACAAGTTCGGATAAAGGTTTTGATGGGACTTCCAATATTGCAAGGGGTCTTCTGATCTGCATATGTGTGGTTCTGAAATATATCTTTGGACCTCCACCATGGCATTTGCTGTGGAGTTGTGTGCTCTCTTTGTTCGTAGCACAGTCGCATCCAAATGTTGCCACAGTTGACCTGGGGATAACAGGGAACAAAGGTTAGTACATGTAATCATTAGGCTACATATTAACACATTTACTGCACTGATAACGTACCAGAGGAGGTGGAAGGTTGCTGATCTTCTTCTGGGGGTGCTGGTGGTGTCTGCTTGGAGATCACCTGTGCACACTCTGCCGTCAGCGTTTTCACTGCCTCATCAGCCCGGGATGGGCTGAGGAAACCAAGAGTCTTGAATCTTGGGTCCAGTACAGTTGGCAACGTCAGAATGCTCATAGTCTGGAGTGTGTTGAGCTTCTCCCTCAGTTGCCTATGCATGATATCTGCCAGATACTGTGCCATTGCAGTTTGCTTCCTCGGCATCTGTTCAGCAATGGCATAGTATAACATTTTGAACATCGGCAGAACTTTGGAGGCAGACACATTCTTTTCCTCCGACAGTTCGATTGTAGCCTCATTGAATGGTGCAAGTACACTAAGACTCTCCTCCACAATGAGGAACTCAGCTAAGGTCAGTGGCAATACATCGGTCAGGAGGGACGCCAAAGCTGCAGCCACCGCTTCTCTCTCACAGTGAAGCCTTTCCAACATGTGGAACGTGCTGTTCCATCGGGTGTCCACTTCTTTCATAAGTTTATGCTGTGGTCGCCCCAAGTGAACTTGTATCTGCACAAGTCTTTCCTTTACACCAAACCAAACATTGATAATTAGACTCAAAAGTAAGAACTTGATCATATAATGCACTAAACAAAGAACACAGTTTGGAACACTAAAGATAACATAACATACCTTAGCAGTGGTGCTGCATCTAAAAAGATTGACAATCTTTCTTGCCTTTGCACGCAGCTCTGGGAGTCCAGGAGTCTGGTCAAGACCTTTCTTCACCATCAGGTTGATTGTGTGTGCAACACAAATTGCATGTTTTAGGTTCAGCTCCCGGCCACATGCAATCATATTTGCTTCTGCATCTGTTACCAGACAGGTGGTTTTGTGCCTGATGCCCCATTCCTCCATTAGGGCAGCTTTGGCAGCTGCCAAGTTAGCGGCAGTATGTGAATCTGGGAAATGTTGCACTCCCAGAAGCACAGTGTTGAGGACATGATCCTCACCAATGAAGTGGCAGGTTACTGCTAGATAGGCATCCATGTTTATGGATGTCCACATATCTGCAGTTAGGCTAACAGCAGTAGCCTTCTGCACTTTGGCCTTGGCCTCCTCTTTAGCCTTTTTGTATCGGTCAGCCACCAAGGCCTTCAAAGCCTGAAGAAAAGAGAACATGTGTTGTATAAATGTATAGGAAATATTCTGTGTGCAAATATCAATGATCACATAGGGCTACACACCTGTCTGGTAGGCAGAATATAGGTAGGGTCCAGCTTATTCACAAAGCCCCTGAAGCCTTCATCCTCGACCAGGGTGACTGGCTGGCAATCTTTGATCACCATGTCCACCAAGGCCGTGTCCAGCTGTTGTTTCTTGGAACCTAGGGCAAAGCAACAAATTTACACATCAGCATAATCCCATGAATACTAACAGTATGCAATAATGTAATACAAACACAGACATTTAAACACACCTTCACAAGGTCCCACAGGTACATCCTCTTTCCGCTCATGCAAGGCACGGTAATGCCTCAGCATTGAGGAAGTGTTATTGTTATAACCCAGCTGTTTGTCACAGATCAAGCATCTAACCTAGAAATGACAGCTTTAATGTAAATGAACTGTTTGAAATACACAATGTAAATTATAGACTGTAGGCCTATCAACAATGTATGATCAAGTAAACACAAATAAATTGTTATCCTTGACCACATGAAATGACAGCATTAGGCTATTTACTACTAATCCTAATCTGTACCTTATTGGGAGAAATCAAATCAAAGTGCTCCCAAACAGGTGAAAACTTTCTCTTGTTCCTAGCTGGCTCCATCGCAAATAAATTCTTTAAGTACACAAACCACCGCAAAAACCACTGCTCAACTCCCACTAAGAAAAACCCACGAGTTCGTATCCAGATACGGGACATCTTTATGGAATCGAAACGTCCGACAAAACTGAACCACATTTCGAAGCGGCGGAGCCAAACGAGGCTTCGAACGTCACGTGTGACGTCATCTTACCCATACAACACAAGCCTCGATACGGGGCTTTGCTGAAAAGGGCTTGACGTACTCGATACGCGCTTCAAAGCCTCGGTATCATCCGTAACATCACTACACATATCCCCTCATCCAAACCCTCATGACACTACTGATACTACGGATTCCCACACTTTTTTGGTTACTTTAAATAAATAAGTAAACAGTGTGTGAGCTTCCTCTTTTGTTACAAGTTGAGCCGGCTTGTAACAAATGGGGGTCGTCCGGGATAAACCAGGGATTGGTAACTGAGTAAGTGTTTTTTTTCTTCACTGGATTAATTAGTGTTGCTTGCCTGCTATCTGCATTCACGTTAGCTGAGTAGGTACCAAATTTTTTGAGGAAGTTCCACAGACGGAGTAGTGTTTGATTTAGTTTGAGTTCTTTGTCCTGGGTGGTTATTAAAGTATGGAGGGTGTAGAGGTTTTGTGTAAACTGGGATAATATTTTTTTCTCTCTCTCTCTCTCTCTCTCTCTCTCTCTCAAGTTGTTCCTGGTGTGACGTTAAGACAGGGGTCATCTCTGGAGTTACTTCTCCCGTTAGGCATTAGCAGCAATGTCCTCATGGGGGCTTGTTGGTTTGTTATTTTTGTTTGTTATTTTTGTGCATAAACGCGACTAAGGCTTTGTGGGGACACGTCCGTGGCCGTCTAGGTGGGTAACAGCATAGCTGGGGCTTAACCGGGTCATTGGGTTTTGTGTTTAAAGAACCCATCTTGGCATGCATGAAGACTAGGGTCGAGAGAAGGAAGGTAGTGTGGTATAGGCAGTTAGCTAGGGGAGAAGTGCTCTAGAAGGTTGGAAACTGTCTGTACACCAGGTTCAGCTTGTTTGGTTTTGTTTAGCCCAGTTTATGTATGATGGTTGAGAGCTTGTTTGGTTGTGTGTTTGGCTTCTAATTTTGGGTTGTTGGGTCAGCTGTTTGTGTGGCTGCTTGATTTTGCTGCGTGCCATGTTAGATTGGGGTTGTGCTGTAAAGATTTGGTAGTTGATCTGTTTGGGGTCCTGTTGAAGGGATGGCTACAGTGGAGGAATTTGTGGAGTGTCCAAGTGTGGAACTGTTGGCTAAGTGTACTAAAGACCAGATATTTAAAATTGCTCAGTATTATAAGATAGATCTTTCTAAGCAGGATCGGAAGGAGTTTTTGATAGCAAATTTAACAACCCAGTTGGGGCAGCTTCGGATTTTGCCGGGCCGAACAGTCCCGAGTGAGCAGAAAGACACTGTGGGAGCGGCTGCTGGTCCTGGGTCATCTGGGAGTTCAAGTTTTCTTCTGTCTGACGTTGGTGTGTTAACCTTTGAACAGAGGAAAGAGATCCTGTTGTTACAGAGTGAGTGTGAGGACCGTGCTCGGGCTCATGAGGAGCGGATTCGTGCTCGGGAGCAAGACCTAGAACGGGAAAAGCTAAGATTGCGTGAGGCTGAATTGGAACAGGAGTGTTATAGGTTAGACCTTGTTAAGGGGGGTATGGTGTATCTAGGACCTCCTGGGGGTTCCCCATCTACATATGATGTGGCCTACAACTTGAGGTTGTTACCTAGGTTCAGTGAGAAGGATGTGGATAATTTTTTTTGTCTGTTTGAGCGGCTCAGTCAGTCACGACAGTGGTCTGATCCAGAGAAGTCATTGCTTTTACAGTGTGTATTTACTGGTAAGGCACAGCAGGCATTTTCTGCCTTAAGCATAGCTGACAGTCAGAATTATCTCAAGAGTTAAGTCTGCAGTGTTGAAGGCTTATGAACTAGTACCTGAAGCATATCGCCAACAGTTTAGGAAGCTAAGGAGGTCAGAGGGGTAGACTTAAGATAAGATAAGATAATATATTCCTTTATTAATCCCCCTTAGGAGAAATTCACAGTGACCAGCAGTACAGGGGATAGATGTGCAGTAAGAGCCTGGCTAAAGTCAATACACAAACAATAAATTAGATTAAATATGAGCTCTTAAGTCAGGTCGGTGACGAGTGAGAACCTGTATGCATACTAGTGTCCTTGATAGCTGTTTATGGTGCAAAATGCAAAGTAGATAGATAGATAGTGCAAATATGCGGAAAGTGCAAGGTGCAAGATGTGCAAATTTATACAGGTATTCCAGGTACAACATATGAATAGACCTGGAATAACAACGGCTAGGACACAGGACTTATGTAGAACTGGTTCGTGAGCTGACTTTGCAGTTTGATCGGTGGGTTTCAGCTTCTGAAGTAGAAAGCTTAGACGAGTTGAGAGAACTGGTTCTTTTAGAACAATTTAAAAATGTCCTTCCTGAACGTGTTGCCACCTATCTGAATGAGCATCAGGTTAAAGAGGTGACAGAAGCTGCAGTGTTAGCTGATGAGTATACATTAACTCATAAAATGCATGCTGTGGGAAGGAATGACTGGGGGCACAGAGAAAACTTGTCTTTTGGCCGCCCAGCTAAAGGGGTTGATGGGGAGAGCCCAGGGTTGAGGCCCTCACAAGGCTGGCGGGGGAAAGATCTGAATCGGAATTGTAACTTTTGTTTGGGAAAAGGTCACTGGAAAAATGAATGTCCAGTATTGACAGCAAAAAATAAGTCATTTCAACATAGTCGGGGTCCCAAGACGGTGGCTCTTGCTGCTTCTGTCCATTCGGTTGCTAGGGATGAGCTTATAGCTGCGGTCAAGCTTCATACTACCCCTAAACCAGCTGCGGTGGCAGTTTCTGACTCAGGCACAGATCAGGCAGAGTTGCCGCCTCAGGCCTCCCTGAGTTTAGAAGAGTGTGATCCGGGCTATGTACCTTACATTCGTGAGGGTCATGTGTCTTTGCCGGACAGTGACAGGAAAGTGTCAGTTAAGATTTTGAGAGACACAGGTGCTTTGGAGTCTTACATTGTGTCTGCTCTCCCATTTTCTGCTCTCCCATTTTCCTCAGAAACAGATACTGGGAGTGCTGTGTTATTTCGGGGGATGGGTATGCAACTGTTGTCTGCTCCTCTGCATCGGCTGATGTTACACTGTTCTTTAGTGCAAGGGGAGGTGGCCATGGGGGTCCGGCCGGCATTGCCTATACCAGGAGTGGCAGTAATTTTGGGGAATGATTTAGCTGGTATCAGAGTATGGTCTGACGTGTCACCATCGCCTGTGGTTACCTCTAAACCTGTATTGAGAGAGCTGGCTGACCATGAGCAGAATCTCATAGAGGTGTTTCCAGCCTGTGCGGTAACCCGAGCACAGACCTGTAAAATTCAAGTTTCACAGGATGCCAATGTTTATTCGGGGGAAGTTGTTGTCTCGCTTTCTGTGTTTCCACAGTCTGTTTCTCGCAGTGAGTTCGCAGAGCAGCAGCGACAAGATCCTTCCCTGCAGGAGCTCCTGTCCCAGGTTCGCCCTGCCAGTGAAATGACCAGTGCAGCCCATGGGTATTTCCTACAAGAGGGAGTACTGGTAAGGAAATGGTTACCTCAAGGTGAGAGTTTTGCTGGAGAGCCAATTTTCCAGGTTGTAGTACCAGTTAAACTGAGAGAAAGTGTTTTGAAAACAGCTCATGATGATGTTGCAGGGCATTTGGGAGTACAAAAAACGTATAACCGGGTGCTGAGGTATTTTTACTGGCCCCGGCTAAAAAGGGATATTTCTGCATTTATAAAGACTTGTCACACTTGTCAATTAACAGGTAAACCCAATCAAACCCTTAAAGCTGTTCCTTTGTCTCCTATCCCTGCAGTATCCACCCCGTTTGAGCACCTGTTGATAGACTGTGTCGGCCCTTTGCCCAAGTCTAAGGCTGGAAGCTCTTATCTGCTGACTGTGATGTGCCAGTCAACACGGTATCCTGCTGCATACCCTCTGCGGAATATTACAACTAAATCTGTGGTGAAGGCTTTGTGTCAGTTTATCTCAGTGTTTGGTATTCCTAAGGTATTCCTTCTGCAGTGAGTTGAACAGAGACTGGGAGGTGGGGTTACCTTGGTTACTGCTAGCTGCCAGGGAAGTGGTTCAGTCCAGTACGGGGTTCAGCCCAAATGATTTGGTTTTTTGGACATCATGTTAGAGGCCCGCTTGCAGTACTGCAGGAGGATTGGGAGGTACCAGATCCCCCAGTAAATCTGTTGGACTATGTAAATGGTTTCAAGAGGCGGCTCTTTGAAGCAGTGAGGCTGGCTAAAGAAAAGTTGGAGGCTTCTCAAGTGAAAATGAAAAGGTTGTATGACCGGCGTATTGAAATACGCATATTTTCCCCAGGTGATCAAGTACTAGCCTTGTTACCTCTGGTTAACTCCCCTTTTCAAGCTAAATTTGTGGGTCCCTATTCTGTGATACGGCAGGTGTCAGATCAGAATTATGTTATTTCTACCCCAGATAGGAAGAAGGCTAGTCAGTTGTGCCATGTAAACTTGTTAAAGCCTTATTTTTCTCGCTCTTGTCCTGCAGAGTTGGGGGCAGGGGTAACTTCAGTAGTGGTGGCGGCGCCTCCTGGAGTTACGGGGTCTCCTCAGTCTGTGGGGGAAGCCAGGGTTGACGAACTTGAGATCATTGACTGTATGACACAAGGTCGGTTGAAAAATTCAGAGTCTCTGGATAAACTGGATGTGTTGTTGGGTCACTTGCCACCGTCTGAACGAAATGAGCTGTGCTCTGTGATCAGATCATATCCCTCCCTTTTTTCAGATGTTCCTTCATGGACACATCTGGTTGAGCATGACATTGAGGTGGGAGATGCTGCCCCTATAAAGCAGCACTTCTCCAGGGCCTCACCTGGAAAACGTGAGCAACTGGAGTCAGAGGTCAAATATATGTTGGAAACAGGTATTGCTGAACCTTCATATTCTACCTGGGCTTCACCATGTGTGTTAGTTGCAAAGCCAAACTTCACCTTCAGGCCGTGTACTGACTTTAGGAAAGTGAATGCCATAACTAAGCCAGACAGCTATCCCCTACCTCGGATGGAGGATTGTGTGGATCAGGTTGGTTCTGCTAAGTTTGTAAGTAAGTTTGATCTCCTTAAAGGTTACTGGCAGGTACCCCTGACGCCACGGGCTCGAGAAATTGCTTTCTTCGTCACATCTTCTGGTTTGTATTCCTACACAGTTATGCCTTTCGGGTTGAGAAATGCCCCTGCCACCTTCCAGCGCCTCATGAACAGAGTGGTTTCTGGGCTTAAAGGGTGTGCTGTGTACTTAGATGATGTGGTGGTGTATAGTGACACGTGGCCTGAGCATTTGCAGCGCGTCCGGGCCCTGTTTGATCGCCTTGCCTGGGCAAACTTAACGGTGAACTTGGCAAAGTGTGAGTTCGCCAGCGCCACTGTGACATACCTGGGTAGTTTCCTCCCCCCACTACAAAGAAAGAGCTTGCCAGATTTCTTGGAATGGTGGGTTACTACCGAGGGTTCTGCGAGAATTTCTCAGCTGTAGCTGCCCCTTTGACTGATCTGTTGAGTCCAAAGGTGAAATTTCACTGGTCAGATCGTTGTCAGAGAGCTTTTGAGGGTGTCAAAGTTCTTTTGTCCTGTGCTCCGGTGCTTGCAGCTCCCCGTCTTGATGAGCCATTTCAGCTCCAGGTGGATGCCATCAATACGGGTGCTGGTGCTGTGTTACTGCAGCATGACGTGTCTGGTATTGAGAGACCGGTCAGTTATTTCTCCCGCAAGTTTAACTCCTATCAATTGAACTACTCGATAGTAGAGAAAGAGGCGCTTGCGCTGATTTGGGCCTTACAGCATTTTGAGGTATACCTCGGCAGTGGTTGTAGGCCTTTAGTGGTGTACACGGACCACAATCCTCTAACTTTTCTCCATTCCTTACAGAACCCTAACCAGCGGCTGATGAGGTTTGGTCTGTTCTTACAACCGTTCCATCTGGACATCCGGCACCTCAAAGGATCTGAAAATGTTATCGCTGATGCACTGTCTAGAGTGGCACCTTAGGGTGGTTTTGATTCCTGTTTCTCTGTTTTCCAGTGTTTCTCCTTTCTGTCTCTTAAAAGTTGCTTCTTAGGTACCAAAGTTGCTGAGTCGGAGTGGGTGAGCAGGGAAATATGCAGTGGTAGATGGGTAACCTTAGCGCCCTGGGTCCTTGGGTCCCTGTTTTTATGGGGGGAATGTGATGACTTTGTGGTTGCCCTGTGTTTTGGTTGTTTAGTTATTTGTTTTCTTCTGAGTTGTTTGTAAATGGGAGGTCGTCAGGGGAGATGATGCACACCTGTGCAGCCTGGATCACCGGCCCTTAAAGATGGCTGCCGAAGCCGGCACTCTCTCTCTGCCACCATGCTGACGCCTGGGTCCTTCCAGCTCTCCTCTCCTTAGTTTTACTTTGACTATTTTCCACACACACACACACACACCCTCATCCAAACCCTCATGACACTACTGATACTACGGATTCCCACACTTTTTTGGTTACTTTAAATAAATAAGTAAACAGCCTTCTGTGTGAGCTTCCTCTTTTGTTACAAGTTGAGCCGGCTTGTAACACTATGCAGAGACAAACTGTTTAGAGGAACGGTTTAGACAGCCCCGTTCTCCTTTGCAAAGTGAAACAATGGAGTGACCTTTCACTGAGTGACATGTGACTCCATCAGAATAGGGACCAGGCTTGCACCAGGCCCTCTATGAAATGACCCCAAAAGGATAGAAAACGTGTTTGGTGTGTGCGTGTAGTGTTAGATCTGTCAACTTGTAACATTCAGCCCTTTACTTTCTTTTAAAATAGCTGTGTCACGTTAACGCACAAGAGGTTCTTTTGAATGAAAGGGATAACCAGGAAATATCACTTTAGTTTCCCTAATGCCGAACAAAAGGAATATGGACAATAGAAGGTGAAAGACTATTAATAAATCGTGTCGGCCCAACAAAAAACAAAGAATTCAGACAGCGCTGCACAAAAACACGCATCACTCAATTCACATAAATGACGCTGTCAGTGCGTATATTTTCAAGGCACACAACACCAACACAAAACCCTTTAATTCCCCCCCTTTTTTTCCAGTCCCCCAAAACTAAACCAAAAGTCCAAACTAAAAGAACACCTAGTCCATCCTAAGAGCACCCAACGTGGGGCTTTCAAATCCAAACCAGGAAACGGGGAAGTCTGTGAGAAAAATCCTGCGGCGGGACGCACGCAATGCAAAAAATATAATCCAACCAAGGCAAAAAAAAGGCGATCGCTGGCCTGTGGTATACCAAGTAAAACACAAAATGAAAACGATCTCACCGGATCCGAGGTGAATAATCTGCGCGTCCTCTTGCAGGCGACGCACCCGAGATGTGGTTGCAGTCCTGATACTGGCGCCCAACCATTCAAATGTCACCCCCCGCACTTCCTGATTCTCTCTACCGACCTCCCTGCGCACCTTACGTCACCACATAAATAAGCTTGTGTTCGCCGTGCGCAGACTGGCGGGCGGCTGTGGCCTTAATGAGATACCCCACATCTACACCATATCATACAGTGGACCAACATCATTACACAGGTACACAAGAACACCATTTGTAATACATAAACATTATATGTCAACAGTGTCATACCTGTGTTGTGTCAAAATAAGCCTTTTTCCCAGGACACTTAAATTAATGTGACTGTGTGACTGTGGAGGTTGAACCCCGAAATAGGGCTTCAAATTGACCACATTAACCGTGTCAGACTTTTTGTTATGGTCTGTACAAGGTAATTAAGGGGGCCTAACTTTCTCACCACAGTAGCTGGACCTGACCATTTAGGCGCAAGCTTGGCTGAAAAGTGTTCTGACGCTTTAGAGAGTGGGTGAGAGCGGACCCAGACCAGGTCTCCAGGAACTGCGCACCTCTCCTGTGGGTATTGTAGTATCTGGCTTGTCTGGCCTGACACATCCCCACTCTCTTCTTGACTTCCGCAATGAGGTGTTCCTGTCTTTCCAGCAGGGTATATGGAGCTTGATTCGGTGTGGGTGGCATACCGATCAACCTCTCCAGCGGTCCTTTCAGACGCCTTCCGAGTGCCAGCTCCGCAGGTGTTCGGCCTGTGGTTTCATGATGGGCGGCATTTAAGGCGAATTGGAACTCCTTGATCCACTTATCCCAGTTTCTGTGGTGACTCCCCACATAGGAGGCGATCATAGTTTTGATGGTCCGGTTGGACCGTTCGGTGGCGTTAGCCTGAGGGTGATAACTGGTGGTAAACTTCTGTGTCAGCCCCCAGGTTTTACAGCAGTTGGCCATCTCCTGACCCGTAAACTGAGGCCCCCGATCTGAGACCAACTCCCGAGGAACGCCAAAACGCGTGAAGATGTCATCTTTCAGGAGGGCCACGAGCCGATGGGCTTTACTGTCCTTTAGTGGAAACATTTCCACCCACTTAGTGAAATAGTCCACGATGACGAACAGGAAAGTATTGCCCTTCTTGCTGCGGGGCAATGGGCCCATAAGGTCCATTCCTAGTTTTTCCACAGGAGTAGGCTGCATGAATCCTGCTGGCTTTTTGTTCTCAGCTTTATAGGCCTGGCAGATGGTACAAGCCTTGACATGGCTCCAGACATCAGCGCGGACAGTTGGCCATCAGGCCACCTCAAGAATCTTGAGGAGGGTCTTCAGTCGGCCCAGATGCCCACGCAGTGGATGGTCATGAAAATAACTGAGAAATGCTGGCACCAGAGGCTTGGGAACCACCAACTGATATTTATCGCCCCCTTCCTTCACAGGTGATCGCTGGTACAGAACCCCCTGCAGTACTACATACCCCACCCTGTCCAGCCTACTACATGTATTAGCCACTTTGACCATGTCACTGACCTCAGCATCGTTTTCCTGTACCTCCCTTATTTCAGAAAGTGATGAAGGCAGATCAGCAGAACAGAGGGAGGTGTTCATGGCCACACATGGGGCCGCTGAAGAGACCATGGGTACGGCTCGGGACAGGGCATCAGGTACAATATTCTGCAGGCCCCCTTCTGTAATGCACCTTAAACTGGAACTGCTGGAGCCGCAGGATCCAGCGGGTCAGTCGAGAGGTGGTCTTCGGACAATTGACAGCCCAGGTTAAAGCAGCATGGTAGCACCTTCAAGGTAATGTCTCCATTTTTCAACAGCCCACACCACCGCGAGGCACTCCTTTTCAGATGTTGAATAGTGACACTCTGCGCCCCGCAGCCCTCTGGAAGCATAGGCAATCACCCTCTCCCCTTCCTCGGTCCTCTGGACAAGCACTGCTCCCAACCCCACATCACTAGCATCCGTATGGACCTCAAAAGGAAGTGAGTGGTCTGGCTGCCTCAGGATTGGGGCACTCACCAGTGCGTTTTTCAACTGGTCAAAACTCTTCTGGCATTCCTCTGACCAGTTCCACTCTTCCTCTTTCCTCTTCAGGCGATTCAGTGGGGCTGCCAGGTCTGCAAAATGGTCCACGAATTTGTGGTACCATCCCACAAGACCTAAGAAGCGCTGCAGGGATTTGATGTTGGTGGGGATCGGATATGAGGCTACAGCCGAGGTCTTCGCCTGGTCTACTTGCACACCCATGTGAAGCACTTCTTCATGTTAAGGGTCAAATTTGCCTCATGGAGTTTACGCATGACGGTGTCCAGGTCTTTAAGATGTTGGTGGGGCGTGGCCGAGTACACAATGAGATCATCTATATAGACGCAACAGATCTTCCCCCTAAGCTCACCCAGAACCTTCTCCATCAGCCTTTGAAATGTTGCCCCGGCATTCTTAAGGCCGAAAGGCATAGATTTGAATTGGTATAGGCCCATTGGAGTAATAACAGCGGTCTTAGCTTTGCTTTCTTGGGACATGACGACCTGCCAATATCCTGACTTTAAATCAAGGGTACTGAAGACTTCTGCTCCATGCATGGATTCCAAGAGGTCATGTATGAGAGGCATGGGGTAGGCATCTGCATGGGTCTTGGTGTTGAGGCGACGAAAGTCAACGCAGAATCTTATGGACCCATCAGGCTTGGTCACTAGGACAACTGGAGCACCCCAAGCGGATTGGGAGGGCTCAATAATGCCATCTTTGAGCATCTTCTCCACATGATCAGCGATGATCTGACGTCTGAAAGGGGACACTTGGTATGCCTTGCACCGGACAGGGACCTCGTCTGTAGTGAAGCTCTGGTGCTTTTCAACAGTGGTCTTCCCCAGTCTGCCTGAGCACACCCCAGGCCAAGTTTGCGACACTTCTCGGACCTCTGGTGGATAATCTGAGAACGAGGGTGCTACCCCTGCCATTACCAGAGGTGGGGTTGAAGACATCATAGATGGCACAGCCACATACAGAGTGGTCTTGGAAGTATTATCACTGCCCCTCTGCAACACATGATCCAGAGGTTGGTGTTAGGGAGTTGCGGAGGTGTTGGACCCAAATGCAGAGAGGCGAGGCAGGCGAAAGTACTTTTGACTATTTTACTGGCAAACAAAGCACAGATACAGGAACAGACAGACAACAACTCACGTGAACGACGACAAGACTCGGACAAAGACTGAACAGAAGACAGAACTTAAATACACCAAGACTAATTACAAACCCAAGACAGGTGAGGGAACAAGACACAGGTGAACACGATGGGGCAATCACCGAGGGAAACAGGACACAGGGGAAACACAGAGCAAACCAATGAAAACAAGACAACACAGACACAGACCATGAAGAGGGGAAACAGAACAAACCAATGAAAACTAGATAACACAGACACAGATCATGACAGTTGGGAGATGAACGGATGGAAGGTATACTCCCTGGGTCCCTTCACGCCATAGGTCATGTCTCCCATCTTGATGATGGTCGAGGTCTTACTCAGGAAGTCCAAGCCTAGGATGATGGGGAATGCCAGATGGTCATTGGCCATGATGTAGGTCTCAAGTGACCACAACATGTCATGCCAACAGAATAGGAGCTGAGCTTTTCCCCTGGCCCCATATACCTTCCTATCGGCGAGGGCGAAACTTTGGTTGTCACACGGCTTCAACTGTTCGCCCTCCCGTGCCACCTCCAGCCACAGAGTTTGCCTCATCAGTGAAAATGTGCAGCCAGTATCAACACAGCATAGCACTGTTTCCCTCTGACGCTAACTGGAACATGTAGGAGAGACAGTGGATCCTTCTTTTTCTGTTGGACCACAGTCGCCAAATCCGCAGGCTTCTTGGCCTTATCCTGGATCTTCTTCAGAGTCTTTTCTTTTTCTTTGGCTTTTTGTTGATCCACCTTTCCCCAGTATTCTTTGGATGAGGTGCAGTCCTTCTCCACTAGGGTGCCAATCTGAACAAGTTGGTCCACGTTGGAGACAGTGCCTCTTAGACAGCCAGCGATTTTGGGATTGCAATTATTGAGTATTTTCCTCACTAACTCTTTCTCTGTGATCTCTGGCTTCCACCGGAGACAAAGCGTCCGATAATCGTATGCAAAATCCTGCAAACACTGGTCAGGCAACTGCACCATGACCCTGAGCGTTTCTTCTACTTCTAAGAGGTAATCAGGAGGAAGAAATGCAGCCTGAAAAGCCTCCTTAAACTCGGTCCAATTGTGCACCTTGTTCTTCTCCACACTCCAACAGCTATGCGCCGGCCCTTTAAGGACACCAGAGAGGGCGCCTAGGACTTCAATTTCGGACAATGGTCGGACCTCGAGGAAGGTTTCACACTGATCAATGTAATTAAGGATATCAGCCACCTCGCCAGATCCACTGAACGCTGGGAAATCCATTCGGATAGGAGGCTTAGAGAACACAACCTTTGGCCTAGCAGCCACCTGGCTGTAGGTGCCAGGAGTGGACAGGCAGGTTCTCGTGGTCACAGACGGCATTGGTGGCTGAGTCACTGCCTCAGCAAATGATGTTGTTAACTGGGCCGCCTGCCCTGGCATTAGTGATCGGCCTTGAGTGTGTTGGGCGGATAGCGGAGCGGGTAACTGAACATCACTGGCCCGGGAAGGGGCCATGGCAGGAGAAGCCATGGAGGATAGAAGACATGTCGAGGGATCCCCAGTAGCTTTGAATGTCTGACTACCTGAGGACAGAGGTGCATGGCTTTGTGAGCCACCCCCTGAGAAGTGTTGTATGGCAGGAATACCATGGGAAATATCAGAAGCATGAGAAGCTGTGAAATAACCATGAGGAGGATGAGAAGCATGATGAGGCTGAGAAGCATGAGAAGCTGTGAAATACCCATGAGGAGGATGAGAAGCATGAGAAGCTGTGGAATAAGCATGAGGATGATGGAGTGGCTGAGTGAGTCCTGGGGACAGGAGTAAGACTGGCGCGCTTCAGGCTTTGGACTTCTGCCTTCCATTTGTCATCTCGCCATTGCAAGCACGCAACTAGTTTCTCCTCAAACTGCTTCATTGTTGAAATCATGCTTTGTTCCTTTGCCTCCATGCTTTTATTTATGTATTCTCTGATATTTGCTTCTCTGTTTAAGGCACTGTTAACAGAATCACCAAAGTCTGTTTCCAGGGTACTCAATCGATCTGAAACTGTACCTAATTCAGTACTGATCGATGTAAGAACAGGCAGTGGGAGGTAAGAGGTGTTATCTTCCTCTGTGGTGCTTACGTCATTCTCTTCTGTTTCAGAGATGTAAAGGGAACTAATTAATGATGTCACCTCACCCACAGGATTTCTTCTAGTGACCCATGAATCTCCCCTTGGCTGATTATTTTGATCCCCATCCTGATTTCCATTAGTTGGCGTAGAGGCCCAGGTCCCAACATCAGACCCCTCTATATCCTCTTGGAACTCTTCTTCTAACTCAACCAGTGGACTGTTTGTCCTTTCAGCCATTATTGGTAACAAGTGGTAATTTTCTAGAGCCTACTCTTTAAATTATCTTAAATGTAAATAACATATGAGGCATAATGTAGACCTACTTAATGCAATATTCAATGCAGGCTCAAAATGAATGTATTACAGCTGTGATAATATTGACAGCAGTGTTAATAATACAAAATCAAAAACAATAATTCATTCAACCCCCCGTACGGGCCACCATCTCTAACATTCTGCCCTTTACTTTCTTTTAAAATATCTGTGTCACGTTAACGCACAAGAGGTTCTGAATGAAAGGGATAACCAGGAAATATCACTTTAGTTTCCCTAATGCCGAACAAAAGGAATATGGACAATAGAAGGTGAAAGACTATTAATAAATCGTGTCGGCCCAACAAAAAACAAAGAATTCAGACGCTGCACAAAAACACGCATCACTCAATTCACATAAATGACACTGTCAGCGCGTGTATTTTCAAGGCACACAACACCAACACAAAACCCTTTAATTCCCCCCCTTTTTTTCCAGTCCCCCAAAACTAAACCAAAAGTCCAAACTAAAAGAACACCTAGTCCATCCTAAGAGCACCCAACGTGGGGCTTTCAAATCCAAACCAGGAATCGGGGAAGTCCGTGAGAAAGATCCTGCGGCGGGACGCACGCAATGCAAAAATTATAATCCAACCAAGGCAAAAAAAAAAGGCGATCGCTGGCCTGTGGTATACCACGTAAAACACAAAATGAAAACGATCTCACCGGATCCGAGGTGAATAATCTGCGCGTCCTCTTGCAGGCGACGCACCCGAGATGTGGTTGCAGTCCTGATACTGGCGCCCAACCATTCAAATGTCACCCCCCGCACTTCCTGATTCTCTCTACCGACCTCCCTGCACACCTTACGTCACCACATAAATAAGCTTGTGTTCGCCGTGCGCAGACTGGCGGGCGGCTGAGGCCTTAATGAGATACCCCACATCTACACCATATCATACAGTGGACCAACATCATTACACAGGTACACAAGAACACCATTTGTAATACATAAACATTATATGTCAACAGTGTCATACCTGTGTTGTGTCAAAATAAGCCTTTTTCCCAGGACACTTAAATTAATGTGACTGTGTCACAAATTATGTGAAAGCTGTTGTCCAGTAATGGTTGTTAGCAAGTCGGTGGAGAGATTGGCCCCGCCCCTAACTACCGGATGGACCAGACGCCCACCCCGCTTGCCTCGGCGCTCTACCTCTGAGCAGAACCTTGGTCAGAGCCGTAGTTGCCAATCGCGTCTACGTAGTAGCCCTCTCCTGGGACCTTTTGCACTTGGAAGTTTGCTGAGATTGTTCAAGAGTTAGATGTCCTTGTCAACCCCCACCGCAGCTGGCCTCCCTCCACAAAACCTTAGGAAACACAGATGAGACACACATACAGAGTACAGAGAAACAGAAAGAGAAGGGGGTAGAGAGAGAGAGAGAGAGAGAGAGAGAGAGAGAGAGAGAGAGAGAGAGAGAGAGAGAGAGAGAGAAAGGTTGATGCAGGGAGTTGGACGGTGAAGTCGATGGGGAGAGTATGAAATTAATTATTTATTGAAAACAAGAACAGCCAAGACGAGCATAACAGCAAAAGAGGGAGACAGAGAGAGAGAGAGAGCGAGATAGAGAAAGAGGGAGAGAGAGATAGAGTACTGAGGTAAAGAGCATGTGAAAGTCAGCTCTCCTGGGTCATGTTGTTAAAGGTCGCTTGACATGCTGCTTTGGACGCTTTTATATAGGCCTTAGTGGTCCCTGAGGACCTTACTTACTGTATCTGAGGTCTCTTTCCCCAAATTCGGCCTTGGTGCAGAATTACAGCCACTTTGAGCCAGTCTCACAATAAGCTTCCCTTAGACGTGCCATTTCTGTTTCTGCAGCTTTAAATGCTAATTCAAGATTCAAGATTCAAGTATCTTTATTGTCAAATGTGCTACATGGCAGGCATATAGCACAGGTGAAATTGCAGTCCTCTCAGACCTGGTGCAAAATAAACAATGGACAGACAAACGGACACCGTACAGACAAAAACACAGAAACACAGAAACACAGGAGGATAGAGGAGGATAGAGGCGGGGCCTGGTGGAGGGTGGGCGTTTGGCCTTGACCAGTTTCTGCCCACGCTACCATGTGCAAATGTTTACATTGGATGGATCGCAATGGCTCGTAGACAAGCAGTCGTTCAAGCTTTTCAATTTGACCCTGAATCTGATCCTGATGGAGAAGAAGTTGAAGAAGTTGAAACCCGGCGGCTACAGGAGGACGTCTCTGAATGGTTAGTTAAAATGATTGTGTCTGGATACGGTCATTTAGTTGGTTTGGTTTCTATATGTTGTTAGGTATTACCATTCAGCTAACTGTTAGTAGCTTTTTTCACATGACTCTGATTTGCTACCGTTTTAAAGCTGCATTATGTCTATATCAGTCATATCAGTAGTCTTTGTCATTACAAGATTTGCCAGAATGCAGTCTTCACTAAACTACAGTTCTTCATATCTACGTAAGTCGCACTGTACATTACCCATGATTGACTCCTGAAGATTAATGTTTACCGTAGGATAAATATATTTGATTTACTCCTGAAAATAAATGTTTACTTACTCAACATCCATTTGTCCACTAACCAGCCACTATATCATTGAGACCTCTGCCAATATAATCTTTTTTTTACATTCACCTACATTTTTTGGATATGTGCCATTATGGAAAATGTGCTACTATGCCCAGAGAAGATGAGAATATTTGCTGCTTGGAGATACCACAGGTAACATTCTCACCACTAAACTGGAAACTAATTGTGCTTAAAAATAACACTTACCATTTCTAATTCTAAATAGTAGACGACTACGGGAGGAAGAACAGCTCACGTGTATGGTTGACCATCCTGGATTGGAGCCTTTCTGCCTCAATATCTACTTGCTACAGAATGCCGGCCAAATATAGAGAGTTGACTATGGTCCTCTACAGTTGAGAGGAATACGCCAGTAAGTTGTGCTTTGTTAAAGAAGTTAATAAAAGAAGTTTAGAGTTTTGACTGTTTATTCCACCAACAAATCGTGTGCCTTATTTTCATTCATTAGTGTAAAAACGGTAAAGGATTCATTTACACCAGAGGGCGAAAAAGAACCTTGAACATCGTTACAAAACAAGCAGGATATGATCCATTGGAGCATATAAATAATTTTTAAGATAACAATAACACACCAATGATAAATCTCTGCAAGACTAAATATCAGAATCAATTTTTCCGTCACTACAGGTATCTCTCCTATCGCTCTTTTGTGAACTGGTGCTTACTGGCACGCGGAATCCGGGTCGTTATTCCAGCTTGTGTGGTCCTGTGCATTCGCTCAGAGTTAGGGGTGTAGGGTTTAAACTGCCCCCCGTCTGAACCTTGACCCAAAGCTGGCAATGCAATCACCTCCTCTCTGTCCTCTCTATGTCCTGGCCCTTGGCGGAGGGCATCCTTGGCCCCAATCAGAGCCAAAGGAGTGAACTCCTCCTGGCTCTCATCTCATCTCTCGCCTCATTATATGTCTCTTTAAGGGCTGTGTGCATAGGAGGAGACGCATATAGGGTAAAACACACACACACACACACACACACACACACCCACACACACACACATACACACACACACACACACACACACACACAACCACCAGAAAGACTCAATCTGCCGTGACCTTCAGTTCAATAATTTCCCTCCCAGGCATGTAGCACAGGTTCCTCTGGGCTCAAGGAGTGGTGAGAAGAAGGCTTCCGTTCACCTGAACATCAGCACATTATTGGCAGCTGATTCTCAGGCGCCCACACACCAAGACGACTGCTCCATCCGAGTGGGGCGATCCGAGTCGGGCTATAATCTCGCCGATTTGGTCAAAAAAAGACTCACCCGCCTCTCAAGACTCACCCACCACCGGTTTTCGGCGTGATGTGTGGGCGCCTTAACACATATGGAAGCACTTTGAAGACTTCATTCTGTTGTTTCAGAATTGTGAAGAATCTATCGAGTCTCTTTCTCTCACACACAAACACAAACAATACAATGTCCCTTCATCCCCTGATTATTACAAGATTACACTTTTCTGCTTTGGCGTCGAAAAATCATTGATCAAGCCGTTCTGATTCACCTGCTTCTTAATGAGCTGTATCTGAATCAGCTGCAAGTCACTCTGGGTGAACATGACTGACACTGCTAAACACACCTAAATAGCAACCCCAGGGTAAAAGGGTAGAGCATGTTACATCCAGCACCCGGGCTGCCGTGCATACACAACCCATGTAGGCCTGGTAGATAGTCCACTGAAACAGTAGCATATCTAACAGTCAACCTGAAATCAATATCTAGGAGAAAATAATATGGATCTGCTTGAGCAAGGCATTAACATTGCCAGAGTAAGGGGTTCAATTCCCACTGAGACCACCCATGCTAATGTAACGGAGTTAGTATATTGATGATTCCACTTGCCACACCTAGCTACATTTTCATCATTCTTTATAAATATTTAATTTATTCTTTATTATTTTCTCTATTTATACCTTTTTTACACTGGTTTATTTCGTTATTTTGAATTGATGATTTGGAGTTACAAATTCAGACTTTGTTAGAGTAATTGAACGCCACACCAGCGAGCCCCTGCAAACTTCACGGGTGCGCCCCGTAGAATATCACAGTCTGCAGATGGATAACTTCGGGTAGGTTGGCTTATGTTTTGCTCCGTAGTATAATTAGCTTTACTGACTGTTTAAAACAGTAAATTTTATAAACTTTTATTTTATTTCAGTTGTAGTCTGTGCCAAACTGGAAGCTGTGGGAGCTAATGGACCCATGTTTTTCTTTGTTTATCAGGTAACCATTATCTTTTCGGTCGTAACATATGTTAGCATCTCTGTTAGCATGTACGTAGAATATGACAGTCTGCAGGTGGATAATTTCGGTTGTAGTCTGTGCCAAACTGGAAGCTGTGGGAGCTAACGGACCCATGTTTTTCTTTGTTTATCAGCGAACAAGCAATAAGAATCTCCGTAAGAGACTGCAGAGACTGTCCGTGTCATTTAAAACGAAACACAACGCATGAGAACCGCTACAATGGTGCCGTGACCCGTTCTTCTCCCTGGGGTTGCTGCGGCCTCGACGTGGGAAAGGCCGTTCTTCGCGCTGCTGCTTCACCAGTGCTTTGACCGTTTTCTTGGTAACGTTACAGAGTTGCAGTTGTGGCTTAGGGCCTGTGTTTTTTTTAGGACTGAACTTTATATGTGGTAATGTTAGCCCTGTGAAAAGCCCCAGAAAAGAAAAAGGAAAAATTGAAAAAATTGAAAAAAAAGAGAGACTTTAGTGGGTAATTGTGATTTTGTGCATGCAAATGATATATTGGTATGTTTAAAGGTAACCTGTGAAGGTATATTTTATTTGGTTTTGAACGTTTTATTTGGACTTTTTCTTCCCTCTGTGGGATAATCACTTAATTGGTGAATTCGGCAATTGTTAAAAGATTTTTTTTTTTTCCAAGAAAAAATTAAATAAAATAGAGGTTAACATAGGATAAACAGTGATTAAAGCTGTAAAAGAAATAGGCTCATAGGGTTATATATTTTGAATTTTCTTTTTCTTTTTCACTGACAATGGATGAGCCTAATGTGTCAGGTATTGGTAGGGGCGCTAAACTGTGGTTTAGTCAGTTTCCTACTTTGGATGGGCTTAATGAGGACGGACGTATAACATCTACTTCACACAATCCTAATGCTAGGGCTAAACGTAATGTGTGTGATAGTGCATGTTTCACTGCAGATGTTGGGGTGGATAGTCAGTCTGCACCTCCTGGTCGGGATGTTGGACATGTCCCAGTTACTGTTCTCAGTGACTTAGTGAGGCAGATAGGGACCAGTATAGGTGAAAATATTGCTACATGTCTTAAGTCCATTCCAACTGGTGGTGTTAACACGACTCAGTCAGCCACAGCTGATATCTCTAAAGTTAACCTGACAGTTAGCCATGATAGCTATGAGCCACACCCTTTCAGGGGAGATAACACTGACAAGATTTCAGTCTCTGAGTGGGAGGATGCTATGAGACTTTATCTGAGCAGGAGGGGCGTCGAGTTATGTGGAAGGAAGAGGAGGTTTTGAGCAAGCTAAGGGGGAGAGCACGTGATGTGGTGACTATTGGGCTCTGCAGCCAACCCTCTCTAGATGTGAAGTCAGGCCCTCAACCAGTGTTTGATATACTTAAACAACATTTCAGTGACTCTGTGACCTCCTTTATGCCCCTTGCTGACTTTTATGACACAAAGCCACGCACCACTGAGACTGCTGTTGACTATTGGATTCGGCTTAACAAAGCCATTGACATGGCTGTAGAAGGACTGAAGAGGCAGGGAAAGACGCTTGACAACCCTTCTCGTGAAGTGACAGTCATGTTTATTACGCACTGCCCTGACACCGAACTGTCTCTAATCTTCAGCTGCAAGCCGCTGGAGGAGTGGACTGCCACTGATGTTCAGGTACGTCTGGATGAACACCACAGAAAAAGGCGCCTCCAGCAGCGTCAGTGTTCTTGCTTGGCTGATAGCTTGCAGACCACACAGGCTATGAGAGTCTTGCACAGCCATGTTCAGTCTGCTGAATGTCCCACTGCCCTTCAGACAAATGCAGCCAGTGGAGCAATTCCGACTGGAGGTCAGTCACTGGAGCATGTTGTCACTCTTCTTGAACGTTTACTGCAGCGGGAGGTCTTCCGACATCCCAGACCGCAGAGATCAGGTGCTGACAGCAGCAACAGGTCTCGGGGTCCCTGTGCCATTTGTGGTGGTGACAACCATGACACGGTGTCCCACTGCCGAAGAGAACGCCTTTGCTTCCGCTGTCATGCTGCTGGACATCAGGCTGTGGCCTGCAATGTTGCTCCTCCTGACTTGGCTGCTCAGCCTGGTAATTCCAACCAACAGGGAAACTAGCTGGCCCACATGAACAGGGGACTAGTGTAGGGCCAGATGACATGTCTCCACAGTATTCTGATGATGCTGATCTTGAGTCAATTTACTCACAGTTTCGTGCTTTGACAAGTGATGACTCCACTGTATTGTTTCAAAACACACAGAGACTATCCGCAACTGATAATCTTTTTCACACTGATGTATTGGTTCAGGGGTTGGTGGAGCTCCGAGCCATGCTTGATAGTGGCTCGATAGAGCAAGATGGTAGAGCAAGATACAACAGAGCAAGATGGCGGCGCGCACGGGTGCAGCGGCTCTTAGCTCTCCAGCTTGGTGTTTTTTATTTATTATTTTCTCGTTAATATTTGTTCAGTTTAGCGATGCAGACGTCACCTACAGTAGACAGGATTTAATCAACATCGGTTTCGGACTCTACCAACCAGTAACTGCAGAATACCAGCGCACAAAACACATACCGGCAGACATAGCGAGGATACCGGGATCTCCGTGGATGGTCATGCCTCCCATCAAGCGACGGAGACGGCGGTGGGAAAGGAAACAGAAGCGAGGCTGCAGGTCGGGCCTAGCGGCTAGGCTAAGGAGGCAGCCCCATAGACCACCTCTTCCCAGCATCTTTCTGACCAACGCCAGATCCGTCACTCACAAGATGGACGAATTGGAACTTCAACTCGCAACGAACAGCTTTGTACGGAACTGCAGTGTTATTTTCATCACGGAGACGTGGCTTAACCCGCTGATTCCCGACGCTGCAGTGACGATAGCTTGCCGAACGCTTCACCGGTACGACAGAACCAGAAACTCCGGTAAGAGCAAAGGAGGGGGGCTCTGCATCTACGTGCACACCGACTGGTGTAATAACAGCAGGATCATTGACACTCACTGCTCTCCTGATTTAGAGGTTCTGGCAGTCTCGTGCAGACCCTTCTATCTACCGAGGGAGCTAACGGTAGTCACTGTGTTAGCTGTTTACATACCGCCGGATGCTAACGTTAGCACAGCCCTCAGCCGGCTGCTAGAGATTGTAAACAAACAGCAGCTCGCTAACCCCGATGGTGTACTGATCGTTGCCGGTGACTTCAACCAAGCGTGTCTAAAGACTGTTCTACCCAAATTCGTCCAGTATGTGGAGTGTGCCACCAGAGGAGACAAAACCTTGGACCATGTTTATTCCAACATTAAGCATGCTTACAAGGCCACCCCCCTCCCCCACCTAGCTGGATCTGATCACCTCTGCCTGGCTCTCACCCCCTCCTACACCCCCCTCCGGAGGAAAACAAAGCCACAGAAAAGGACTATCACCACATGGCCTGAGGACGCTATCCCACAGTTACAAAACTGTTTTTCACGCACTCATTGGGATTTATTTGAAAACCACAACCTACAGGAATACACAGACACTGTGCTTTCCTACATCAAATACTGCATGGACACGGTAACAGTAACCAAACAAATCCGGGTTTTCCCAAATCAAAAACCCTGGATGACCAGTGAAATCCAGGCACTCCTCAAATCCCGCAACACTGCCTTCAGGTCAGGAGACCAGTCCCTCTACAGTGCTGCTAGAGCTGACCTGAAGAGAGGCATCAAAGAGGCCAAGCGGGCCTACAAACGGAAAATTGAGGAACATTTCACTGGAAATAACCCCCGGAAAATGTGGCAGGTTCTACAGCACATCACAAACTACAATGACAATAACAGGGTGTCTGTAAACGCAGATGCCTCGCTTGCAGAGGAGCTAAACCGCTTCTTTGCTCGCTTTGAGACTGACAGAGCAGGCTCAGGCTCAGCCACACCACACCCATCCCCCTCCTGTAGCACACTGACACTTCAGGAACACGAAGTGAGACGTGTGCTAAGGACTGTAAACACCAGTAAGGCTGCCGGCCCGGATGGAGTACCTGGGAAGGTACTCAAAGCCTGTGCTGACCAACTGACTGGGGTCTTCACACAGATTTTTAACCGCTCCCTGCAACAATCCATCATCCCCTCTTGCCTGAAATCTGCCACAATCATCCCTGTACCAAAGAAACCAGCCACTAAAGACCTGAATGACTACAGGCCTGTTGCACTTACGCCTGTGATCATGAAGTGCTTTGAGAGGTTGGTCGCACATCACATCAGGGACTCTCTTCCACCCTCAGTTGACCCCCACCAGTTTGCTTACAGAGCAAACCGGTCTACTGACGACGCCATTCAGGTAGCTCTTCACACTGCACTGAACCACCTGGAACACCCGGGGAACTATGTGAGGATGCTCTTCATTGATTACAGCTCAGCGTTCAACACAATCATACCAGATATCCTGACAGACAAACTTTCTCTCCTTGGACTATCCCCCTCCATAATCAGCTGGATTAAGGACTTTCTCACAAACCGCCCACAAACTGTCAGACTAGGCTCCCACCTCTCCTCCACCATCACGCTCAGCACAGGCTCCCCTCAGGGGTGTGTGCTGAGTCCTCTACTGTATTCACTGTACACCCTCGACTACTCACCAACCCATCTCACCAACTCCATCATAAAGTTTGTTGATGACACCACTGTGGTCGGACTCATCTCAGACGGGAATGAGTCCGCCTACAGAGATGAGATTGGCAAACTGGCAGCATGGTGTGGGGTGAACAATCTCACACTCAACACCACAAAAACAAAAGAAATAGTCCTGGACTTTCGGAAGAACAATACAGACCCGGCCCCACTGCTCATAAACGGAGAGTGTGTGGAAAGGGTCAATTCATTCAAATTTCTGGGGGTTTACATCACCGACAAGCTCTCCTGGTCTGTCAACACCACAGCAGTGGTGAAGAAGGCCCAGCAAAGACTCCACTTCCTGAGAGTACTCAGGAGAAACAACCTGAAGAAGGAACTGCTGGTGTCATTTTACAGAGCCACTGTAGAGAGCATACTCACGTACTGCATCACAGTGTGGTACTGGGGGTGCACTGCAGCAGACAGGAGAGCACTGCAGAGAGTGATAAACACCGCCCAGAGGATCACTGGCCGCTCTCTGCCTTCACTGGACACCATAGCTAGCTCTCGCTACCTCAGCAGAGCTAGAAAAATATGCATGGACTGTTTTCACCCCGGTCACAAACTGTTCAACCTGTTGCCCTCCGGTAGGCGCTACAGGATCCATAAAACACGGACAAACAGATTCAGGGACAGTTTCTACCCCAGAGCCATCCGTGCTCTGAACGGTACATAAATTATATCCACCACCCATGTCATCATGTGCAATAACTGTCACAACTATTACAATTCTACTCCGACCATAAACATGTGCAATTATCAAATCATATTATATCTTGTGCAATTACCACAAAAATAAGTGCAATTTTTAAACCCATCTAACCTACCTCAGAGCATATATGTATATATTGTTTGTGTGTTGTGTTGTTTTAGATTGTTTATACCTTTTATATTGTCCTATATCATAATGTATCATATATATTTTATATATATATTTATATGTGTATATTATTTATTATTATTATATATATATTAATTATATATTATTATATATATATATATATATATATATATATATATATATATATTTGTATTATTTATTACATTTATTATATTATTTATATTATTTGTTCTTATTCTTATATATATACTATATTGTCTATATTGTCGTATATTATTTATTGGCATACCTAAAATTTCGGACAATTATTTATATTAATATTTTTATTTATATTGAGCTTTACCGTCTTTTCGTCTGTTATAATATTATTATTCATTTTTATTTTTATTTTTATTTTTTATTGATACACCAAGTGGAGCAGCGCTCCCAATTTCGTTGTATGCACCGTCATATAATGACAATAAAGGCTTTGACTTTGACTTTGACTTCGATGGCCTGTTCCTTGAGTGCTCGTGTGCTCCCCTTTCTGGAGCAGGCCGATGTTCTTGTTCCGGGCTCTATTTCTCCCACATCAGTTGTCCTTATTGGGTGTGGAGGTTTGAGAATAAATCCTTTTGGGGTGTGTGAGCTTCAGATGAGGGTTCTTGGCTGTAGCTTCTCGGTCCCCACACTCATCGTGGAGGGCCAAAGTGATGAACTCATTCTTGGCAGCAACGTCATGAAGCACCTCATCCGGATGCTGAAGCACTCTGGGGACTTCTGGGAGAAGTTGTCCCTCTCAGATCAGGCTTCTGTGGAGGAGGGACGCCTGCTGCAGCTGTTGGCCACCGTGGAGACATGGAGAGGCAATGAGTGTCCTGATAAGGTGGGAACTGTTAAGCTGAAGCATGCAGTGACTTTGGAGCCCATGCAGGAATACTTGGTATGGGGTCGCCTGCCTAGCCATACATGTATCTCTGCTGGCAGCACAGTTGTCGTGGAGCCAAGTGAGTCACGGACGGTGCCACGGTCAGTTATAGTGGGACGAGTCGTGACATTTTTATGGGGGGATGGGTGGGTCCCAGTGAGAATCATTAACCCCTCTACCAGACCAGTGATTCTGAGACGCAACTGTAAGATCGCTGACGTGTCTCCATGTGTTGCACTAGAGGACTTTGATACTGACTATTTGTATCAGGATGACCAACCTAATGATGTGACATGTGCAGTGACCAAGACTGCTGATCGGGCTGACTCTGGCAGTGAAAAGAGCTTGACTGTTGACTCAGACTGCTATACGCACAGACCTAACGGTACAGTTCTATGTGACTTGGGACTGCAAGACATTGACGTTGGCTCAAGTACCCTGTCAACATTCTGGCGGTCAAAGCTTGAAGATTTGCTGACCAAGTATGAGTCCATCTTCTCCCGCCATAGTTTAGACTGTGGACTAGCCAAAGACTTTGTTCACCGCATCCGACTGAGTGACAGCAAACCCTTCAGACTCCCATATCGCCGTCTGTCCCCATCACACTATGACAAGCTCAGGGTGGCTTTAAATGAAATGGAGGAACGTGACATAATTCGGAAGTCTACCAGTGAGTATGCCTCACCACTTGTACTGGTCTGGAAAAAGAACGGGGATCTGAGGCTCTGCACAGATTTTCGCTAGCTGAATGCACGCACTGTTAGGGACGCACATCCCCTACCTCACCAGGCCGATGCTTTGGCTGCTCTGGGAGGGAACGCTTTCTTCTCAACCATGGACTTGACCTCGGGCTACTATAATGTGGGGGTCCATGAGGAGGATAAAAGGTTCACTGCGTTCACCTCCCCCTTTGGACTTTATGAGTACAATAGGCTGCCACAGGGGCTGTGTAACAGTCCAGCCACGTTCATGAGGATGATGTTGGCAATCTTCGATGACCAAAATTTCTTGAGCCTCTTGTGTTACTTAGATGACATACTCGTATTTGCCCCCAATGAGCAGCTGGCCTTACAGAGACTGGAGATGGTGTTCGAGAGGTTGAAGGTACACAATCTGAAGTTAGCCCCTAAAAAGTGTCACTTCATGAAACCATCAGTGAAGTTTCTTGGGCACATTGTGAGTAGGGATGGCGTTTCTACCGACCCTGAAAAGGTCAAGGCCATTGTCGCCTTGGGCGAAAAGGATTTGATGGTGGAGGGCACCAACACGCCCTGTCCGACCAAGATCAGATCTTTCCTTGGTATGATCGGGTTTTATCAGCAGTTCTTTGAGGGCTACTCCTGTATCAGTAAACCTCTGTTCGCACTGACATCTGGTCCGAAGGGACCACGTCAGGCCAAGGGCAGGCGGCGCTCCCCTGCGGCTAGGAAGCTCTCCTCCACTGACTGGACCCTAGAATGCAGTAACGCGTTCAGGAAGCTAAAGCAGGCTCTGATAGAAAATGTCACTCTTGCTCACCCTGATTTCGCTAGGCCCTTCTTGCTATCAGTCGATGCTTCATCCAACGGCCTCGGGGCTGTGCTTTCTCAGCTAGCTGAAGGTGAGGACGTTGCGCGTCCTATCGCGTTTGCCAGCAAGTCGCTCAACTACGCCCAGTCACGCTATCCTGCTCACAGGCTGGAATTCCTTGCGCTCAAGTGGGCTGTTTGTAATAAGTTTAGCCATTGGCTGAGAGGTCACCCATTTACCATCTGGACCGACAACAACCTCTTGACGTACATTCTCACCAAACCTAAGCTTGATGCCTGTGAGCAGAGATGGGTGGCGAAGCTGGCCCCTTATGACTTTGGAATCAAGTACATCCCTGGCCCTAAAAATGTGGTGGCAGATGCTCTCAGCCGTGAGCCGTTTGTGCGACCAAGTGTGCTTCATCGCCTCGTAACAGTTCCTTATGGTGCACTCCTGGAGCAAGCGAAAGCCTTGAACCTTGACTCTGTACAGGATGCTTTCCGGTTGTCTTGTGATCCATTGAGCCGACTAAATGTGCATTATACCTTACCTGCAACCCCAGGCAGCACTGAGGCAGTGCCCCAGGGTCATGAAATCTCTGCATATGCGGTATCTGCTGTTCTGGAGCGGTCGTTGGATAGAGAATACTTACCTCATCATGCCCTACTCTTGCCTCAGCTCATTCAGTCCATCCAGCCTTCTGACCTGTCTGACGTCTGCCCTCTGCCTAGAGATGATCTGGTGGCCAAGCAGCTTGCTGATCCTTGCTTGAGTCGTGTGCTTCACTTTGTGGAGCGGCAGAGGCGGCCATCAAGACGAGAACGTTCCCATGAGCCTGTGGAAGCTTTGAGGCTCCTTAGACATTGGGAGAAGCTCTCTAGCAAAGCAGGGGTGTTGTATCGCACCTCAAAAGATGCTGTAACAAAGAGAAAGACTTACCAATACATTGTGCCCTCTGCTGTGAGAGAGGCTTAGGGGTGTCCATGATGAAGCCGGTCATCAGGGGCAGAGGCGGACGCTCTACCTGGCCAGACAGCGGTTCTATTGGCATGGGATGGAAGGTGATGTGAAGGAGTATGTGCGTCGCTGTCGTCGATGTGTGTTCAGCAAGACTCCTGAACCCGAAGCCAGGGCGCCACTTGAGAGTGTCAAGACCTCCAGACCTCTCGAGCTGGTCTGCATTGACTTTTGGTCAGCTGAGGACTCTTCCAACAAGTCCCTCGATGTGCTCGTTGTGACTGATCATTTTACCAAGCTGGCCCAGGCCTTTCTTTGTCCCAACCAGTTAGCTAAGGTTGTTGCTCAACAGCTCTGGAACAACTTCTTCTGCATCTATGGTTTTCCCGAACGGGTGCACTCAGACCAAGGTGCGAACTTTGAGAGCAGTCTGATTGCAGAGATGCTCCAAGTTGCTGGGGTGGAGAAATCCCATACGACTCCTTACCACCCCATGGGCAACGGAGCAGTTGAGAGGTTCAATCACACCCTTGGTAATATGATCAGGGCCCTTCTGCCTAAAGCCAAGCAACGCTGGCCACAGCGACTGAGGTCTCTCACCTTCTCATATAATGCCACAGTCCATGAAACTACTGGCTTCGCTCCTTTCCAACTGATGTTCGGCAGAACTCCAAGGCTGCCTGTGGACCTAATGTTTGAGTCTGTGCTTCTGGATGACCAGGTGGTTGACTATGATGCCTATGTGCGCCGTCTCAGGCAGGATTTGGTGGATGCTATTAGGATTGCCCAGATCTCAACCACGAAACAACAGGAGAGGCAAATGGACCTTTACAACCGCAAGCTGAAAGGTGCACCGGTGGATGTTGGGGACAGAGTCCTTTTGGCAAATAAGGGAGAGCGAGGAAGGAGGAAGCTTGCGGATCGCTGGGAGAACCACCTCTACACTGTCATGGAGAAACATGAGAACACTCATACCTTCAAAATCAGGAACTGTGATACCAACCAAGAGAAAGTCGTCCACAGGAACCTTATTATGCCGGTGAACTTCCTACCCATTCCTAATAACCCAGAGGACTGTGACTTCTCTGTCAGTGACCTGACCGAGGGGGAGGTGACTGGAAATGGGTCTGCTCTAGATGTGGGCATTGAGGGCTCTGCTGTGCTGCCGGCCTATGGTCCTGAGGTCAGGACTGTGTCATGGATCTCTCAACTCCCGGTCGCCTCTGGAGCACAGTCATCCGCAGAGGTTGATATTCCTACTGCTGGTGACCCACCTGACGAGTCCATTTTTTTTGACCCGACTGTAGACATTGACAGTCCTGGGGGAATGACTGATCACCGACCTGCTCTATTTACATCTCCAGTAGACACATTGGCCCTCATTTATCAAGCGAACGTAGAAATGAGCGCAAATCTGAACGCATGATTCATCTTACGATAGGATCCACGTGAGATTTACGAAACGTGTCGTATCACACCAATCCCAGCGTACGAAGATGTCATGATCTGTGTCTGTGTTCTATTGTTTTCATTGGTTTGCTCTGTTTCCCCTTGTCATGGTCTGTATCTGTGTTGTCTGGTTTTTCATTGGTTTGCTCTGTGTTTCCCCTGTGTCCTGATTCCCTCCTTGGTGATTGCCCCATTGTGTTCACCTGTGTCTTGTTCCCTCACCTGTCTTGGGTTGGTAATTAGTCTGTGTATTTAAATCCTGTCTTCTGTTCAGTCTTTGTCCGAGTCTTGTCGTCGTTTGACGCCGTTCACGTGAGTTGTCGTCTGTCTGTTCCTGTATCTGTGCTTTGGTTACAATTAAAAGAGCAAAAGTACTCTTGCCTGCCTCGCCTCTCTGCATTTGGGTCCAACCCCTCCGCAACTCCGTGACGGAAGAGCTTGGTGTTGATAAATACGGCGGCTGAGAACAATCGTAATTAACATAACACGCCCCTATAAAAGCACGTCTTCAGAAGTCTCGCCCCTAAATTTTACGACATGGAGAAACATCCAACGGCAAAAAAGAAGCGTAATTTTTCTGAAATTGAAATGGAGACACTCGTGTCTCTTGTTGATGCGCACCGTATTGTTTTATTTGGTAGCCTAAAAGCTGGCATTAAGGCCAAGCAAAAAAATGCCATTTGGAAGCAGATAACGGTTGCGGTCAACAGTGTGTTGCATGTCCAGCGGGCTACAGCAGAGGTAAATAATTAATTGAATAATTAATTAAATGTAAAATTGATGTTAAATTGATCCAGCTTTAAACATTTCACATTTGACCTATAGGCTATTGTTTGCATTGCGTTAAAGTTATTTTATTCCGAATAAGGTGAAGAAAAAATGGTCGGATATGAAGCTCGCCACCAAGAAACGTGTTGCGGCTGTGAGGCGGGCCAATATCGCAACTGGTGGAGGCAAGTTGGACCCAAGCCTGGAACTGACGGCCTTTGAAGGGTGAGTGGCTGGTCTCATCGGGTCTCCCTCCATTTCGGGCATGAGTGGTGGCAGAGGAGACACCGATGCACTCCAGACCAGCCATGGAAGTGGTAAAAAGGCCTTAGCAATTATTGAAAAAAATTATATCTACAGCTTGCGTGTTACAAAGTAATGGCAAAAATAATGAAGAAGCAGGTCCATCCAGGATGGGAGCCGAGCCAAGCCCAGAAACTGAAGGGCCGCCGCCGAGGAAGACCGAACGAAGTGCTGCTCACCGCGCAGTTGCGTTGAGTGCAGAGGTCCTGGAAAATGTGCAGGTCAATGGTGGATATAAACAACACACTGTTGGCTATTAATGACACGTTGACGCAAATTAATGAGAACCTCAAAAAAGCAATCGCCAAATAAAATGGTTTGCTTTACTTTGACTTCTGTCTTGTTTTTAACCTAAAACAAAACGTATTGCTTACCTTTTAAATGTTAGAAGCGCCGAATTAAATCCTCCCTTCTTCTGAGAGCTTCAGCATGTGGCGCCTGTGGCCAGGGATCTCTGGGCATCGGATCATCTGGCTGCAGGTCGGCAAATGGCACCCCATTTGCCAGCGCAATATTATGGAGAACCCCACATGCTAAAATAATATCACAGGTCTTTTCTGGGCTGTAAAGCAACTTTCCCCCCGCTGACCCGATGGACATCCACCTGCCCTTGAGTAGGCCTATACATCGCTCCACAGTTGCCCTTGTGCGCGTGTGAGCGCTGTTGCAATTGCGCTCCTGATCAGTGTTAGGATGAGCCAGAGGAGTTATCAGATACTCGGTCAGGGGATAGCCTTTGTCACCTAGATGAATCACATGAAACTTTTAGTGCGATGTCTTAAACGTGTTTCTGGAGAAAAAAAAGTGCGGCTGTGCGTAACTCACCGAGGAGATGACTCCGACCATGCAGTGCGCCCTGATGTAGACGATGCCCAACGTGGCTATTTTGGAAAATAAAAGAATCATGCGTGCCCCCAGGCCATCGGGCTACCATGTTGAGGATTTTCGTTGTGGCATCGCGAATAATCTGGACATTTATTGAATGGTTTTGCGGTTGATGTACGCGTAATCATTAATAGATGGTGGCTTCATACGCACATGGGTACAATCAACCGCGCCAATTACATTTGGAAACCCAGGAATTGCATAAAATTCCCTTTTGATTCCAGTTTGCTGATGGTTACTATATGGGAATTGAATATAGCGTTCGGAGAGCGATATTATACCTGCTAAAACTGCTGGCATGGTTCGACTAATACTTGGCTGGGAAATACCAGACCTGTCCCCGATCTCCCGCTGAAAGGTCCTGGTAGCCAAAGACCCCAAGGTGGAGCACACCTGCACTTGCAAAGGTATTGCGTTTGATCGCCTGGTTTCTCGCCTTAACTGTGGCTCCAACGCATTACATAGCTCAATCAGGAGATGCCTTGGGAGACGAAAACGACTCAAGAGCCATTCATTGCTCTCCATGAAAAAATTGGTGCAGTCTCGAAAAACCCTCTCTCGTCTTAGACGCGCATTAAGGTCCTCAGATCTGCCATCGCTCAGACTCAATCACCTGTTTGGCAAGACACCTGTTTATATAGACAACTGATTAAACATTTCACCTATGACATTCTAATTTTTTTCATACTAATACTGTTTTTTAATTCGGCCTGACTTGATTGTAATTGTTTAAACGGCTGGTCTAATTCCAATGTTTTTTGTAATTAATACAGATTTGCAACATGGGCTACTTGTGCCGCACTATTCATCAGTGAAATACCCGTATACCAAGAAAAAAGTTGTCCGACTCTTGCGGATATACCCATGTCTCGCCACTGGTCGCACTCGAAAAAGTTGCGTACACGAGCTCAGACCTGACGTGAGATTTCATCGCAGCCTGCGCTCACGTTCAAATTGATAAATGCCAAGCTCAACGTGGAAATGAGCGTACGTCCATTTTACGCCCGTTTTCTGTCGTACGCTCGTTTGATAAATGAGGGCCATTGCCCCTGGATGCTGGTTCTGTGGTTGCATCAAGGGCAGACCGTGACCTTTCCAATGACATGGCACTGGGTGTGAGAACGAGGTATGGGAGAGCTGTTAGACCTGTAGTTTGACTTATTCAGAATATGCACCAGAAGGTTTTTGCTGGTCGTTAGTGTTATGCTGTGTGTTCTTTGTGGTTATGCATATATTAGTTCTTTCCATTTTGAGGTGGATTTATTTCTTTGTTTTTTTTTCTTGAGTAATGACACCTGTGTGTGACCACTGGTAATGTGTAGGTCCAGGTGATTCATTTTGGTGCTGTTTTATTCATGTGATCTAGAGTGACTTAACATGTACATGGACATGTTTACCTATGGGTGTGGGAAGGTCTTGCAACCCCTCCCCATTCTAATTCTTCAGGAATAGTCTTGTGACTGGAATACTTTGTATCAGTGATCTCAGAAGTACGGTGCACTTCAAATTATTTCTTTATTGGAAATAAAGGGGGGAATGTAACGGAGTTAGTATATTGATGATTCCACTTGCCACACCTAGCTACATTTTCATCATTCTTTATAAATATTTAATTTATTCTTTATTATTTTCTCTATTTATACCTTTTTTACACTGGTTTATTTCGTTATTTTGAATTGATGATTTGGAGTTACAAATTCAGACTTTGTTAGAGTAATTGAACGCCACACCAGCGAGC
Source organism: Urophycis tenuis (assembly GCA_036785325.1). Lineage (NCBI taxonomy): Eukaryota > Metazoa > Chordata > Actinopteri > Gadiformes > Phycidae > Urophycis > Urophycis tenuis. Next base: position 34,503 of record JAXIVH010000104.1, on the reverse strand, counting down.
CCCTGCAAACTTCACGGGTGCGCCCCGTAGAATATCACAGTCTGCAGATGGATAACTTCGGGTAGGTTGGCTTATGTTTTGCTCCGTAGTATAATTAGCTTTACTGACTGTTTAAAACAGTAAATTTTATAAACTTTTATTTTATTTCAGTTGTAGTCTGTGCCAAACTGGAAGCTGTGGGAGCTAATGGACCCATGTTTTTCTTTGTTTATCAGGTAACCATTATCTTTTCGGTCGTAACATATGTTAGCATCTCTGTTAGCATGTACGTAGAATATGACAGTCTGCAGGTGGATAATTTCGGTTGTAGTCTGTGCCAAACTGGAAGCTGTGGGAGCTAACGGACCCATGTTTTTCTTTGTTTATCAGCGAACAAGCAATAAGAATCTCCGTAAGAGACTGCAGAGACTGTCCGTGTCATTTAAAACGAAACACAACGCATGAGAACCGCTACACTAACAATGTATACACTCACGGTGTTGCCCGATGCTTTAGATACAAAATAGCATGTATTTCTAACTATATTCAGGCCCGGGGTGGCCATCGGGAGGTTCTGGAGGTTTCCCGGTGGGCCGGTCCATTTTCAAATTTTGGGCTGCTTGAGTGGGGAAAAATAACTTTGAACATTAATTTATCATCTCCTAAAGTAGACGTTCTTCATTCGTCTGACATTTCAGCCCCAGCATCGCAGTATATGTAATATGGATTATACAAACTAAGGTACTTCTTCCCTCCCTAATATCTGACAGTACCAATACCAGTGTTGTTGGTTATGGAGAGCAGAAAAAGGCCAGGAGGAGCCGAAAAGGCCAGGGTTAAAAAAGAAGGGCGCTGGAAGAAGATGCTGCCAAATGTGCCAAAATGACTGACCTGTTCAGAGGACAGGCAGAAGTTGCAACCGGTAAACAGAGATGTGGCATAGTAAGAGTTTTGCGCTGTTCATTTATTCATTTATTCTTCCACCACTGCAAAAAGTGGGCCGGTCTGGGCCCAAAACCAAAATATGAATATTTTTCCAATTGTATATTTGGGATCAGGCCAAACTTGGCTGATGGAGACTTTCCTATGTTAGCATAAAAATGTATTTATTACTTTTATCAAAACTGACATTAAACAAGGCCACAAAAACACAAACATTTTATCCCCCCGACCGCAAATAAAAATACAAAGATTGAGAGCAATATAACACGCAAATAAAACTGCAGGTCGGAGCACAAATCAATTGCTTATAGCACAGAGGACAGCACTTGATTTATTGATCTGTCTGTCCTGTTCTTACTCTTTCCATTCTGTTTCAGACTCCACTGAGTGCTTTGGACGGCTGCATGGACGAAACCAACGTCCCTGATGTGATTTAGCGTTGCAATGCTAAAGCCTGCTCTGGTTATAACAGGAGCAGGTTATTCTGCTCTATGTTGTTGTAGAGAGTGATTAGAAGTCTGTACTGTTAGCCCTGGACGTGGTGTGACTGTGAGAACCAGCCAGCGTCTCTTTGTGGGCCAAATGGGTCCAAACTGATTGATTCACGGCTATGTTGCGGAATGTCCTGTCCCGGTACAGTCCTGAACAGCATGTCCTCACACGGTTGCCACACACACACACGCGCACACACACACATGCACACACGCGCACACACACAGACACACACACGCACACACACACGCATGCACATGCGTGCACACACACAGACACACACACACGCACACACACACACATGCACACGCATGCACACACACAGACACACACACACGCACACACACACATGCCTACACACGCACGCACACACACACACAGACACACACACACACACACACACTCACACATGCCTACACACGCACACACAGACACACACACACACACACACACACACACACACACACACACACACACAGAAACAAATGCATTAAAACATTAGAGGGAACATTAAAGTGCATGAACAAAAAATTGGGAACACACAAAGCACACACACCATTTCCATAACCACAGCCTCTATGAATCCAGATATGATTGTCGTCTTTGTTTGGAAGAAGCTGAGTTCATGGGGAGATGTAGAGAGAGCACCCAGGTGGGCGAGACACGCAACAGCCCTAAGTAGTGTGGGACAAGATGACTAATCAAAGAAAAGTAACCATGATAGTTGGAGTGCGTACCTGCCTATGTGTGTGTGTGTGTGTGTGTGTGTGTGTGTGTGTGTGTGTGTGTGTGTGTGTGTGTGTCTGTGTGTGTGTGTGTGTGTGTGTGTCTGTGTGTGTGTGTGTGTGTGAGGAGAAAGACATACGTTTCACAGTACCACCACTGTGATTTACTGAATTGTGCGTTAAAGTACGTCCTTCCAGATGATTGACAGAGACAAAGTGCTTCTAGGTGTCGAAGTGTGTACATGAACCTCTGGAAACATCTGCCCAGTGTCCGGCAGAATAAAGCCATGATTCAGACCAGCAGGCAGGCAAAACGTTCTTTCCAAACCATTCATGTTTTTCATGTGAAAGCGGCGCAGCGCGGCTGACACGACAACAGCAGCCCGGCTGCGCCGCGGTCACGCCCCCATTCAGGGAGAACAAGGCCGTGTGGAACCTGGCCTCCCTTGTCCCTTTTAGAAAGAGGGAAGCGCCTCACAGCCGCACTGTAATGAGTCACACCAACACAGAGGTGGACACATGAATACACAGGGGATGAGTGGGTAGGGAGAGAGAGGGAGAGAGAGAGGGAGGGATGGAGAGAGAGTGATAGAGAGGAGTAGACAGACAGACAGACCGACAGACAGACAGATATGTGAGTAGTTGATGTATTTTACACAGTATCCACCTGTTGGTGAAGTCTACCTCCTGTTTTATGTGTCTCCCACTAGGCCTGTTATTTAAAGCAGATGATGAGGTGATGATGAGATGATGAGGCTGATTATTATGGGATGTTTTGCTTCAAGGTAGAACACACACACACACACACACACACACACACACACACACACACACACACACACATACACAAACACGCACACACACACACTCACACACACACACACACACGAACACACACGCACACACACGCTCACACACACACACACACATTTGAATTGACTCGGGGTAACGGTACACAACCAACAAGATGGTCTGCAAAAGATGGAGGAAGCCCTCAATCAGATTGGCCCTCAAATGAGGACTTTGCCTGATCCTGGTTCTCTTATCCCTACTTTCCCTGCTCCAGTGCCTACCGTTAAGCTGTCTCCCCCACCACCATTCTCTGGTGAGCTGGCTGCCTGCAAAGGCTTTTTGAGTTAGGGTTAGGGTGAGGATTTGAATTGCAATCAGCAAACTTCCCCACTGAACGATCTAAAGTGGCATACATCATCACACGACTAATCGGAAATGCCTTGGACTGGGCTACCGCCTTATGGACCCATCGATATCCAGACTGCACATCTAGTGAGCAGTTCATGGATGCTCTTCAGCAAGTTTTCAATGACTGCCTCACTCCACGGTTGGCTGCTTCACGTTTGTATTCCCTCTCTCAACGCCCATGGTCAGTCACAGAGTATGCCATCGAGTTCCGAACCCTAGCAGCTGAGACCGGATGGGAGGGTGAAGCTCTAGTGACTGCTTTTTACCAGGGGTTGAGAGAGTTCCTGAAAGATGAGATGGTGAACCGAGACTGGGGTGAAGATTTGGATGACATCATCACTCTAGCCACAGCTCTGGATAAACGCATGCGAGAAAGACGAAGAGAACGTAGAGAGTTTCGCCCTCTCCCGCCGACCCAGGCCCAAGGCCCTCCACTGCCATTACCACCACCACCACCTTGGCTTCGTTCTCCCGTATGCCATCAGGGGGAGGAGCCAATGCAGCTAGGTCGTTCCCGGTTAAGCCAAGAGGAGAGACAGCGCCGTATTCGGCAGGGAATTTGCATGTATTGTGAAGCACCAGGTCACATGTGCACAAACTTTCCCAACCTCCAGGGAAAAGGCCGCGCCCACCAGGAGCCGGGGGCGTCCTGGTGAGCGGAGCTGTCACCTCTGCTTCCACGTCTCACTGTTCCCTGCCTGTGCGTCTGTGCTGGGGTCCCAGCAAGGGGTCTCAAGTAAGTCTACAAACATTGGTTGATTCAGATGGACCAGACACTAGCACGCCAGTTACAGGTTCCAATGATACCCCAAAGGTGCCTGTCATGTATCGTGACCTCAGTGCAGCCTTGCTCCCACCACATCGTAGTTATGATATGGCAATTGACCTTCTTCCTGGCACAACACTCCCACAAGTTGGCTTTACTCCCTATCCATCCCTGAAACAAAAGCTATGGATACTTACATCCAGGAAGCTCTCCTAAATGGACTTATCTGGCTGTCCACTTCTCCTGCAGCAGCTGGATTCTTTTTTGTGGGCAAAACAGATGGTGGGCTCCGCCCATGCAGTGATTACAGGGGGCTGAATAAGATAACCGTGAAGAACAAGTATCCCCTGCCACTATTGAACACAGCCTTTGAGCTTCTCCAAGGAGCCACAGTCTTCACAAAGTTGGATCTCAGGAATGCCTCGAATCACCTCGTCAGAAATCGAGAGGGCGATGACTGGAAGACGCCGTTCATAACCCCTCGGGGCTATTATAAGTACCTGGTAATGCCTTTTGGCATTGATGAGGGAGCTGAGGGAGTTTTTAGATCACTTTGTGTTTGTTTATTTAGACGACATCTTAGTTTTTTCCTCTGACCTAGATTCCCACGTCCAACACGTTCGGAAAGTTCTCCAGAGACTACTCCAAAACAGACTCTTCGTCAAACTGGAGAAAAGTGAGTTCCACACTTCTAGTACCACCTTTCTTGGCTTTGTTGTCTCCCCCCAAGGGTTAACAATGGATCAGTCTAAAGTAACAGCAGTCTTACGCCGAAATTCCACTGGATGCGGAACGGCTGCAGATCCGCTCCGCTACGGAACGGCTGTGTACTTCAACTCCGTCAAAACTCACTGGTTCCGTCCGTGCTCCGCTCCGTTGCGGGTCCGCCTGTTGTGACAGCTGTCCGAGGGCGCACGAGATCTCGCGAATTGACGCATAATAACGCGATATAACCGGTCGAGAAAGAACCACAACGCATTTACAATGTTTTTGAGTCCATTCCATAGTCAGGAGTAGAAGAAGATCGTTATCCTTGTAAAAAGGATTTGACTGGTCAAAAATCACTGGGTGATTTTGAACACCCATAATTAGACACACTTCATCCATGATGTCGAGGTGAAAAGCCGCCTCGAACCTGACCTGTTGACTTCAGGTCTGTCCCATAGACTGTATATAACTAAGGGTCTGTCCCCGCTCATTATGTCGTATTCAATTGGTGAATTATGATCCCCTGAGAACCAGAAGTATTTTTATTTTGAAAATAGTTGGATGTTTTATTTTGTATCTGTGCACGACTTCCTGCTCGAACGAGTCGAATTTCGATGCGCCGTGCTCCGCCGTCCGTCAAAAATAGAAGCTCTGCGTATCGTTTGCGAGAGCTGGCGGATGGCGGAGCCGTTCCGCATCCGCGACGCAGCGGATCCGGAGTCAGTGGACTCTCACACGTTGATTATAATGGATGCGTATCGGCTCCGACGGCGCAACGGAGCGGATCTGCAGCCGTTCCGCATCCAGAGGAATTTAGCCTTTAGAGTGGTCTACACCCACTACTATAAAGCAGCTGCAAAGATTCCTGGGATTTTCAAACTTTTATCGTCGCTTTATCAGGAATTAAAGTGCAGTGGCGGCCCCTTTCACTGGTCTCCTCCGCGAAAAACCCACTTCCCTGCAATGGACACCAGCTGGAAGGCAAGCTTTTTCAGAGCTAAAACAAGGATTCACCACAGCTCCTGTGCTAGTGTAGCAGGTAGACTGTCTACTTGTCTACTTGCTCTGTTCTCTCTGGCCTGCCTTAGTTAAAGAGGGGGTGGGGCTTGGGCCCAATTACTTAATTGGTGCCAGTGCAGCCTATTTAAGAGCTTGTCACAAGCAGCTTTGTAGGTTGTACTGGCAGGGCCATGTTTTGAACACCAGAGCCTACCATCAGGTATGTCGCGACCCCTTTGTTTTGTCAGTTGTCATTTTGTGTGTAGTTTAATTTATTTTCTGTTTATTTACTGTAGCACTCTGGCTGGGTGCCCTTCCTGTTAGCACCAGGGCATGGATACTGTGGCCTACCTACCTACAAGTGTAGGTAAGGTATGAGTTTCATTGCCATTGACCATCCTTGGCAAGTTGCAGTTTTAATGTTTTTGTTTGTTTCTATAGGGAGCCCGGCGTGCTCCTCTGGGTGCTAATGTGGGTCGTGCTGCTGTTTTGTTTTGTCTTATCTTGTCTTGGTTTTGTGTTTTGTAATTTTTCTTTGTTCATTTAAATATACTGAGGTGGCCAGGAGGGGGGGGGGGGCTAGTTGCCTAGTGGTAGTTAGCCATAATTTTACATGTGTGGTCGTTCTGTTTTTTTTTGCTTGCTGTGGCTTTGCTGTGTCAGATGCATGACTTTAAAAATGTTTGAATTCCTGTGTTAGCGTGGACTTCGAAGCACTCGTCCCATTAGCTTGCCTCCCTCGGGTAACCCTCTCCAGCTACCTGTTAAAACAATGAACATTTGTCATCTTATTCTTTGTTCGTTTTATGTTCTGCTGCCAGATACCTTTTCTTTGATTTTCTGATTATTAAAGATTTCTTTGAATGGGATTCATGTCTCCAGTGCTTAACACGAACCTCTGAGAATGTGGTTGTTTTATCAGACTTCCTAATGTCTTAAAGACGTCCCTGAGGCATTAGGCCCCAGGGTGGCGTTGTCAGGCTACTGTTATGGGTTTTTTTTGGGCCTTCCACTTACCACTCGGCTACACTAGCTCACCCAGACCCTGAGCTTCCCTTCATAGTAGAGGTGGATGCCTCGGAGGTGGGGGTAGGAGCGCTCCTTTCCCAGAGATCCTCCCATGACCAGAAGATGCATCCTTATGCCTTCTTTTCCAGACGGCTCACCCCAGCTGAGAGTCGCTATGATGTAGGGAATCGGGAATTGCTGGCGGTCAAGCTGGCTCTAGAAGAGTGGCGCCACTGGCTAGAAGGGGCCCAGCATCCGTTCATGGTTTGGACAGATCATAAAAACCTTGAGTATATCCATGAAGCCCGCCGACTCAATCCTCGTCAAGCCCGATGGGCCCTCTTCTTCACACGCTTCAATTTCACACTCCTTTTGACCAGGGTCGAAGAATATCAAGGCTGATGCCCTCTCTTGCCAGTTTGCCCCAGATAGCCTTCTCGAGAAGCCAGAACCAATCATTCCTGACAACTGTGTCATTGCCCCAGTCCGTTGGGTATTAATGGAGGAAGTGCAAGATGGACACCGCTTAGAACAACCACCACCTGACACGCCACCTTCCAAGACTTTCGTGCCAACCGCCTAACGGCTACTGGTGCTTGAGTGGGGTCATAATTCTCGTTTAGTTGGTCACCCAGGGCAGCAGTGAACCATGGAACTAATTAGCCGTATATTCTGGTGGCCGTCTATGAGAGAGGACATTGCGGGCTATGTCGAGGCCTGTTCCACATGTGCCGCCCACAAAGTCGACAACCAGCGCCCCAAGGTCTCTTGCGGCCCCTGCCCGTACCCCATCGCCCTTGGTCACATGTTTCTCTTGACTTTGTTACTGGGTTGCCCCTCTCCAATGGTTTTACTTGTGTACTGGTCATTGTTCATCACTTTTCAAAAACCTCTTGTTTTCTGCCCCTACAGAAGCTCCCCACGGCCTGGCAGACAGCAGAAACTCTAGTAAAAGAGGTGGTTCTTTACCATGGGATGCCTGAGGAAATCCTATCTGACAGGGGTCCACAGTTTATCCCCGGATTCTGGAGGGCCTTTTGGCAGCTAATGTGGGTAGCTGTCCACCTCACCTTAGGGTATCACCCCCAAACTAATGGCTCTGGTCATATTGTTCATCTAACCCTACCCCCTGGGCAAGTTACCTGATGTGGGCAGAATTGGCCCACAAGCAGTTAGAATCTTCATCCTTAGGAATGTCTCCTTTTGAAGTTCTTACATGGTACCATACAGTGTTGTTCCCTGCCTCGCCAACAGAGCGCCCAGTGCCTTCAGCGAATGCCTCAGTCCAGCGCCTTTGACGTCTCTGGAAAAGGGTCCGTCAGAATCTCATCAGGGCCACGAACCAACACAAACGCCAGGCGGACCGAAGAAGAAGGGTTGCAGTGTGCTATAACCCTGGTGACCGGAATGCAAAAAACTCACCCAGATATGTGGGACCATTCAGAGTGTCACATCCGGTTTCTTACATGTTGTCCATCCCTCGGTCAATGAGGGTCAGCCCTGTTTTTTATGTCTCTCTGCTGTGCAAAGCATTCTCCTTCCCTCTGTCTCCAGCATCCCAGAACTCTCCTCCACCCTGAATGATTGATGGCACTCTGACCTACACAGTCAAAAAGCTCCTCAATGTTCGTCGACAAGGTCGTGGGTTGGAGTTCCTCGTAGACTGGGAGGGCTACGGACCAGAGGAGCGGTCCTGGGTCTCTCGGAGGGACATCTACGACAACTCTATGATCGAAGAGTTCTTCGACACACACCCGAACCTCCATGGACCGTCGGGTGCCAGTCCTCGGCACCCGACGGTTAAATTCTGAACTGTGTCCTTCCTTCCAACCTGACATTTAGTTTTTGAAAGTCCTGCCCGTCTTAACCGACTGACCGTGAGTTTATGGACATGCCCCAAACTGCCAAAGATCAGTCCAATCAATTTGCATGTATAACCCAGGTCACTGATTATTGAAGTGATGGGCTGGTACTTTGTTATCAAGACAGCCTATTTTAATGATCAGCACCTTCCTCTTATCCTTATCCACAAAGACAATATCAGGGGTGTTAGGGATGTTACTAAACAGGTCATTGGTATTGCCAAACCACTCTGACATTACACGGGAATGTTTGTACACAGATGCATTTGGATATATTACTTCTACAGAGCTAGCAATCAAGTCCACAATGTGGTTATGGCATGCAATATAGAGTCCTTTGTACATGTTACAACCATTTAGAATATCGGCAACAGATTCATAATGTTGGATGGAATTCGTATGCATTATGCAGTGTGGTTGGTGATTTGCAGGGTACCACAATGCCAGGTTGTACTTGGTAGGCAACACCTGCAGTCTGCCTTTAGTGGTAAAGCGGAGAATGTCCTCCCCTACAGCCGCATTCCTGTACATTGAATGGGAGACAGAGTGGTCAGAAAAGCCGACGCATGCTAACTTTCCCTGCATCTTGAGTCCGGTCCAATGTAGCATTGGGTCTGTTTGTTTGATGTGGAGCAGAAACCTCCTTGCTGTAGTGCTCTGTAATGTGGGTTGCATGTCATTGTGGAAGACAGTAGCCTCCACTGAAATAGATGGGTTTGTGATCACTGCATCAGATGCCTCTGGTGCAGTGTGTGTATTCTCTTGTGTCCATCTCAATTTGGCTCCCATTCTGGTGCACAGGTCATTCAGGTCCAGCCAGTCTGACCCAACACTAAAGCCTATCTTGGTCTGCTGTGGCCAGAGGGACCTTCCTCTTCCTGAGGTCTCTGACAGTGATGTCATCATTGTTTAGCATACTGATGAGGTGGGTCAGCCGAGTAGCAGTGTAAGTCCATTCCAAGTTTGGGACCCCCAGCCTACCCTCTTTGTAGGAGTGGAAGACGATGTCCTGGGTGGTATGGCAGTTCAGCCCAAGCCATTTCCTAACAGCCTGGACTGTCGTATTGTCCATGTCCCGTAGGACATTTTGTGGGATATGAACAATAGCAAAGAGGTGTTGGATCTTCGCCAGGGCCACCTCTCTGATGGCCTCCAATTTCTTGAATACAGGGAGGGGGGAGGAGTCAATTAGATCAACTCTGTTCTTGAAGGCACAGGATAGCTACTGAACCTGCTCTCCCCACTCACCTGCAATGTTGATTTTATGGCCAAGGTAGGTGATTCGTGATGTGAGTAAACTTTGATAGACTGTCCCATAATTGTGAAGGAGGGGGGGTTTGTTAGATTTGGATTTGTACCAGCGGTTGCCACTGCTGCGTCTTTCATATAGTGCTGCACACTTGGTGTGTTTCACCTCTAACTTTGACCATCCCAGAAATTAATCTGTTCTAGACGGCATGTTGTGGATGACAGTTTCATCCCTGGAAGACACCTCAACATCGTCAGTGTAACCCTGGACAGGGTTTGGAGATCGGATTTGTGGTGGTGCGCACTGGCAGAGCCATTTCAGCCACTGGTTAATGGCGAGGATGAAATTAACAGCACTCCAGGAGCAGCCTGTTTTAATCCCCACCTGGAGAGGAATGGTGTCTGTAAATTGGTGGCCACAGATCACTTGCAAAAATCCCTTATAAACATCCGTTATGATGTCCACAAAGGGCTGGGGTAGATGGATATCATCCAACGCGCTCAACATAATGTTGTGGGGTAGTGTTCCGAATGCGTCTCAGAAGTCCAGAAATACTGTGTATAATTTACATGATTCATGTTTGAAGTCATCAATTCCGGTTTTCAGGCAGAAAACATGCTCGTTCATGCCCTGCCTGTCTATGTAGGCTTTTTGTTTAGGTGAGAGGGTGCCTGCGTCTACAAGCCATGGCAAGATGCGGGCAAGCAGACATTTCATGAAGATTTTGTAGACAGTGGGGAGAAGAGATATATCTTTCCATGTGGATGGATCATTGGGAATATGGTCTTTCTTTTGTATTCTATGGACAAGTGCCCCCTTCCATGATTCTGGCACTTTTCTATTCATCAGGCAGGTGTTAAACAGATTTGTGTGTATTTGGCTGGATCAGGGTTTTGTGGCTTTTAGTGTCTCATATGTCACTCCATTATATCCACTGGTTGTGTTGTTTGGCAGTTGGGAGATAATTGTATCTACTTCTTCAAATGTGAAGTTAGAGTGGATAGGTAATCGTCTATTCAATTAAAAATTCAGTTGGGCCACATTTTAAAACCTCAAAGTTCAGCTGGGCCGAAGTTTTTCAGTGGCTCATAAGCAGCCGTTGATGAATTTTAAACCAACACAAATGAATGTAATAAAGCAAAAAAAAACATTTGTATTTATTGTTCCCTTTTAATGTGGTCACATCTGACACAAGCATAGCCTATCAAAAAGTGCAAAAACAAGACATTTTTGAATTTCTATAGAAACATCTGCAGGCTCGCCGGGCCACTTTGCAAATGCCTCTGGGCCGCTAATTGAATAGGCCTGGTCTAGAGTAACTGTCTCTATACTAGTGGTGTCAGACTCTGTATTTTATGTTGTGTTGTACATTTCCTGTTTTATTTTGAAAGTCTAGTCTTCCCCTGTGCTGTCAGTTTTACTTCCCCTCCTTGTTCTTTTTCCCACCTTAGTTGATTGCCTATTAGTGTCACCTGTGTCTTGCCTCCTTGTGTGTATATAACCCCGACCCACCGTGTCTTCCTTGCCAGATTGACTTTGTTACCCTGTGTACTTGCTTTCTCGCGTTGTTCATGTTTGTTTCGTTGTGTAAGACCGGATTGTTTTTGACCTCGGATTTTCTGCCTGCTCCTTGCCTGTTTTGTTTGCCTGATTCCTGCTAGCCTTTTTGTATATGACCACCTGCCTTCTCTTTGGATTAAATAACTCGCCTCACTGGACTTTTTACCTCTGCCTCGCTTCCCCTTCCTGCAACTGGGTCCACACTCACCAGCCGTTACAAGTGGACCAGGGGGGCGTGGTCAGCGTTTGGGAGGGGGGTGATTGACATTTGTCCAAGTAATACTCATAAACATTGCTTGTGTCATTAACAGTAGGCGGGGGGGAAGGGAATGTGCTATTATTGAGTATTATGTTCATAGCTTTTGACCTGCGGTGCTGCCACAGGCAGGATAGTACACACACATGCACACTTGTATACACACAGACACACAAAGAGTCTGATTTCCCAGCAACTGAGACATCAATTTATTTAACAGATTTAATCAATCAGGAAAAGTTCAGGCTAACTGTCAG
>JAXIVH010000104.1:0-20000 GCA_036785325.1 Urophycis tenuis | reverse complement strand
CATTTCACTCCTTGCTGTTGCCGGTAAAGTCCTGGCAAAGGTGATGCTCCAGAGGCTGATTAACAACATCACTGAATCGATACTGCCTGAATCACAGTGCGGGTTTAGAAAGGGTAGGAGCACAGTGGACATGATTTTCACAGCTAGACAGCTGCAGGAAAAATGTAGGGAACAACGTCAGGACCTATTCATGGCCTTTGTCGACCTCTCCAAAGCCTTTGACACTGTTCAGAGAGAACTTCTATGGGAAGTCCTCCTCAGGTTTGGCTGTCCCAAGAAGTTTGTTAACATCCTCCGTCAGTTTCATGATGGAATGACTGCTCGAGTGACCGTAGGAGGTCAAGAGTCTGCCCCCTTCCCTGTACATACAGGAGTAAGGCAAGGGTGTGTACTAGCACCAGTGCTTTTTAACATCTTCCTGCTATGTGTTACCAAGCTTCTCCACAAGGAGATTGAGGACAGCAGCGGTGTGACAGTAGACTTCCGTCCAGATGGCAACCTCTTTAACATCAGGAGGCTTCAGGCTACCACCAAATTGCAGAGGGAGAGAATTGTTGAGCTGCAGTACGCAGACGACTGTGCTCTTGTATCTCACAGCCCACAAGACCTCCAGGCTGTCCTTGTTGTTATGGTGAGGGCGTACAGCAGGATGGGACTGACCGTCAACACCAGCAAGACGGAAGTAGTTTGCCAGTGGAGCTCCAACAAGCCACCTACACCACCTGTCTTCACTGTTTCTGGAGAACAACTAGCAATCGTCCCATCTTTCAGATACCTGGGGAGCATTCTTTCGGAGGACAACACTGCTGACAGCGAGGTCCAGAACAGGATCAAGCAGGCAGCGGCAGCTTTTGGGAGACTCAGGCGTCGGGTCTTCCAAAACAAGAACCTCCATCTCCACACGAAGGTCTCTGTCTATCAAGCCATCTGCCTCACTACCCTCCTTTACAGCTGTGAGGCCTGGGTAACCTACAGCCGCCACATCAAGGCCCTAGAGCAATTTCACATACGCTGCCTTCAGCGCATCCTGGGGATTACATGGCGTGATCGTGTGCCTCATTCCGAAATACTGTCAAAAACCAACTGCAGGAGTATTGAGGCCACGATCACGCTGCACCAACTACGATGGCTGGGCCACGTAGTAAGGATGCCCCCAGACCGCCTGCCTCGCAAAGTGTTATATGGCCAGCTACACCACGGTCGTCGCTCTGCTGGAGGACAGAGGAAACGATATAAAGACCAGCTGAAGATTGCACTAAGGAAATGTAAAATCAGACCTGAGGCCCTGGAGGGTGTGGCTGCTGATTGTAACACCTGGCATCAGCTGTGCCAGGATGGCACCCGCCTGCTGGAGGAGGATAGGACAGCCAGGAGACAGGAGAGAAGACTCAGGAGGAATACACCTACGGTTGCCGTTGCCGCCACCACCACATTTACGTGCCCTACCTGCAGTAGGGTTTGTGGATCCAGGATAGGGCTTTTCAGCCACCAACGAACTCACCGATAGAAGTGGATGTCGTCATCGGATTCGATGGACAACCACAAGTCAAGTCAAGTGTGTGTGTGTGTGTGTGTGTGTGTGTGTGTGTGTGTGTGTGTGTGTGTGTGCGTGCGTGCGTGCGTGCGTGCGTGCGTGCGTGTATGCGTGTGTGTGTGTGTGTGTGTGTGTGTGGCAGCTTACTTAAAACATAACGTCGGCCACAGAGAACCAGATGGAGACACATGTCCACTTTAAGGACGCAGGAGGTTGTGTCTCAGGGAACAGCGAGGACAGGGTGTACGTTGTTGTGGACATCCCCTCGTCAGGGGGGGTCTCCACAAAGAGACATGCTGTCTCTGTCCAAACAGGCAGGACTGTTTGGACAGAGACAGCATGTCTCTTTGGGTCACGCATCTCACAAACATTTTTCCAAACAGGATTTCCGAGAGGGATTCAAAAGGCTGTCATCAGCAGTGCCTCTGACAATGAAGAGGCTGCCTGAGGTCCTGGACTCGACTGGAGACCTCAGCTCTGGCTGGCCTTATTATTTACAAGTAGTTAGTTAATTGGACCAAGGTGCCTTGTTCATCAAGGAGCAGGTTGGGGTAAAGTCAGAGACAGGGCGTTAAGCCCTGAACTCTCCATCCTTCATTGTCCATCCTATTACTACATTTGCTGTGTCCTCAACAGGTGGTTGATAAACATGTAGGGGTTAGACAGTGAGTGTAGAGACAGCTCATTAAGCAGTAGCTAGGGATTAAGGGTCACAGTGACCTTGGCATGGATGGCCCATTGTTGTTGTAGGATTCGTCAATTTCCCAACCAAAGACGGAAAAGGAGTTGACGGAAGGTTTGGCGTGAGGATTCTGGCAGCGACTGAAATTACAATAAAACAATTAAACATACCTTGATCTGACTCCATATATTGCCACACAACCACAGTTGTGCCGTTAATCACTGAACATTATCAATACCGGGGCAGGCTAACCCCTGGATTCTAACCTTATTGTAAAGAAGAATGTCCTTCCTTCACACTTGACTTGCGCCCTCATAGATGAATATTATCCCTTCATCCCCTATCCGGTTCTAGGCGGATTACTAGACAATTAATTACTAGTTATGTATGAGGTTGAATAAACCTGGGTGGACATGATTATCAAGCCTGGGTGTCCACCTGGCTTACAAGGACCCTCACCATCCGAGCTATACCTGTGGCCATCAGAATATAACTCTAAATATAACTCACCAAATAATTAGCAAATAGTGTTACATCTCACGGTTCAACTGCAATCAAAGCCGGTTGGACTAGGATATTCACCTTAGAATAGTACTTTATTGGACAGAAACAAGTTACTAACCAATCAAAAAATAAACGCAGTCAGGAATGAGTATTCAAAACACTATAAGAAGACTATAGAAAAACATACAAAGAATACAAGACAGTAATCAGAGAATGAAGTTACCTGGGTTGTAGGAATATGGCTACACGCATGACGCGTGGGAAGTTCTGACTACAGATATCTTCCTAGAGCAGTGTCTCCCTATTCCTTATATAGTGTTTTCTAAGTTATACAATGGCTTTGTTTACGGGACCATATGGTAATTACTTTATTATCTAAAACTATTTGCTGTTGTTTCCCAGGGTCTCCACGGATGCTTGATCCCCTGTGGAGATCTGGGCGTTACCTAATTTACTATGCATTGGGAATCTTAAACTCTAAGTTCTGTATGATACTTATCTAATTGCCTAATGAGACCGAGATCATTTTACTACATGTATAGTGACAATGAAAATGATACCAAACATGTTATGACAATTACATTATAAAGTCATACAATTATTTCCACATATTTTCTCCTCACTTCCATCGGTGTGATTCCCTGACCCTTAGGGGGTTGGGAGGAGGTCAGTGAATTACATCGTAAAACAACAGTCATGCATTCCTACCTCCCCCTTCAGCTGTGCCTTAGGTCAGGAGATCAATGGAAAGAAAATGCAGTTAAATTATAATGTCTTGCATTCCTCTGCAATGTCTGCAGGAAACAAACCCCCACATCCCTTACTACATCACAGATCAAGACAACAAAAGATCTAAGAGCTAAGATCTTATATTCCTACATTGTGACACTAACGAGAAACTAAAGCAGAGGACAGAGACACGTGGCAGCATGAAGACAGATGGACACATCATCTTTATATAATATAATATATAATAATATTGTTGTGGGAACTCAGTGGTGCGCGTGTCTCACACAACTGAGATTTTGAAGCTCTGCAAACAAGTGCGGATTGCAACAGTGCAGCCAGGGCGTGGTCACAACAAAGGGGCGTGGTCACAGCAAAGTGATGAGCGTGTGTGATGGTGAGCTGTCCCACACACTCACAGGATAGCAGGGCGCCACTTACTATTTATTATTATTATTATTTATATTATTATTATTATTGACCCCTGGTGGCAGACCTGCTGTTTGTGTTTGTATGCATGTTTGTTTGTACTTTTGTATGAGCTTTGTGTCTCTGTTCTTTTTTTCTAAAGCATGTAAAGCACATTGTTTAAAAAAAACACACAAAAAAGTGCTTTATAACTAAAGTTTTACTTTACTTACTTATACGGGCCCCAACACATACACACACATGCACACACACAGACACACATATCCACACACACACACACAGGAACATGCACACACACACAGAGGCTCACACACTCATACAATGCCGCTCATAATACATAACACTGGGTATTTATGCTCATGCAACAAATGGAAACACTCACTGAGCAGTGGAACAAGTGGTCACTGAACCTATGAACTCTCTGCTGAAAGGTCTGTGGGCTCCTAATGTTTCAGAGTTACCTGCAATTATAATCTATTTACTGTCAAGACCCCCACCCCCCTCTCCTCCCTCTCTTTGTGTCTCCTCTGCCCAACTAAGCAGAATAATTAAAAGAGAACGCAGGTTAGGATAAAACAGTCTCTGATTCCTGACACGTAAACCTTGCCGTGTGTGTGTATATATGTGTGTTAGGGTTTGTGTCTTTGTGTCCATGTGTTGCTGTGTGTATCTGCATGTTGTGGCAACCCTGATCGTCGGCGGTGTATGCTCTCTTAAAACACACGCTGAAACAGGGTGGCAGTGCAGCGGTTTTATTGCTCGCAGCTCACACAAAAAAGGAAAATCAAACAGCAAAATCAGGTACTTCCCCAGTGGGGCAAACAAAAAAGGGTTGCGTCTCGGACCCGGGCCCGTTCGGGAGGGGGCGTGGATCTCACTCCCCTCGTCCGCTCGCTCCGCACTGTGGGCGAAACGTTTAGGCGTTAGAGCGCTCTTCTCGGTACTCGTTTCCTACCGAGTCCGTCTTCCCCTCCACTTTTCCCCCCCTTCTTCCCCGTGCCTGGCCTTTAAATCTCCTCTTCCACCTGGCCCTCCCAGGTGCTCCCAATCTCCCTGATTGTCCGGGTCTGTTCGATGTGTCCTCCAACGCCGCCACGCTGAACGGCACATATCTCCCGCGGACAACCTGTCCGCGGAGACGGCGCCGCGCCGGGTGCGGGCGTGGATCGTCCGCGCCCGGCAGCGCGGGGTTGCCACACACCCCCACCCTCGGCAGCAAGCCGGGAGTCCCTCGGGTTAGCCCTAGGCAGGTGTCCCTCCGGGATAGGGCGTCCGCATTGGCGTGGGCCCGTCCTGGCCGATGGACCACCTGGAAGCTGTAGTCTTGGAGAGCCAGGAACCAGCGTGTCACTCTGGCGTTGGTGTCCTTGGCTGTCGCCATCCATCTCAGGGGGGCGTGGTCCGTGACGAGGGTAAAGTTGCGTCCGAGGAGGTAGTATCGGAGTTTCTCCAGGGACCACTTGATCGCCAGCGCCTCCTTCTCTATGGTTGAGTAGGCCCTCTCGCTGCTAAGGAGTTTCTGGCTGAGGAAGGTCACCGGGTGCTCCTCTCCTGACCGGACCTGGGACAGAACAGCTCCCAGCCCCACCTCGGATGCGTCGGTGTGGACCACGAAGGGTAGGTCAAAGTCCGGGGTGATGAGCAGTGGCTCGGTGCAGAGGGCCTGCCGTAGGCGTGAGAAGGCCTCCTCTGCCTCTTCCGTCCACTCCACTCGGTCGGGTAGAGTCCTCCGCGTCAGGTCGTGGAGGGGGCTGGCCAGTGTTGCGAACTATGGGATGAACTGTTGGTAGTACCCGACGAGCCCCAGGAAAGACTTCACCTGCTTTTTAGTTTGCGGCCTGGGCCAGGTCTGGATGGTCTGCACCTTTTCCTCTTGGGGTTTTACGTTGCCCCTCCCTACTCGATATCCCAGATAGGAGGCCTCTTCCAGGGCCAGGTGGCACTTCTGGGGGTTGGCTGTGAGTCCGGCGGTCCGGAGCGCCCCCAGGACGGCTCGGAGGTGGTGTAGGTGCAGGGCCCAGGTGCTGCTGTGGATCACTATGTCGTCTACATACGCAGCGGCATATTGCCTGTGGGCCCGTAGGACCCGGTCCATCATCCTCTGGAAGGTTGCGGGTGCCCCGTGCACCCCGAACGGGAGGACAGTGTATTGGTAGAGTCCGTCTGGGGTGGCGAATGCCGTCTTCTCCCGGGCCCGCTGGGTGAGGGGGACCTGCCAGTATCCCTTTGTTAGGTCAAGGGTGGATATGAACCGGGCCAGGCCCAGTCGCTCGATCAGCTCGTCTATCCGGGGCATGGGGTAGGCGTCGAAGGCTGATACTTTGTTCAACTTCCGGAAGTCGTTACAGAACCGGTATGATCCATCTGGTTTGGGGACCAGAACCACCGGGCTGGACCAGGCGCTCTGGGATTCCTCTATGACCCCCATCTGCAGCATGCTCGCGACCTCTGCCCTGATGGCGGCGCGTCGTGCCTCCGGGATACGGTAGGGGCGGAGGCGGACTCTGGCTCCCGGTTCCATCCGGATGTCGTGGCTGGCCGTAGTTGTCCTTCCGGGACGCTCAGAGAAGACGTCCAGGTGTTGGAGTACTATTTCTCTCATGTCCTGGGACTGGCTTGGGCTTAGCGCCTCCCCCACCGGTACCTCGGGAAGGGGTAGTCGAGCGACCAGTGTCAGGAGAGCCGGGTCCCTTGGGGTGGTCAGCGGATGCCACCGCTTCAGCAGGTTGATGTGGTAGGTCTGGATGGCCTTGCGTCTTCCCTGTTGCCGCACGCGGTAATTGACGTCGCCGACCCGGTCGATGATGTCATAGGGTCCCTGCCATTTGGCCAGAAACTTGCATTCCGAGGTCGGGATGAGAACGAGTACCTGGTCCCCCGGGTTGAAGGTGCGCAGTTGGGCCCCTCGGTTGTACACCCGGGCTTGGGCTTGTTGGGCTCTCCCGAGGTGCTCCCGGACCACGGGCCAGATCTGTGCCATCCGGCCCCGCACCTGCTCTACATGCTCGATGACGGTGCGGTGGGGGGACGGTCTGCTCTCCCAGGCGTCCCGGGCGATGTCGAGCAGTCCTCTCGGTCGTCGGCCGTAGAGTAGCTTGAATGGAGAGAAGCCCGTGGAGGCCTGGGGTACTTCTCTGATGGCAAACAGGACGTGTGGAAGCAGCTGGTCCTAGTTTTTCCCATCTACTTCCATGACCTTCTACAGCATGGTTTTTAGTGTCTTGTTGAACCTCTCCACCAGTCCGTCGGTCTGGGGGTGGTAGATGGATGTCCGGAGGTGGCGGATCTGTAACAGACTGAGGAGGTCCTTCAGCACCCGGGACATGAAACAAGAGCCTTGATCTGTCAGTATTTCCCTGACTATCCCCACCCTGCTAAATAAAGTCATTAGTTCCCTTGCCACTGCCTTGGCGGTGGCGGCACGGAGGGGAACAGCCTCGGGGTAACGGGTGGCGTAGTCTACCATGACTAAGATGTATCTGTGGCCTCGACTAGTTCGGGGGAGGGGGCCTACAATGTCTAACCCGAGTCTGTCAAACGGGACTTCTATTAGTGGCATGGGAATGAGGGGGTTCCGTACTGAGGGCCTCGGCGCCATGCGTTGGCATTCAGGGCAGGCCCGGCAGTAATCCTCGACATTCTTTTTCACCCCTGGCCAGTAAAACCTGTTCAGGATTCTGTCCCTAGTCTTGTCCATCCCCAGATGAGCCCCAAGGAGGTGGGTGTGGGCCATATATAGTACTTTGCTCACATATGTCCTTGGAACTACCAATTGTTCCGCCTCCTCGCCCCCCCTCTGTACTACCCTATATAATAACCCCCCCCGGGTACTAAAGTGTGGGTACTGCCGACTACTCACCGAGTCCCGAGATCCCCCCTCGTGGACTTGCACATGCCCCCAGGCATGTCTGAGTGCGTCGTCTTCCGGTTGGGCGGTGGCAAACTGACCGCCCCTGTCCTCGCCTCCCACGACGGCAAGGGGGAAGTCGGAGAACTCAGTGAGGGGTGGGCTCTCTCTCTCATCGGGTGGGGGTGTCTGGCCGGAGGCAGTCATCGTGTCCGGGGTCCCCGGTGGTAGGGAGTCCGTGGACGAGGCGTGTGGTTGGTGTACCGCCTCGCTCGGGGGTCTGTCGGGGGCCTCATCGTCGGAGTCGGACCGGGACGGCGTGGGGCGTCCTGCCATATAGGCGGACCGGCTCCGCAGCCAGCGTCGTCTGGTCCGGGGATGTCGGGGTTGGGGTGGCCGGAGCTCTGCCCCTAACAGTTTTTTAAACATGGGGCAGTCCTGTCCGATTAACAGGGGCACAGGAAGGTTCGGCACCACCCCGGCCCGGATCGTGAAGGTCCCCTTCGGGGTTTGTACGGTGACCCGAGTCGTATCATACGTCTCTGTTTGGCCCGTGGATGCAGCCCACGTCGACTCTCTGTCCGGGAGGCCCGTCGGCCAGGTCGGGTCTGATCAAGGTGACCATGCTCCCTGAATCGAGGAGGGCATGGGTGTCATGTCGCCCCACCCGCACCGGCAGGCTTGGGGATACGGTTCTCTGGTGAGACCAGCAAGTGGTACGGAGGCAGGCTCCCCCCCTCCGGTCGGACAGACTGGCAGTGGGCATCGACACGTCCCCTGCTCCGGGACAATGGCGCGCCAGGTGGCCCTTCTGTCCGCAGGTGTAGCACCTCCACTCCTCTCTCGGGGTCTGAGGGCCAGGGCCTCGGCGGTCCCCGGGGTTCTGAGTCGGGAAGGCTGGTGCACGGAAGGGCGGGGTCTGAACATGCTGGGTCTCCGCCACCCGTCCCCGTCGCTCGGGTCGCGCCTCGTCCCCTCCGGGAGGCGGGGCGGTCCCTCTGCACAGCCACTGGGTGACTTGGTGGTTCTCCAGGAGCTCGACGAGGTCATTCACCGTCCGGGGTTGGTTCCCCGAGGCCCAGCGTTTGGCCCCGGGGGGTAGGGATCGGATGCAGCGGTCTATCACGAGCCGGTCCAGTAATGGGGGTCCGTCTCCGTCTACGAGCCACCACTCAGCTAGGCGGACGAGGTGTAAGATCTGGCCTCTCACCGAGCCGAGCGGGTCGTAAGTCCAGTCATGGTAGCACTGCGCCTGGGCTGGGAGGCTGTGCCCATAATGCGCGAGGATGGCCTGTTTGAGCGTGGGATAATGCCCCGCCTGGAGGGGCGTGAGGTCCCGGTAGGCTCGTTGAGCTTCCCCGGTCAGGAAAGGCGCTAGGATGTGGCCCCACTGGTCTGCCGGCCACCGCTCCCGATCTGCGGTCCACTCGAAGATCTCGAGGTACACCTCGACGTCGTCATCCGGACCCATTTTCGTTAGCCGTTTCGTGGGGGCGGCGTAGGCTGGTTCCCGAGCGAGCTGCTCGGCCATCCGGACCATACATCTCTGCAGTACCTCGATCTCCTCGTCTCTCGTTGCGGGTTGGTTTGCCGGCTCCATCATGGTCTGGTTTGAGGTTCTTCAACGGATCGCGTTGCCTGCATTCTCCACCACTGTGGCAACCCCGATCGTCGGCGGTGTATGCTCTCTTAAAACACACGCTGAAACAGGTACTTCAGGTACTTAAATCTCCTCTTCCACCTGGCCCTCCCAGGTGCTCCCAATCTCCCTGATTGTCCGGGTCTGTTCGATGTGTCCTCCAACGCCGCCGCGCTGAACGGCACATATCTCCCGCGGACAACCTGTCTGTGTTTGTGTTGATGTGTGTGTGTGTGTGTGTGTGTGTGTGTGTGTGTGTGTATGTGTTGATGTCTGTGTGTGTGTGTGTGTGTGTGTGTGTGTGTGTGTGTGTGTGTGTTGATGTCTGTGTGTGTGTGTGTGTGTGTGTGTGTTGATGTGTGTGTGTGTGTGTGTGTGTGTGTGTGTCTGTGTGTCTGATGACAACACCCCAGAGCAGCCAGCAAGGTGCACACAGGACCAGACTAAATGGTGGCAGCAGGGAAACTAAAGCGTGGATCTGTTGAATGAGGGACGCCTCACATCACACCAGCAGCACATCCCCTCAGTGTGCCGACACACCGTCAGCCAAGACCGCCGACAGGAAGCGGAACTGAACCCAGTTGTTCAACCAGCAGGTTGTTGCTTTGTTGACTTTGAATCAGCGAGTGAGTTACTGGTTAGAATTATTTGAATGTAAAAGTTTAACAGTGTTCATATTTTAGACGGGGGTTAAAGGTCCCATGGCATGAAATTTTCCCTTTATGAGGTTGTTGTTTTTTTTAACAATGCTAAAAGTTCCCCTAGCCTGCCTATGGTCCCCCAGTGGCTAGAAATGGCAATAGACCTAAACCATGCACTGGAGATCATTCTTCACCTTTGGGAATGTGAAAGTTCAGACGGGCCGATCTGGAGTCTTCCCCTTATGTCGTCATAAGGGGAAAGGTTACTTCCCCCTGCTCTGTCTTGCTCGCCCAAAGCTCTTTGGCCAGCCCACAAGAAAATTAGCTGAGCTATAACCGCCATATAACCGCCATATTGTTTTTCCTCGCTTTTAGCATCGATACCGATACATCATGGCTTGCACGCGAGCAAAGTATGGCAGTTGCTCTGTAGTTGGATGTACAGATGAACATAAAAGTCTGTTTGTAATTCCTTCATCCGAACCTCTGAAGAGCCAATGGATTCATTGTATTTTTTTCTGGAAACGCGCCGACTCAACATCCCAAAGTTTTGTGTATGTGCACCAATACAGAGCATGTCTGAAAATTAAGTCTGGATCAGTACCAACTCTCCTTGGTTCAACTACAAACGTCGGACAAGTAAGTCAATTAACGCTATATCATGTTGTTGCTTTCCTGTATAGGGTTACCTTGTTACCCCAAGAACGGGGCTGTATCATTAGCTCTGCAGCTAACAGCTAATAGTTAAGTTACTGTCGCTAATATAAAGGTAGATAGCATAAGGTATGTGTGTGCGAGTGTTGTACACTTCTTTGTTCTTCGCGAGTCTGAGAGTCGCTGATCTGGAGTGGTCTGTCAACGTTCTGCTGAACACGCCTGAAATCGATCAACATCTCCGTAGTCTTGGAAACATTTAGGAGTAGGTTGTTGTCTTGGCACCAGTTTGAAAGACTGTCGACCTCATTCAAGTAAGCCTGCTCATTGTTCTTAGAAATGAGGCCAGCTACTGCTGTGACATCAGCAAACTTGACAATGATGTTGGAGTAATGTACTGCCGTACAGTCAAATTGTGACACTGTGAGTCAATTACAAATGCTTTGAAATTGATTATGAAATGCTACAATATAATATATATTGTATACTCAGTTTATGAGTCTCTATATGAAGTGGAATCTTTTTTGCTTTCATGTAGGAATTTTAAAGAAACTGGCAGAACTCAGTAAGAAGAAAGATTGAGAAACTCAAAAAGTGGATGAAAAGCATTAACAACCACATACTGTATACTGGACTTCAGCTGGTTCAACCCCAGGGCCAGAGGGAATTGCAAAGTGGTCACATATGGTCCTGAACCATATGCGAGATGTCCACACACATGAGGATCCTCATACTCTTTAAGTGTGAGCATGTAATACACAAGACAATTGACAAGAATAAATGTCTCCAAGCAGGTATTTCACCACTATACAGGATGAATGTCAAAACAGTAAACTACACACAGTTATTTAGTCACTTTCAGAAACGCACCAGAGAGCATTGCTGTAATGTGTTTTAGTGTGTGTCTTAATGTACTGTTTTCTAATATGATTTTTTTTTATTGTTTGCAGCAACTCCAGCTTTCTACGAGTTGGAGAAGCTGCTGACAAACAAAAGACTTGAGCATGAGAATAAACAATACAAGACGAGACGCACTGATCCCAGCCTGGACATCAGACCCCCACATCACTTGTACTGTTACTTTGCTGCAGAGCGACTTTGAGTGAACGAAACCCCAAAACGTTTACAATGAAAGCACATCAAGTGGGTTCAGATTCCGGCACCCAGTGTGAGCAGAGAGGCAGTGCAGCTAAACGTCTCTCCACATACGCTCCACACACAGAGCAGAGGATGGCCTCATGGCTGCTCTCTGAAAGGGGACTCTCTGAAGACTCCTCAGCCACTAAACGCTAAATCCATATCACAGTTCAACAGCATAAAGGAAGCAATTCAAGTGACAGCACGCCTGGCTGGGTCGTTTGTGTGTAGCAGATTTGTAGTTCTGCAGAGGTATTCTGTCACTTCACAGAACACAGATATCATTTGTTATCATGCAAAGATTAATAGAGATGAATAAAGGGACCAAGGGGGAATACATGAATAAGGAAACCATCGTTTTTCATTCAAGCCGTGTAATCAAGCAAAATCTACCCTTTTTGTCTTTGTTTAGCATAAAATGAACAGAGCTTATAAAGAATAAGAAATAAACAGCACAATATGGCTGACTAAATTCATTAGGATTGATTTCCCTGAAGCGATCATTCATACGACTGCCAGAGGAATCATGATCAAAATGGTGCAAGATGTGTGTGCTTGGTTGTATGTGTGTGTGTGTGTCTGTGTGAGTCACTTGAGTTAATTTGCGTTTTATATTAATAATTACAGCAATAACAATTGTATTTTTACATCACTTAACAAGGCAATCAAAGACACTTTACAACGTCAATGAAATACACCAGTAAACAACACATGTGTGTGTGTCTGTGTGTTCACTGTGTCTGTGTGTGTCTGTGTGTTCACTGTGTGTTTCTGTGTGTGTTCACTGTGTGTGTTCACTGTGTGTGTCTGTGTGTGTTCACTGTGTGTGTCTGTGTGTGTTCACTGTGTCTGTGTGTGTTCACTGTGTGTGTCTGTGTGTGTTCACTGTGTCTGTGTGTGTTCACTGTGTGTGTCTGTGTGTGTTCACTGTGTCTGTGTGTGTTCACTGTGTGCGTCTGTGTGTGTTCACTGTGTGTGTTCACTGTGTGTGTCTGTGTGTTCACTGTGTGTGTCTGTGTGTGTTCACTGTGTGTGTCTGTGTGTTCACTGTGTGTGTCTGTGTGTGTTCACTGTGTGTGTCTGTGTGTGTTCACTGTGTGTGTCTGTGTTAAGTTCACGTTTCTCTTCTGGCTCCCGACCTGTCACACCCAGAGAGAGAGAGAGAGAGAGAGAGAGAGAGAGAGAGAGAGAGAGAGAGAGAGAGAGAGAGAGAGAGAGAGAGAGAGAGAGAGAGAGAGAGAGAGAGAGAGAGAGAGAGAGAGAGAGAGAGGAGAGAGAGAGAGAGAGAGAGGAGAGAAGAGAGAGAGAGAGAGAGAGAGAGAGAGAGAGAGACGTCATTGAGAACCAACGCCCGGCGCCGATGGGTGGTCCCAGGGTGGTCCGCAGGGAGCTGCTGTCCATATGGGCCTACAGGTCAAACTCTTCCTGAAGCGGTGGTGGCCTTGGTGGTGGAGGTTACCCTGACGGTGGTCCTCTCGGCGAGGCTGCCAGAGCCGGCGTCGTGGGGGGGGCCTTAGGGGGCCTGGCCTGCCCCAGAGTCAGTTGGGCCCCTGGACTGACGAACCTGTCAGTCACCCGCCAACCAAAAAAAAAAAATTATAAAAAAATCGCAGGTTACAATTACGGTGGTGCAGTGGTTAGCACTGTCGCCTCACAGCGAGAGGGTTCTGGGTTCGAATCCACCTGGGACCTTTCTGTGTGGAGTTTGCATGTTCTCCTCGTGCTTGGGTGGGTTCTCTCCGGGTACTCCGGCTTCCTCCCACAGACCAAAAACATGCAGGTTGGGGATTAGGTTAATTGGTGTCTCTAAATTTACCATAGGGGTGTATGTGAGTGTGAATGGTTATTCGTCTATATATGTTAGCCCTGTGATAGGCTGGCGACCTGTCCAGGGTGTACCCCGCCTCTCGCCCGTTGTAGCTGGGATTGGCTCCAGCCCCCCTGCGACCCTCTAGAGGATAAGCGGTTTAGAAAATGACTGACTGACTTATAAACACACTGGCCCTCATTTATCAAACGAGCGTATGACAGAAAATGGACGTACGCTCATTTCCACGTTGAGCTTGGCATTTATCAATTTGAACGTGAGCGCAGGCTGCGACGAAATCTCACGTCAGGTCTGAGCTCGTGTTCGCAACTTTTTCGAGTGCGACCAGTGGCGAGACATATATCCGCAAGAGTCGGACAACTTTTTATTCACCTTATTCGGAATAGAATAATTTTAACGCAATGCAAACAATAGCCTATAGGTCAAATGTGAAATGTTTTAAGCTGGATCAATTTAACATCAATTTTACATTTAATTAATTATTCAATTAATTATAGCCCGCTGAACATGGGGCACACTGTTGACTGCAACAGTGATTTGTTTCCATATAGCGTTTTTTTTGCTTGCCCTTAATTAGATTAGATTAGATTCAACTTTATTGTCATTGTGCAGAGTACAAGTACAGGGACAACGAAATGCAGTTGGCGTTCTAACCAGAAGTGCAAATGAGCGATAAAGGTGCGGGTTGAAATGCAGAAATGCAGAATAAGGTGCAGAGTGCAAAATTGAAAAACATGAAAAGTTGCAGTAGTTATTAAAGTGACGGTAATTAACGGTAGTTATTAAAGTGACAGTAAACAGTGCAGGTGGAGGTAGTGATCGTTAAGGTAGTAAACGGTTACTTATCGGTGTCACTTATCAAACCCCTGCTGGCGCTTAGCAATCCGCCCGTCCTGGACACGCAGTACACAGTGGCTCGCCAGTCCTTAGGTGTGATGACAGACTCATCTCCATCAACCCCTTGAAGCATTGCCCATGGTGATTACTGCGCTGAAAAATGTGCTGACTTTTGGTGCAAAGACCGCACTCTGTGAAAACTCTTTCTCCACATTTAAAAACATTTTCACTGATCATAGACAGTCCATGCTTCACCAGCGAAAATCGAATATGATTAAACTGGCATTCGAAAAGGACTTCACAAAAATATTCAGGAATGAATGGAGAGAGACCGTCCTACATAGATTCAACTCAGTGGCCCATCATCGCCTCCCGCTCTTCTAATGATGAGCTATCTGGTATTTTATCCAGGCCCGCTAGTCTAGGCCCTATCCAATGTGAAAAACACACAAAAATCTAACAATGAAATTGCAATTAAATGTATGTTACTATGTTACTATGCTAAATACACAGCATTGGGCAAGGATGAGTGTTGTTGAGTGTGTTGTTTCTGCTGGGTGTGTTATTTCCATGCAAACAAAAACATCTTGTTGATGAGCCTGTTCTGTGCAACTCTGCGCAAATATTTTTTTGTCATAGGCTAAATTAAGGAATTTATAACTTTTTTGAGATTTGTTTAAATAATAGGCTAGCCTATATTGTTGGCTTGTTTTTTGTCTATTCTGAATGTGTGCTCTTCAAAATGTTTTAATATGGCTTCATCTGCTGTTGGATGAGCCCAGGACACGAAACTCAACTCATACCCAACGTGAGTCCATAACGTATCCTGTCCAATTTTACGTTACTGTGCAATGACAGATAAAGGCTTCTGCTTCTTCTTCTAAGTTCTATAAAAAAAGTCTCTAGAGAGTGTTTATCCTATACTAGGAAGTGAATGATTCATTACGTTTTTAAACTCTATTTAGTAGCCTATTAGAGGTGCATTTAAACTGCGCCCACATATAGGGTTACGCTACAGCCCTGCACTTTGTTCACGTGAGGCAGACATGGTAAGATCGCTGCTCTTTCCTTCTCACCTTATAATTGCGTATTCACTGCTCCTTTTTTTTTATATCACGGGGGAGAAACCCCCGATTAAATAGACCTATGACTTAACATTTCTGGCCTAAAAAATGTTTGCCCCCCCAGAGCAATGCAAGGCCCCGCAAATCTGTGTCTGGGTCTGGAGGTTGCTCTCCTTTACTTCTCTTGTGGTTTGTAGTCTAGAGTATTTCGCAGTTGTGTTGAAAAGATGTTTTGTTTTTGTTTGAGGGCATACGGCAGATTGTGCATGGCCCATTGTAAACAATATGTATTTTCAACTCACTTTCACTGAGCCTAGCTAAAAGTATTCTACACGAGCAAACAGAAACAAACAATAGTACGGTATTCAGGGGGTTTAGTGAGTAGCCTGGGAAAGACAAACCCGTATTGCATTTGTATCGGGATTTCAAGTCAAAAGGAACATTAGGGCCGAGACGTTGTCATTTCATTCAGGAGTCAGTTTGTTAGCAATACGTTTAACTCAAACGTGAAACTGGCTCAAACCTTCTTTCTTCCTTGTCTCAGTATCAGAGAGGGTCCCAATGGTCCCAATACCCATCCGCAGTAGGCACCCTGGGACTCCTAGAGCGACCAGTGCACGCTCCGTCCTGACTCCTGACACGCTCATTCCTGATACCTATCTTCAATTGTCTCTGATACGTGTCTTCAAAAACGAATAGGAAAATGTCTACATTTAGACTGTTTGGATTTGACTGTCCTGCAGCTAAAATGAGCTGTTAATAATCATATAAACGTTAAATAATTGTGACATGCTTTGTCAAAACTGCATGATGCCTCTGATACAGCTCTGAGGAAATATGTGTCGAAAACAGTTACGGAGAAGGTTAAATCATGTGATTATCTGCACTCAAAAGATAGAAGATTAGAAGATTAGAAGATAATGCCTTTTAATTGCTCTCCGATGAGATGGCTGATCAATGTCACCTTGTAAGCGTGTAAGATGGTGAGGCTGAGATAGGCTTGAAGCGCTTTCTGTTTTGGATTATTGACCAGAGAGAGAGAGAGATAAATCTTCTGGACTGTTATTTTTGATTTGTTTTCTAGCAGTCTGGTTCTTCAATCTCCTTTCTTTCTGAATGGTCTGTGTTTTATCCCTAATGTTTGCACCAAAACTGGATGTATCCTTAAGCAAGATTAGTAGTCTTTATACCTGCTCCTTAATAGCATGTCAATTAATTCACTATTGGCTTCTGGTGAAAGGGTCTGCAGAATTACTACATAGTCAAATGAGAAAAGTACAAAAAAAATTAACTGTTTTTTGTAGCTGCAGGTACAGTTCAGGTCAGATTATGTGTTTCCAGATCAAGCACAATAAAATACACACAAAAATTCTCTGTATTGATTCTGCACAATGTTCTTATGAAAAATGACCAAATGGCACCGGTCAATAATGACAAATATTGATCCTGTGAAGCCTAGAGGATGTGTGATATCCTTTTCTCCAAACATATCGTCTCACATTTTTTATAATAATCATTATCATATACCCAGTCTGGTTTCATTCACAGAGGTCCTGGTGGGTTTATACAGTTCAGATGTCCGCCCACTCCAAACAAACTGAAAAACTAATTTACTCCCACGGGCAATTAAAATGTCTGTCCCATAACAAATAGACTCTCTTAACCATTTCCCCACAACCTCTCCTCTGCCACCATCACCACCTTGTCCTAAATCTAGTCTCCATGCTTAAAGGTTCCACACCCTTTATGTTCACCTCATTGTATGGGGAAGCCGATGATGATGTCTGTTTTGCATACAGTCCTGTCACAAGACATGTCAAAGCAGCCTCGCACAGTGGCCTTCTGAAGGCTTCCTGCGCAACACTTCACTGCAAAGCGGGATCTCACGCTTGGAGGAACGTGAGCTGGATGGAATGCGGTGCAGGTGCCTGCCACCAGGAATCGAGCGTTGTGAGCGTTTGCATAAAGAAGTGATTTGTCAAGAGGTTCTTCATTCAGAATCAGATCAGCCAGCCCTCATGGTGTGAAGTTTATTCAGATCAGGCAGCCCTCATGGTGTTGAAGTTCATTCAGATCAGGCAGCCCTCATGGTGTGAAGTTCATTCAGATCAGGCTGCCCTCATGGTGTTGAAGTTCATTCAGATCAGGCTGCCCTCATGGTGTTTAAGTTCATACATGTTATGATGTAATCTAGATCCCTCTGGCAGGGATGTATTTCCTCTGGCTGTTGTATGTATTGTTGTATACTTTAAATTGTAATATTATTTATGCAACATCTTGGCAAATCGACATGTGAAATGAAAATGACATATGTGAGGGTTTTTTCTATGGCTGTAAATCATATTTTACCACTAGTCTAAAAAATGTTTTATCACATAATCTTGCCCATTCTGAACATGAGGAATAGCCTGGTGATGGACCAGGGGGGACTACGACCACAGCTCTGTGGGCCGGCAGCTCAGCGGCTTGGCTGGAGGGAGTAACAACGACATGGATCAGGGTTACATACACCTGAACACAATAATGCTGCACACCTTCACGTCTCTATGAAGGTCTGTGTGACCCATCTATTGCCTCCTGCTCTCATCTTGTGTAATGGCATTTTGCCTTTGAGTGGCCCCTTGAGGGGAAGTAGGTTGATTTGAACATATAATCCAAACAACGTACAAAGTGCATCCTTTAAAAGTAAATGCATTCAACACTTCCTGTTCCATTCTGATTCAATAATAAATATTCCCAATCTCCATAAAGTGTTTTAAAAACAGACTTTCAGAGAGTGTCTAGACATGGTGCTGTTTCTTTAATCCCCACTAAAACGTCCAAGTTATCAGGGTAGAGAGAGAGAAAAACCTAGAAAATCAATTTCTGGACAAGTTTGGCCTCTCTCTCTCGTACTGTCTTTCATTCTCTCTCTCTCTCTCTCTCATTCCTCTCTCTCTCTCTCTCTCTCTCTCTCTTGCTCTGTTTCACTCTCTCTCTCTCTCATACCGTCTTTCATTCTCTGACTAGCTCTCTCTCTCTCTCTCTCATCTCTCTCTTCTCTCTCTCTCCTCCTCTCTCTCTCTCTCTCTCTCTCTGTCTCTGTCTCCCCCCCCCCTCTCTCTCTCTCCATCTGTGTTAACAACAGTTTGAGTCTCTGGTGGAGGGTCAGTTGCGTTGTAAGGAGCCAGGGGCCCCAGGGAGCCTGTATGGAAGGGTCCTCTTCCTGACCGTGCAGCCCCCTGGAACAACCATTATGTGTATGACAGTGAGATCGACTCAAACGTTGTTGCTGGGGATTCTTTTGTGTCTCTGACTTAACCAATGAAAGCAAGCAGCAAAAACCCACCTTGATGGGGGTCCTGACTCAACTCAAACCGTTTCAGTTAAACGAAAGAAACACTAAGGAACGGCGCTCAGTCCATCCCCGGCTGGAAAGTTCCCACCCCACAGTCTGCCTTTCAGACATCCTTGAACCCGGACACACTGAAGACCGCTGCAAGCTGTTGACAGTTACAAGTGTTTCATTTGGATACGTTCAATCATAAAGCACAAGGAAGTATCCGCCCACTGGCCGGGTAAGAGCCACAGAGCCACAGCCACTGTTTGCTGCTACTGAGGAAAAAGATCCAGCGGGTCCAGAACATGGGATGCGGTCATCTCCCTCAACGCTGGCGGAACAGCTGGACACACGGAGGAGGGGCAGGACAGACCCACTGTACTCTCTGTTCTGGCTAAGCATCTGCTGGGGGAAGACTCTTTAAGGAGAGCACGGGGATGGAATGAGAGCGAGAGAGAGAGAGAGAGAGAGAGAGAGAGAGTGACAAGAGAAAAAGAGCAGACTGGGAAAGAAACAGAGATGAGAGAGAGCAGAGGAAATGTGGACAATAGCAGGAGAAGGAGCCCCTGAAATAATGGATTTGAGTCACAAAGAAAGGGTAGAAATTGACATTTGGAGGTGAATCGAGACAATAGGACGATGGAGCAAGAGGCATTGAGAAGCAGGTGCATGTAAGGACAACTCATAATGAATTGCGTAAAGAATGAACAAACAGAAGAAATAGAGATTGAAAAGATGAGGGAAAAGCAAGTTGGCAGGAAAGACAGAAGTCAAGACGGGTGGCTCTCCTTAGGTGGAATGGTCCAGACAGGCTCTGAAGTCCCACATCACGCTGGGAGGATAAGATCCCGATCTCTGCCAGGGCTTGCGTCTCACACCTCCCCAGAGATGGAACCAAAGCCGTTGTGGAAAAGTCCTCTCCAGTGCCAGAGCTCAGTCCTCATCCAGAGCTCAGTCCTCATCCAGAGCTCAGCCTCATCCAGAGCTCAGTCTCATCAGAGCTCAGTCTTCATCCAGAGCTCAGTCTTCATCCAGAGCTCAGTCCTCATCAGAGCTCAGAGGAACGCCGGGCCCGGAACGCTAAAAGCGGCATGGAGAATGTTTGTTTCAGTTGTTTCAGATTCCACCATGTTAGTACATTTCAAGCTTTTCGTTCTCA